>CM040128.1:107044409-107520360 GCA_022559845.1 Amorphophallus konjac | reverse complement strand
TCATTGTCGTCGACTGACGACATCATCATCTTTTCTCTTTCATCTTCTTCAACTACCATTGGTAGGCAGAAGTCTTCACTGGCTGTGGCTGCTTGCATCAGCTGCTGCTAACCAAGCGAGGGGTTGCCTAGCCCTCGGAAATAGTTCTTGACCAAATTGGTCATCTCTTCTCGACCCCGTTCTTGATCCAGCACGGGGGACAATTGTCGACCTCCCGCAGAAGGGATATAAGCTAGCCGAACTCTGTCGGCAGGTTGCTGGAATCTTCATCCCATAGCAGGGACGTTGGCTTGGCGGGCGCAGGCCCGAAAACTTTCATGGCGCGGAGGGTCCGCGACCGCCCTTTCTTCTCTTGGGGCCAGGCCCCTTTCCTCCCTTCCTTCCGCTCCGTCGCGAGCAGGGCGGCAGTGGATAGGTGCAACTTGGTGGATTGGTTGGTCCCTCTTGGGGACCCACACCTGTTTAAACTTCCTTGGCCTGTGGGCCAACTTCTCTCGGCCGTAGTAGCCGGCTTCTTCTCTTTCCGCCCTCCTTCCAGCGAGGGCTTGGTATGAGTTGTAGATGGGGACGGCGGGGACGACCCGGTCCGGGACTATCCATGTGTCGTGCCCGTCGAGGAAGATGTGTACGCCACCTACCATCATGGATTTATCGGATTGTGACAGAGATCCGGTAACCATGGCAGTACCTCTACAGAGTTGTTTGCGATGACATCCTCCAGAGTTCTTGCTAACAGCATCGGGGCAGACCCCGCGGATGGCATGGTGCATCATGCAGCTGGCGACCGGAGTCGGACTCTTGGGCGAATCGTTGCAGCAGAGAGCCTTTAGAGGCTCCACATTCTTTGCAGCTCCCTCGATGGGCTCCGAGGGTTCTACCTCCAGCATGTCTATGAAGGCCATCCCCAAGAAGTTAGGGAAGCTGACAGCGGCAAGGAAGCTGCCGAACACCGTGGGCACCGCCAGGTACCCTTGCGCATGACCCGCAACAATCGACGGGCCGAAATTGACGCCAGGCAGTCCAGTTGTTGTCATCATTGTTTGCCTGAAAAGACCAACAAACCGACGATCAGTAGCCTTTGGGAGGGCCTCGAAGCCCGAATATCTCGGCAAAGAGATGAAAGGTGACACTGGTCCAATCGGGCGTGCCAGACTATTTCGATGGGATTTATTGATTTTATTTTCTTTTTATTAAAAATTATATTTTTTTTATTATTATTGGGCTTATTTGGTTTATTTGCGCGTCGATCGACCAATTAACTAATCGGTAATTAACTGACTGATTGACTGCGCGAGCGTGCCAGTCACGTACGTGATGAGTTTATTATGCGCTCATTCTGACCCGCGTCGGGCGAGAGTGGGGTTCGGTTGAGACCAGCAGTCCGCCACACCATAAAGACTATGGCGTTAATTACATCCCCCACGAGGAGGGAAAACCTTTGATTAATTGCCGAGATAGCAGGCTGTCGAGGCCGGAATAAAGACGCAAAGGTATAAACGTGACAAGGTCATGTGAGATGCTTCTATATGTCATGCGAAGGAGGCATGGTTCATTAAGTTGAATACCATCGATACGTGGCGGAGGACATAGGTCCGATAACCACCATCGCGCATGGCAAAGACTTCTAATCGGGGGTAACCCAGACTTCCATCAGTGCTATTTGATATACCGGAGGGAGTCCATGCAGGCATGCATGCATGATGCTCATGACAACGTTAAGCATGGTCACAGGGTTGTAAAGATGAACAATGATCAATCAAGTTTATTAATCTCCGCCGAGGGAGACGAAAGTGATAACATGGGCATGATAACGGAAGCATGATGACAACAGACATGATAGTAGAAGCATGATAATAAGGTGATTCGGACTTGAACAGCCCTTCCCTTATTCAGTTTATTACTGATTAGGGTTTCTTAATCTCGACCATAGGAGGCGAAGATCGCTCCGGAGGTGAGTGAGTAACTAGAACGGCACAACGATTCAAAACCGGCACGACTGCGCGTAGGGATAAGTTTCCCCGTCGCGACCAAACGTAGAAAAATGGTCTTAAACCGGCGCGGCCATGGCAAGCATTAAAACGGCGCGGTGGCATTAGGGCGCGCCGGGTTCAAACCAATTGAAATTGTGAAATTATGAGTCTATCGTTAATCCGGCGGGGGGGGGGGGGCGTATTAGGGCGCGCCGGATTAGGACCACGCCGTTTTAGTTGAATTTTGAGGAATTTTGAAACAATTTTGGTTTATTAAGATGTTGTTGAGGGTCTTGAGGTTTAATTGAGTTGATTGCCTGTTGAATTAGGGTCTAGGGCTCTCCAGGAGCAAAGTCATGAACTAGTGCGAGGTTCATACTCGAGCACTAGGGTTCTTTACCTCAGAACAAGTGTTTTATTGAAGTCAATTCACAGAAGTGTGATCTTATTCGTTTAAAGCTCTGCCAAAAATTGGGCAGTATCTCCCCTGTCCCTGAAGAGTTGCAGGGGAGAAACGGGGTCATACCCACTTCTGGAGTAAGCCCCTAAACCGCCGGTCTGCATGGAGGCAGCCAACAAATCCCGATCGGATAGGATACCCCGAGGACGAGCCTACAAGGGGCACCATAGCTCCGTGGGTTAGAGT
The DNA here is from genome assembly GCA_022559845.1 of Amorphophallus konjac. Taxonomy (NCBI): domain Eukaryota; kingdom Viridiplantae; phylum Streptophyta; class Magnoliopsida; order Alismatales; family Araceae; genus Amorphophallus; species Amorphophallus konjac. Next base: position 107,517,744 of record CM040128.1, on the reverse strand, counting down.
AAGCGGATAAGGTGACTAATAGGGGGTGAGGTCCCCGAGGACTGGCCTACAGGGGGGTACACGGCCCATGGTCAACTCCCAATCCGACAATGGGACGGCCAATAGTGATGAGAGACCCCGAGGACTATCCTGCGAGGGGCATGCAACACATGACCACCACAACGTCCCTGGGGATAGTGGGTTTAATATCGGGTTGAGCCCAATTGATATTCACCTTATGGCCCTTAGGGACCCTCATCACTCGTAGATGGGGGCCCTTTGACCGAATGGTGATTCTGAGATGCCAATGGGGTATGTTTCCCCCTCCCCGGAATATTGAAACTACCATTCTCGGAAACAATGAAACCCGACCATCATGGACCATTTATGGGATAAGATGGTCAACAAATTAATGCTCATAGGATTGGCAGATTAATGCTCACGGGGGTTATTGGGTTAGCATTGCGTACTGCACCAATTAAGATACGGAACATGAGAATCGTTAGCATATAATGGATGCGGGGATTATAGAGATGACCATGTTCACTCTGGACTATGAAGAAGTGTAGAGGGGTGTCGATGGGGTCAACCTCGGAATAGGAAACCAGCAGAGGTGCACACGCGAGCGTGCCCCCAACCACAAACCCACAATATGCACAGGGCAAGGCACGGCCCTTGCATTCGAAAGGAAGAATCCCGGGGAGGGGGACGATATTAATGTAGCCCATATGGCTCTGGGCATGTTCGATTCCGCAAAGCAGAACTCAACAATCACACGCACAGAGTGATCGGGCATACAGACTAAAGAAGCAGTAGGAAAAACTTCAAAGACATAATCATCATTCATTCCACTGATGGGAGACGAAAGATCAGGTATGTTATAAACATTCGGCACGCCGACGTTGTCGCTCGGCGGCCGCTCCATTGATTTCAAATCAAAAAAAGAAGGGTTACAGGGGACGTACAGGGAAAGAACGAACAGATGAACAGATGGTGAGGGGGGAAGGAGGATGGGCTCGTATCATCGCCCATCCCTCCCCCTCACTTACATGACAGCAGAAAGGGGAAACAGAGGAGGCGTCTTCGAGAAGCAATCCACGGAATCCACCTAGACTTCACCGGTAAAACCAGAGTATCGGGCTCTTCTTCTACTTCTCCGGCTCCGAAGGGCTCCAGGCGGAGAGGAAGACGGCGGCGAGGGGGGAACGCCCGGTGAGAACCCTACTTCTATCGCAAGGAAACCCTTTCTCCCTCGAAGGTGATTGGCTCCCTGACTCTCTCTCTTTTCTTCTAATTCTCCTTCTTTAGAAAAACCTCCTCTTCTTTTATTCTGTTTCGAATGGCCTTTTATGCAGGAACATTCGGGGGTTAATCTGGAGTGGAGAATGGCCAGCCGGGGAGAGGGGCCTATGAAGCTTTTTGCGTGCCGGAATAAGAGGGCGCCTGATAAAGGGGGCACGTCGGTTTAGGGCGCGCCGTTTTAGCATCCCCGCTCATCACGGGCTAGCCGGTGAGTCCGGAGATGAGTCCAGGAATCACCGTGAACATTTATCTTGTCACAGTTCTTTGAAACCTCGACGGGATGCCTCATCGAAGCTCTCAGGATGACGTATGGCCCTTCTCGGAGCCTCAAACATCTTTTGCTTGAACACGTGGGTTTTCCGCTGACACGGCCCTCGGCACTATGATTCGTGCGGTTGGCTAGGCCTGTTTTGTGCTTGAAGCTTCTTGGAGGGTGGGGTGACACCCGGGATAGTTCCGCCCAAGCCGGGCCATCATTCGATCACAAATGGACCCAACTTGGTAAGAAGTCGTACCCGTGCCGGGTAGCCGAGATCTTCCACCGACAGAGCCCTCGGACCTCTGTTCTGAAGAGCCAAGGGAGTTCTTCCATCTCAGGAGAGTCTTTCATGAGGTGGCAGGCCACCGGGTAGGCCGTCATCCTTGGTCGGACTACGGGTGTAGTGTATGCGGCACGACGGAGTCGATGCCGGTTCATTGGGCAAGCTTGGTCGCACTGTCGGTTGGTTGTGGATTCATCTCGACTTTTCCTGAGGTGAAGTCCCTGGCGTTCATCCCGGGTGACTCGAGGCTCTGGCAGCTTGAGAAGTGTTCAATATGTTGATATTTATCGGCTTCTGTGCTTCATTCGTCTTTGAGGCTTGATTGCCGCGAGTGATATTTTGAGTGCCAACAAATTGGCAGCCGCTATATTTGCCTTAAAAATTTGGCGTCACTACCTTTACGGAGAGAAATTTAGGGTTTATTCAGACCACAAAAGCTTGAAATACTTATTCTCTCAAAAGGAGCTAAATATGAGGAAGAGGAGATGGTTAGAATATCTCAAGAACTTTGATTTTGCTATTCAATATCATCTTGGCAATGCTAATGTTGTAGCAGATGCACTCAACATGAAGCGAATAGGAAAATTGTCAAGTCTCATGGTTAGTATGACTAACCTTATTTCTCAATTTACACAGCTAAATTTGAATATTGATATGAAGAAAGAAGAGTGTTTCATAGCTAATATCTAAGCTTAGCCTACGTTAATAGAGGATCTGGTCAAGCTGCAAAATGATGATCCCGTATTACTGGAGATTAAAGCCAACATAGAACAGAGGCCGGATTTTTCTGTTTCCAATAACGGAAGATTACTATTTAAGGGCCGAGTGTGTGTACCAGATCATGAGGATACAAAGAAACTGATCCTAGAAGAATCACATAAGTCAAGTACACCATTTACCCTGGTAGTACCAAAATGTAACAAGATCTCAAAAGAAATTTTTGGTGGCCCAATATGAAGAGGGAAATAGCTGATTTCGTGTCTCGTTGTCTCACTTGTCAACAAGTAAAGGCAGAGCATTTAAGACCCGTAGGTAAATTACATCCGTTAGATATTCCAGCATGGAAATGGGAGAATATAGGGATGAATTTCATTATGGGTTTACCTAAGACAAGGGGTGGACACGACGGTATCTGGGTGATCATAGACCGATTAACTAAATCTGCACATTTTCTACCAATAAAAAGTCGATGGTCGGTGGATATTCTAGCAGCATTATACATGAGGGAAATTGTCAAATTACATGGTGTCCTCGTCACTATTATATCTGATAGAGATCCTCGATTCACATCACAGTTTTGAAAGGGTCTTCAACATTGTCTAGGGACCCGACTAAACTTTAGCACCGCGTTTCATCCACAAATTGGTGGTCAAACAGAAAGGACAAATCAAGTGGTGGAAGATATGCTCAGGGCTTGTGCTATTGATTTTGGAGGAAGTTGGCATGATCACTTGTCTCTGGTAGAATTTGCATATAACAACAGTTATCAGGCCAGCATACAGATGGCACCCTTTGAAGCTTTATATGGAAGAAGATGTAGATCACCAATATGTTGGAATGAAATAGGGGAAAGGCAATTTCTAGGCCCCGACATTATCAGGGATTCTTCAGAAAAAATTAAGCTCATTCGAGAAAGATTGCAGATGGCACAAGATAGGCAAAAATCTTATGCTGATAATCGAAGGCGCGACTTGGAGTTTCAGGTAGGAGATCATGTGTATCTGAAGGTTTCTCCGGGTCATGGTATTCGAAGATTTGGCATTAAAGGCAAGCTAACTCCAAGGTTCATTGGCCCATTTGAAATTCTCTAAAGGGTCGGTGAAGTGGCTTATAGATTGGCTTTACCTCCACAATTAGCAGGAGTTCATGACGTATTTCACGTCTCTATACTGAAAAAGTATGTATATGATCCTTACCATGTTATCACTTACGATAATTTGGAGATTCAGAAGGATATGACGTACGAGCAAACACCAATAAAGATTCTGGAATGGGAAGTGCGTCAACTAAGGAATAAAGCTATTCCTATGGTCAAGATTCAAGGGAAGAAATCATGGCCATTTGAATCAACTTGGGAAATAGAAGAAGCCATGAGGAAAAGATTCCCAGAATTATTCAACTGTAAGTACACTCTCCATATAATCCATGTATTGAATTTGGAGATCAAATTCTTATAAGTGGGGGAGGGTGTAGTGCCCCAAAATTTATATAAATAATTTTTAGATTATTTTAAGAATTTTTTGGAATTTATTAGGAATTTATAAATCTTAAATGAACTAACAAATTGATATTGGGATTATAAGGCCCAATTATGTTAAATAATTAATCCAGCTTTGATAAATAAAGCCCAAAGGAGTTAAGTACCAAGCCCATTAAGTTTGGCCCATATTCTAGAATATTAATTAATTTATCCTAGGAATATAAGGATAAATACCCTTTTTATAGATAATTATGCGGATAAAATAATAAAAGAGTTTTATTAAGTTTGAATTCTACGCACAGTAGCTGTAGCGGTCTATCGTGCGACCGCCACAGGGCTCTGACGCACCAAGACTCTACCGTTACATTCGGACTAATTCCGTAAGTGGAAGAACAAGCAAAAAGATTGGATCTTTGAGATCCTATCTACTAGAGACCTAATTGAGAGAACATGAAGGGTTACTAAGGACTCTTAGGGATCAGGTTTTGGCCAACTAAGGACTCTAGAATCGACCTAATCCATGAAACCCTAGCAAAGTTCTATAAATAGGACCCAATTTGGGACTGGGCGACCCTTACTTTTGGCTCGTGAAGAATCAAGGTAAGGAGTCATAAATTTGGGTAAGTTGTTTAGAAGCTTTTGTTTCTAATACTTTAGACTAATAGCTCCCAAAATTTCGTGCTAGGAGATCCATTATCCAAGGAGTTAGAAGCTTCCAAAGTTGCTGGTTCAACCATAGCGACCCAGGAATCTGAGCAAAAGTCCACTGAAGAACAGGAAATTAGGAGGTCTAAACGGGGTATTTAGAAGTTGGTTCTTTAGAACTTTTTGTTCCAAATAGTTTCATATTTATACCCTCCAAATTTCAAGTCTTTACGTCAAGAGATTGAGGAGTTAGGACGGCGTGAAGTTGCTGAAAATCCATAGGAAGGGAATGATTAGGGCATACTTTGCAGACCCAAATTTGAAGTATATAAGCTTGTAAAGAGGTAGGTCATCTCATGAACGGCAAGAATATCATGTTAGAGATAAAAGCCTTTTGATTTTACTTGATTTCATGCAGTGTAGGCCAAGAATTTCATGTTTTAGTAGGTCTATGCATACATGCATATCTTTAGCCTAAATTAAAGATAAAAGATATTCTCTTGTTAATTCACTGCAACCTGAGCATCTAGATGGCCTTTAATTCTTTTTGTCATGACTAGAGTAGTTAAGTCTTTTTAAACATGACGTGTTTCAATCATAGTCTTTTATTTTCTATGTACGATCAATAGGGCTCTAATGGTCTATAGTTCGACCGTCAGAGGCATATAACGGTCTTACGATAAGCCGTCACACCCCCTGTTATACTTGAGTTCCATGTAAACTCTGACGGACTATAAGTGGAGCGTTACAACACTCTGACGGCCCCACGATAAATCGTCACAGCACTATGACGCCCCCATATTAGACCGTCAGAATACTGTGATCTGTCAACCTGAGATAGAATTGAAAACAATCAACTTAGCTTATAAATAAAGCCTACATATCTAAGTTTTGACATGTTTTCATGACTTTGAGTTTATTAATTGATTCATGATAGAAATTGCATGTCTAAAGCACCTTGAGTTATTTTAAGCATATGTTAATTTCATTTGCTAAACTCTATAGTTTTGTATTAAAACCATGATTTTAAATGTTGTATTGACGGAGTTTATCATGGTTTCACATCGTTATACATTCTTTCTCATCTATAGAGTCATTTTCTTTAAGTACGTGGCGTATACTCCGGTATGTGTCCACTAGTTACACTTTTGCATTATAGGAACACATTCTTGAACTTGAGGACCTCTCTATTGGATATTCCTTCCAATAGACTAGGAAATCTTCTTTCAAGGCCTCCGTAAGTCTCCGTGAGCCTAGTATTCCCACTAGGACGCTGAGCTGGTTGTACCATTAAAGCCCAATTGTCTAGAAAAGCACTACCAAAGTTTTTAATTCTGTCCATGTAACGGTCTATTACTCGACCGTCAGACATATCTAACGGTCCAGTATTCAACCGTCACATTACTGAGTCCAATTTATTCTTTCTGGATTTAGCCATTCTAATGGTCCAATACTAGACCGTCACGTTCATGTAGCGGCCCATTAATTGACCGCCATAATTCCTGAGTACTTTAACCCGAGGATTGACCCAAGGGCTGGAATTCCAAAGTTCCTAGATGGATTATTGATGGGCTAGGACTTGTCATATTGTTCAAGATACTTAATTTTAAATTATGGAAGATAAGGAATGTACTGTTATGCTATCAAATTGTTTCCATGAGCATAATATTGTTTTAAGTCATTCTTGATCCCTCGCATTCTTAAGTGAAGCGTTCATTCATTGAATTATTGTTATCATGAACTTATTGAACTTGTTATATTACTGGCCATATTTTATTGCTTGAAACGTGGAAGTAGCTTGATTTACACTTGAAGATGCGATCGGGCACTGATTGTGTTCAAGGGTTCTATGCTAGTCCACTCGGCTGATTGTCGGAAACATACTGTAAATCATGGGATATGATGCTACTGGTGTCACATTGCGCTGGGGGTACTTTCTCTATAAATAAGTGAAAAATCCATGGCACAACATATACACGTACATGACTTTCTTTCTTGTTACATGATATTCCACATAAATTCACCAAATACTTGCTCATAAGCAAAAGATGTTGGTGTGTTGATTACGTGGTTTGCTAGTACATTCTTGATACATTCTTGATCATGAAAGGCCATATCATGTTCTTGTTACATTCTTACTAATTCATACTTGCTCAATCTATCTTACATGATCGTCTTGTTACCTTGGTTATTTACATGTGAATTATCGCATTCGCATGATTTCACTTTATTTTATTTAAAGCTAAAATGTTAAATCACTTTAATAGTGCCTTCATGTTGATGTAAAGATACCTACTGGGTAAGTGTGCTCATTACCTATTTCTAATCCTTTCAGGAGATGGAAGTGATTCGAATTCGGATTCGAGTTATTCAAGTAGCGGGTCTGAGAGCGAATGAGAGTGAAGACTTAGGAAAGTCAATTTTGTTTAGACCGAGTCTTTGTAATTTTCCTTTTTTCTTGAGTCTGATGTATTGAAGAAGGTTGAAAAGTTATTGTATTTCAATATTTTGATTTGATTACGAATGAAATAAAGTTGGAGTTTGAGTAAATTATTGTGCAATTGCATTTTGTTATGTGTGGTTGTCTTGCGCTCTGATCATTCTTGCTTGCAAGAGGCTTACCATGCCGGCTATTCACATTCCTCGAGCTAGTCTTCCGCTATAATAAAGACTCGGGGCGTGACAAAAGGAAAGGAAGAACTTCCACACGAGGAGACACAAGCAAATGAAGACCAAGGAGAGTCAAGCAATACTCCGATCAATGATGCAGATGGAGGTAACACTCAAGCTGATCTAAGAGTGTTAAAAGATCATCCTTTAGAAAACATCTTAGTTAATCTGTGTGATCGAACTAAAACCAGGTCTCATTTTAGAATAATGGATGAAATTGAACAACTTGCTTTCGTGTCCCAAACTGAACCCAAAAACATTGTAGAGGCCTTAAAAGATGACAACTGGACAAATTCCATGCATGATGAATTAAACCAGTTTGAAAGAAACAATGTGTGGCATCTTGTTCCTAGGCCCCCAGAAAAATCAGTCATAGGTAATAAATGGGTCTTTAGGAATAAACTAAGTGAAGATGGTAAGATAATAAGAAATAAAGTTAGATTGGTGGCTCAGGGGTATAATAAAGAGTTTGGCATAGATTTCGAAGGGTCTTTTGCCCCTGTAGCCAGATGGAGGCCATTGGAATTTTGCTTGCATTTGCATGTTCTCATAAAATCAAATTGCAGCAAATGGATGTTAAGAGTGCTTTTCTGAATGGTTTAATTAAAGAAGAAGTTTATGTAGAGCAACCCCCCGATTTTGAATGTTCACATTTCAAAGATCATGTTTATAAGTTGGACATGGCTCTATATGACTTGAAGCAGGCACCCAGAGCTTGGTATGACAGACTAAGCTCATTCCTCACCGAACAAGGGTATACAAGAGGTAATGTAGACAAGACACTATTCACCAAGAGACAAGGTAATGACATCTTCTTGGTTCAGATTTATGTCACGGCCCGAGATTATGCAGTGGAAATAATCGGGAACGTGAACAGTCGGCTAGTAAGCCTCGAGCAAGCAATATAATCAGAGTGCAAGACAATCACATAAAAGTAATTACACAAGTAAACTTTTCAAACTTCACTTTATTCCATAACAATAATAATATCAGAGTACATAAGATCTTTTGACTCTCTTTACTAGACTAAATAAAATAAAGATTACATCATGACTCGACTAAACACTTGACAACTAAGGCTTCTCTCGTTCATTTGTCCTTCAATCACTTTTGGACCGGTTACTTGTATAATCCGAATCTGATTCACTTGTACTTCCTGAAACAATAAGGAAATAGGTAATTAGCACACTTACCCAGTAGGTATCTTCGTATCAACATGAAGGTAAATTTAAGTGATTAACATTTTAGCTCTAGAGAATAAGATAAATTATGCAAATACGGCAAAGCACACGAATAAAGCCAAAGTAACAAGTTATGATCATGACGAGATACGAGGATATGATTGATCAAGTATATGACAAGAATGTAAATTTGGCCTTTCCATGATTAAGAATGTAACAAGAATGTATTTTTCATAACCATGGAGGCTATGCACTAGAAAGTCATGTAAGAAGCAAGAAAGTACTTTTCGCTTACTAGCAAGTACTTCATGAATTTACGTGGATGCACATTCCATGGATTTTAACTTATTTATAAAAAAAGTACTCCCAACGCAATGTGACGCCAATAGTATCATACCACATGGTTTATAGTATATTTCTAACAATCAGCTGAGGGGACTAGCATAGAGCCCTTGAACACAATCAGTGCTCGAAGTGCATCTTCAAGTATAAATCAAGCTACTTCCACGATTAATCAATAATATGGCCAATAATGTACTAGTTCAACAATAGTTCCATGATAAGGTAACCAAGGCAAGAATGCTTCGATAAAGAACAAGAGATTTCATGGATGACTTAAATGAACATCATGCTACGGAAGAAATTCGGCAGCACAACAGTACTTTCATTACGTTCCATACCTTTAATATTGACTTACTTAACGTAGGTTGAGACTCCAGACAATCCTAAGATCATCTAGAAACTCAAGAAAATCAACCCCAAAGCTCAAACCTCGGGTTAGACTAAATCAGGAACTAAGCGGTCTATTACTGGACCGTAGCATGTCTGACGGTCTAGTCATGGACCGTTTCATAGAATAAAGACATCGATGCAGTAAAACCATCTAGAACTTTAGCGGTCTAGCGGATGGCCATTTAGCATCCCTTAGCGGTCTAGTGAAGGGCCGCTTACAGAAATCAGACGGTCGTCTAGAGGGCCGCTATGGTCCAGAATACTCAAAACACCAGTAAGTGCTTTTCTAGACAATGGGTTTTAACGGTACAACCAGCTCGATGTCCTAGTGAGAATCCCAGGCTCGCGGAGTCTTACAGAGGCCTTGAAACAAGATTTCCTAATCCGTTGGAAGGAATATCCAATGGAGAGGTTATCAAGTTTAAGATTGTGTACTTAATGTGCAAAGGTGTAACTAAGGACAACTTGCCGGGATATGTGCCATGTACTTAAGAAAATGACTTGATAGATAAGAATGAGATCATGACTATGCCGCGATCAAATTATGACTAGTCCATGAATCATATAAATTCAAGTAAATTACAAAAGTATATGATTTGGTCATGAAAATAACATAAGTTTAAAAATAGTTCTAAGTGCATAAGTCATCATGAAATATGTTAGAACGCTCTGTTAACATAACTCGATATATGATAATAGCACTTGAAACAAGGATAACACTTACTTAACTAGGCTTATCATACATTAATTAGGGCCATTCTGCAGTAAGTTTCGGGTTAACTTAAATAGAGAAATCAAAAACTCAAACGGTCTAGTGGAGGACCGTTTCACTGGGACAAACGGTCTATCATGCCACCGCTAGGGTTTCTGGCGGTCTACAGGAAGACCGTTTCTTCTTGTGTTACAAAAAACCTAATAAAAATATTAATCTAAGATATATCATGCCTGAAAATCAACATGTATAAACTCCTACATCATGATAGAATGAGTATAGGCCAACAATATGCGTGGGTTTGTGTAATAAACAAGAAAATCATCCTTTTAACTTCAATTAGGGCTAAGAATTGTGCATGAGGAGTATACTAAATGCATAGTCCCTAATAAATCATAAAATTCTTAGTGTACAATGCATGAAATCAACTGAAACCATAGGGCTTTTATTCTCTGACATAAAGGTTAAACCTTTCATGAGATAACCTACCTCTGATCTTCTCCCAAAACTTAGAATTTTTGACTGGAAGTAAACCCTAATTCTACACATCCTATGCTAAACCAGCAACTTCACGCCCTTGTATCTCCTGATTCCCTTGACCTAAGGACGTGAAATTTGAAGGGTAGGTAGAAGACATAAAAGAGAACAAAAAGTTCTAAAGTTACTAGTTCTAAATATCTCGTTTAGGGCTTCTATTCCCTTGATCTTCACTGGGCCGTTGCACAGATTCCTAAGTTATTGGTGTCAGATCAGCAACTTTGGAAGCCTCTAACTCCTTGTAGACTTGATTTCCTAGAACGAAATTTTGAGGGGAGTTAGACCTGAGTATTGTGAATAAAAGATTCTAAAGAACCTACCTGAAATAAAATATCCTTACCTTAGTTCCACGCGAGCCAATTGTAAGGGTCGCGCAGGGTGGTTTTGGGTCTATTTATAGGTTTTAACTAGGTTCCATGGATTTGAACAAACTTAGAGTCCTAATTAGGTCTTCAATCCAATCCTGATACCCTATAGAGTCTTCTAATTGATAGATTGCATCAATTCCTAGGCATTTGATCTAGAAAAATGGAGTTTTTCACGCACTTCTTATTGTTCACGATCGGACTCTGGTAAACGGTCTAATAATGGACCATTTTTTATCCCTATGCGGTCTTACGATAGATCGCCAATTACCTTGGGTGCCGAGTTTGAACTGTTTCAAACTCTCCCCCCTATTATCCATTAATTTATCCTATTTATCCACTTGAATTCTAAAATTCTAGAAATTAAGCTTCTAGAATATGGGCCAACTCTTTTTGGCTTGGGTTTTAGGTCCTTTGGGTTCAATTAAATGGGCCTAATCTATTTATTAGTAGAAGGCCTTTACTTAATGAGACTTAATTAATAGTAAATCGTTTAATAGCTCATTGAAATGTTTAATAATTCTATTTAAATGTAGAAAGTTTTTAGAAAATTCTTGGGCGTTACACCCTCCCCCACTGAAGAGAATTTGTTCTCCAAATTCAATACATGGATTTATGGAGAGTGTACTTACATTCAAATATCTCTGGAAATCTTTTGCACATGACTTCTTCAGTTTCCCACGTTGCTTCATGTGGCCATGACTTGGTCCATTGGATCTTGACCATAGGAATAGTTTTATTCCGAAGTTGCCGTACTTCTCGTTCAATGATCTTGATTGGCCTTTGCTTGTATGTCAAGTCCTTTTTAATTTCCAGGTTGTTGTAAGTAATGACATGGAATGGATCAGGTACATACTTCTTGAGCATTGAGACGTGAAACACATCATGAACTCCAGATAGTTGAGGGCGTAAAGCTATTCGATATGCGACTTCCCCAATCCTGTCGAGAATTTCGAAGGGGCCAATGAATCTTGGAGTAAGCTTACCTTTAATACCGAATCTTCGAATACCTCGACCTTGAGAAACTTTAAGAAATACATGGTCTCCTACTTGAAATTCCAGGTCGCGCCTTCGATTATCAACATATGATTTCTGTCTATCTTGAGCCATCTGGAGTCTTTCCCGAATAAGCTTTATCTTCTCGGTAGTATCCCTAATGATATCGAGACCGAGAAATTACTTTTCTCCTACTTCATTCCAACAAATAGGCGATCAACAACTTCTACCATACAGAGCCTTGAATGGTGCCATCTGAATGCTAGCCTGATAGCTATTGTTATAGGCAAATTCCACTAGAGGTAAATGGTCATGCCAACTTCCTCCAAAGTCAATAGCACAAGCTCTGAGCATAACTTCCACCACCTGATTTGTCCTTTCAGTTTGGCCATCAGTTTGTGGATGGAACGTAATGGTAAAATTAAGCCGGGTCCCTAATGAATGTTGAAGACCCTTCTAGAATTGTGATGTGAACCGAGGATCTCGGTCGGATATAATGGTGACAGGGACACCATGTAGTTTGACAATCTCCTTCATGTATAATGCTGCTAGTACATCCACAGACCATCGACTTTTGATTTGTAGAAAATGTGCAAATTTTATCAATCGGCCTATGATCACCCATATACCATCGTGTCCACCTCTTGTCCTAGGTAAACCCTGTTGGGACCGGTGCGATGGATTCAGAGGGGGGTGAATGAATCTCCCCTTAAAAAATTACTCCGAATTAAAAACTATAACAATCAGAGATGCGGAATTAACACAAATAAGTGCCTTGTGTGACACAGGTGTTCTTTTCAAACGAAATGGAAAGATCAGATAGACTTAACTTCTGATCTACTCTATATGCGCTAGGGTGCAAACCCAATTCCAATCAAATATGTGGTGTGTGAATAAACCACTCACTAGATGAAAGAACATATCGAACCTAAGCATGCATCTAGTGAAACACAATAGACAATCAAACCACTGCACAGAAGATTTTTAAGGTGGTTCGGTCCTCCAGACCTACGTCCACCCCACACTACAACTAGAGTGTGGATTCCGCTGATACACAGCTTAAACCGATGGGCCTCACAGCTTGCCTACAACCGCTGACTAACAGCTTGACCGTTGGGCATTACAGGTTTGCCAACTGCTAGTGACTATAGCTTAACCCGTCCAGAGGAATCCTCCTCTGCCCGCTGAGCAACACAGCTTGCTCCGCTGACAAACAGCTTGAAACAGAGGTAAAAGAAAAACAAAGTATGAAAGGAACACAGCAACAGAAAGCTGTATACGGTAAAGCACAAAATAGCTCTCAAAGAGCAAGTTGGTCTGGATCTGATCCAAGAGCCAACAGATAACACATCATCAAAGAAGCTTCTCTTCTTCTTTTTCACGAACTCTCTATATCTATTTTCACTCTCCTTTTTCTTCTTCTGCTGATCTCTCTTTCTCTTTTTCTGGATCGTGCAGGCTCTCTCTCTCTCTCTGCTTCTGCTCTTTCAGATGGGCTCCCCTACTTCGATCACTCTGCTCACTCTTCTTCACCACCTTTATTATGCATCGATCATTGTCTTCTTATATACTCTCACTAGGTGTGTGGATGAAGAACTCCCGCCCATTAGCTTCGAGAAGGCTCTCAGCCACGTGTCACGATCTAAGCGTTGTAGCCTTCCACGTGGCACTCATTAGGAGGTCGATCTCCCTTGGATCACGTGCCCCTCCTCGGAGAGAAGATATGTCAGAAAAATACAAGGCCTTTAATCAAACGCTTAGCATAGTTTGCACCGTTATGTTCAAACATAGAATGCACTGAGTAGAGATATTCAAGTCAACCATTGTATTGACTTACACAACAGCTTGACACCATATGTATAGACATGGGTCCAAGAGACACAAGAAGAAGACATTGTACCGAGTCAAAAGAAGGGATCAAAGATATGCATGGACTCTTAAAACAACTGTGTAACACAGTTGATGCACCGAGTTGGATTTGCGAGAATTGCACCGTGATGAAAGAGAAGAATCATACGAACAAAAAATGGATGCAAGACAGACCTTGCACCGAATCTGAAAGGCGAGACGCACAAAGATGCACAAACAAGATATGCACGAACCTAAAAGTGTATGCTACAATGAAATACAATGAAATGCACTGAGATGAAGAGACAAGATCTAACGGTCCATACCAGATGATGATTGCACCGACTAGAGCTTGCACCGACCTCGACAGGTGAGATGCAAGGACATGTTATGCACGGGCATATCATCAGAGAATGTGTAGACTTTGTATATGCATGAGACAACCGAATGCACTGACTATGCTCATGAATGTATAGACTTGCTAAGTCATCAAAGCAACCGTGTGCAGACTTGGTGTATGTGCGAGACAAAACAATGCATTGACTATGTATATGCATGAAGAGCACTGGCTGTGCTGACTAGTCGAGTGAAACAACGGAAGTTGTACAAACTTGTCATCAACGAATGTACAGACTTGAGTTGATGTAGTCTAGGCAAAACTCTGTACAGACTTTATTCCTTGAACATGCATGAGTCTAGGCATTCACTAACTTATGGCCACCATGAAACATAGTTATGAAATGCACAAGCCTAGACAATTAACCATGTACAGGCTTAAGCAATGTACTGACTCTGTTGCATGCTTGCATCGACTTTATGTATGCATGTACAAGCTTAACGACATGTGAGCAACCTTGCACGGACTCAAGGTTTATGCAGCAAACATATGCACGTCTAGGCAAAACTATGTACAGACTTAACCTGTGCATGGGCTTAATCAGAATAATGCATTCAAAACATCATTTTATCATCACACACACTATCATTATCATCATCATTCTTATGTGGTGACTCATTGATTTGCCATCTTATGTGGTGACTCCTTGAGTTGCCATCATCAAAACAACAACACCCTATCATCAAAGCACAAGGGGCACAACAATCTCCCCCTTTTTGATGATGTCAACATAGTGAGTCACACAGACTCAGCGAACAATTCTCCCCCTTTGACATAAACAAAACGGAGATGGTTTGCGAGTGAAATGAAAGACATGTATGAAATATGATACCAATACTCCCCCATAGAAACATGCAAAATGAGCACTGAAGAATAAAATATAAGAACTCCCCCTATCAACATGAATGTTTGACTACTCTCCCCCTAAATGCAGATGACCCAGAGTTCCCCCTGAAGTGCATGAATGAATTCTAGTTAACCAAAAGCAATCTGAAATCTGCCACCACAAGGAATCCAAAACAATAATGGTTGTGGCACCTTATATATGCATGGACAGAATAGAGTAGGTGGAAAGTCCACAAAACTAGAACTGGTTACAGAAACAAGATGGAAGATTCCAACAGGTGAGAAATAGTCAAAGCACAGTACATCTCAAGGAACAATTAATCAACCGATAAGAGAGAATTGTCAACAAAGTTCATGTTGATCAAGTTGTCAGGGATGAATCAGATCATGAGGGATTGTAAGGCATGCACCACTACAATATGTCTTAACATGAATATACTCTCCTATCATAGAGGGTTATGAATTGGCAACTTGACCAACCTAATTTAATTATGATGTATACCAAATTTATCAATTAAATTCAATACTTATATCTGAATTCAAGTTTTAATAAAGGTGAACCAAATAATCAGATAACACTTAGGACCAATCATCTTTGTCTTACATGCATGATCTCAATGACTCCTTTGAGAGTTACACAGATTAGTATTGAGATTAAACACTTTTACAAGAGCATGAGTTGACAGAGTTTGTAAGATATTTTCATTTGAAGCACTTTATACTTTTCTTGAGCAATGTAAGTCAATCAACACCTTTTTACGTGAGGCACAACACGTCTCAGGTGAAGTGACCCAGTTACTCAGTGTGATAACAGTCATTGCCTATCAACATTGAGACCAGAGTTAGCAATAGAAATGTCTTTTTACGTGAGGAGACACCTTGATTAGAGGCCAGACTCCCCAATTACTCAACACAAATATGCCATTGCTCTGTCAGTATTTTCAATAAATTTTCACCAGAGGTAACTATGACACTTCATGACATAGGTTTACTTTATTTCATTGATAGAGAACCCAGTTTCTCAGTGACCAAGTCATTACTCTGAATTCACATTTTTTCATTTAATCAACATTTATCAAGTTAATGTTTAAAAATAATACTCACTCTATGTATCTCAACTAGAGATAGCCTTGATTTCAAATATTCAGATTTCAGATGAGTGAGTCTAAGGTTTTCATGACATATGTGGTTAAAATTTTTTAAAGCTTACCATTCAGATATTTTCAAGTCATTTAAATACAAATATGAGAATACATAACTCTTACATAAGTCTGATTTAGTGGTTATTCTTAAACCTATATGATAGGAGTTTCTACATGATTCTTAGACTGAATTGCGTGGTCTACAACTTGTGATCCTCAGATCAGATCAGAAATACAGCTGACTAACTTATCAAGAATAGAAACAAATCAGTCACACCAGCTAAGAAGAATGTGAAGGATGAGTATAAGCTGGTGGAAGAGTCAGCAACAAGAGAGAAGAGCATTAGAAGAGAGTCTATCAACAAACAGTAGCACATCACATGATTTCAAGTTTGACATTCAATTATAATCCATGCACTTAAGACATAAGTGAGCTACCATGAACATGATTGAGCAATTCCATTTCAGAAAATTTCAATTTAGCACCAACAGAGCAACATGATATATACAATCATTTCAAATTCTCAATTTTCATATAATGAAATTTAGACAGAGTGTTCAGAACTGACTTGAAGCGTAGGATCCTGGGGTTTTCATTTTGAGTGCCTTGGTTTATTTACCCAACTCATTTTCCAATCCAAGGCACACCTGTGAAACAAAGTTTATTTTGCACAAACAGATACCCAAGAGGTCTTGGGTCCAGAATTAACAGTGACATTCCTAGCAGGTTTTCTCAACAATTTTTATGCATGAAGGTCATCAAATCTCATCAAGTAGCAATTATTCATTGAATGACCTATTTGACCACAGTAATGGCATGATGCAGCAGATTTCAAATTCTTTTTATGCAAATTACTGTTGTCATGAAATTTATTAGCACAGAGAAAAGTCTGTTTACTAAAATGAGCCAGCCAACAATCAGCAGCTCTATGGCCTGGCTTCCCACAGTTATAGCATGAAAATTTCACAGATCGTTTTGCAGGGAATTTGACAAGATAGGGGTTAACAGAATTCTTCTGAACATGCCAACAGTCCTTGACTGTATGGCCATTCTTCCCACTCTCGAAGCATCGGATATGCTTACCTTTAAAACCATTTTTACCCCTAGTAGATCCAAACCAGCACTCAATGGCTTTGTGACCACGTTTGTTATAGTTAAAACAAATAATGTGCTGTTCTGAAGCAAACATGTTTTTTCTGGGGTCATGATGATTAGCAGAAGACCTAGCATGCATTTTATCATCTTGTTTCATGATGAAACATGCATTTATGAGATGACCATGCCTACCACAGTAATGACAAGATGTACCAGACTTCCTAGTAGCATGATTTCTACCAAATGAATTTCTAGAATGCAATGTTTCACTTGCATGCCCATCTACAATCAATAATCTGCAATCATCCATTACATGGCCTACCTTGCCACAGTAATGGCATGAGACACTCTTATCAGATGCATACAAATAAGTAAATGAGTTATGAGCAGTATGCATTGACCCATCAGATGCAGCAGAGCTAGCAGTTTCCAAAACACAAGTAGGGACACTTTTGACCTTATTTTTCTTACCGTTCTTGTTCAATTATTTACCCTTGTTCACAACACTTATTTGTTTTTCATTTTTCAGGGCCTTGAATTGAAATATAGATGATGAAGGTGTTTTAGAAGGCACATAGCAGCTAGTGAATGAGGTAGATGGGTCATTTTTAGGTTTCCTCTTGTCGACCACATTGTGACCGTGACCTTCCTTCCGAATATTAAGCTTTGTTCCAGGAATCTTATCAGAATTGCTCTTTCCTTCAACGGATTTTCACAATGTGCTTTTAAGACCCTGGATTTTAGATTTTAAGGAGGCTATGTTATCTTCATAGCCAATGATCTTGGTTTCACAAGAGATAATCTACTGATGCAGCTCAGCATTCAAACTCTGTAAGGTTTCAATTTCTTGTGTGTGCTCTTCCTCTCTATTAATCTCATCCTCCTCATCACACATTTTCCTTTCTCAATGGTCAGCCATCTTTTTGACATGACCATATTCAGGACCATGAGTTTCTTGTTTTGTTCCTTCAACTCTTTATTTTCAAGTTTCAGTTTATTCAATTCAGAATTAACCTTACTACACTCTTGCAAGCTCATTAGATGTTCATCATTCTTCTCATTCAGCTTGTTCTCTAGTTTAAATATCTTGTTTAAACATGTTTGATTCTTATTTTTCAAAGACACAATCTGTTCCTTACAGTTATGAATATCTAGCATACATGCATCATAAGATTGTTTCATATTTGGACAGTTTTCACAAGAGAGTTCAGATTTATACTGTTCAATCGTTTTCTTCAATCTTTTATTTTCATATTTTAATTTCGTACATCTATCAGTAAGTTCTTCATTTATATTCCATAAATCATCAAGCAAAATTTCTTCAGATCCAGAGCCTACTATGGATGACGATTCCTCCTGTTGATCAGAGTGGTGATCACCCCGGTGGGCCATTAAGCATTGATCCCCTTGCTCTCCATTTGTAGTAGTTATTCTATCCAAGATTTCCTTTCCAGAAGCGCACCTAAGAACAAAAGGAAATCTATCAGTATTAATTGCAGCTTTCAAAATGTTAAGAGCTGTGACATTATCACGGTTCTTTGCTCTGTCCTCTATAGACCACTTGGTCTCATTATGAGGTAATTGGTGTGGGCCTTTTGAAACCAAACTACATAGATTATGATCAATGGAATTTATATAAACGAATAGGCCGCCTAACCAATTACTAAAATTAGAACCATCAAACGCAAACTGATGAGCCATTAAGACATATAGCAAATAGATTCAACGCACAAAGCAATCGATAAGAGATGCACCAAAAATGAAAAAGCACCGAAGACAGCAAGATCCTCTGCAGATCATTGGATCTTGAAAGTCAGAGACCCACTCTGATACCAATTGTTGGGACCAGTGCGATGGATTCAGAGGGGGGTGAATGAATCTTCCCTTAAAAAATTACTCCCAATTAAAAACTATAACAATCAGAGATGCGAAATTAACACAAATAAGTGCCTTGTGTGACACAGGTGTTCTTTTCGAACGAAATGGAAAAATCAAATAGACTTAACTTTTGATCTACCTTATATGCGCTAGGGTGCAAACCCAATTCCAATCAAATGTGTGGTGTGCGAATAAACCACTCACTAGATGAAAGAATACATCGAACCTAAGCATGCATCTAGCGAAACACAATAGATAATCAAATCACTGCATAGAATATTTTTAAGGTGGTTCGGTCCTCCAGACCTACGTCAACCCCACACTCCAACTAGAGTGTGGATTCCACTGATACACAGCTTAAACCGCTGGGCCTCACAGCTTGCCTACAACCGCTGACTAACAGCTTGACCGCTAGGCATTACAGGTTTGCCAGCCGCTAGGGACTACAGCTTAACCCGTCCAGAGGAATCCTCCTCTGCCCGCTGAGCAACACAGCTTGCTCCGCTGACAAACAGCTTGAAACAGAGGTAAAAGAAAAACAAAGTATGAAAGGAACACATCAACAGAAAGCTGTATACGGTAAAGCACAAAATAGCTCTCAAAGAGTAAGTTGGTCTGGGTCTGATCCAAGAGCCAATAGATAACACATCGTCAAAGAAGCTTCTCTTCTTCGTTTTCACGAATTCTCTATCTCTCTTTTCACTCTCCTTTTTCTTCTTCTGCTGATCTCTCTTTCTCTTTTTCTTTCTCTTTTTCTGGATCGTGTAGGCTCTCTCTCTCTTTGCTTCTGCTCTTTCAGATGGGCTCCCCTACTTCGATCACTCTGCTCACTCTTCTTCACCACCTTTGTTCTGCATCGATCACTGTCTTATTATATACTCTCACTGGGCGTGTGGATGAAGAACTCCCACCCATTAGCTTCCAGAAGGCTCTCAGCCATGTGTCGCGATCTAAGCGTTGTAGCCTTCCACGTGGCACTCATTAGGAGGTCGATCTCCCTTGGATCACGTGCCCCTCCTCGGAGAGAAGCTCTGTCAGAAAAACATAAGGCCTTTAATCAAACGCTTAGCATAGTTTGCACCGTTATGTTCAAACATAGAATGCACTGAGTAGAGATATTCAAGTCAACCATTGTATTGACTTACACAACAGCTTGACACCATATGTATAGACATGGGTCCAAGAGACACAAGAAGAAGACATTGTACCGAGTCAAAAGAAGGGATCAAAGATATGCACGGACTCTTAAAACAACTGTGTAACACAGTTGATGCACCGAGTTGGATTTGTGAGAATTGCACCGAGATGAAAGAGAAGAATCATATGAACAAAAAATGGATGCAAGACAGACCTTGCACCGAATCTCAAAGGTGAGACGCACAAAGATGCACAAACAAGATATGCACGAATCTAAAAGTGTATGCTACAATGAAATACAGTGAAATGCACTGAGATGAAGAGACAAGATCTAACGGTCCATACCAGATGACGATTGCACTGACTAGAGCTTGCACCGACCTCGAGAGGTGAGATGCAAGGACATGTTATGCACGGGCATATCAGTAGAGAATGTGTAGACTTTGTATATGCATGAGACAACCGAATGCACTGACTATGCTCATGAATGTATAGACTTGCTAAGTCATCAAAGCAACCATGTGCAGACTTGGTGTATGTGCGAGACAAAACAATGCATTGACTATGTATATGCATGAAGAGCACTGGCTGTACTGACTAGTCGAATGAAACAACGGAAGTTGTACAAACTTGTCATCAACGAATGTACAGACTTGAGTTGATGTAGTCTAGGCAAAACTCTGTACAGACTTTATTCCTTGAACATGCATGAGTCTAGGCATTCACTAACTTATGGCCACCATGAAACATAGTTATGAAATGCACAAGCCTAGACAATTAACCATGTACAGACTTAAGCAATGTACTGACTCTGTTGCATGCTTGCATCGACTTTATGTATGCATGTACAAGCTTAACGACATGTGAGCAACCTTGCACAGACTCAAGGTTTATGCAGCAAACATATGCACGTCTAGCAAAACTCTGTACAGACTTAACCTGTGCATGGGCTTAATCAGAATAATGCATTCGAAACATCTTTTTATCATCACACACACTATCATTATTATCATCATTCTTTTGTGGTGACTCATTGATTTTCCATCTTATGTGGTGACTCCTTGAGTTACCATCATCAAAACAATAACACTCTATCATCAAAGCACAAGGGGCACAACAAACCCATGATGAAATCCATCCCTATACTTTCTCATTTCCACTCGGAATATTCAAGGGGTGTAATTTCCCAGCGGGTCTTAAATGTTCTGCTTTTACTTGTTGACAAGTGAGACATCGGGACACAAAATCTACTACTTCTCTTTTCATATTGGGCCACTAAAAGTTTCTTTTCAAATCTTGATATATCTTGGTAGCACAAGGGTGAATAGCATACTTTGATTTGTGAGCTTCTTCCATGATCAATTTCTTAGTGTCATCATGATTCGGCACACAAGTTTGATCTGTGAATAATAGTCTTCTATCATTCAAGATAGAAAATTCCGATCTCTGATCAATATTATCTTTAATCTCCATCAATGTGGAGTCATTTTCTTGCAATTGGACTATGTCTTTGATCAATGTAGGTTGAAACCTTATGTTGGCAATCATACCACCTTCTCCTTCTCTAACAATATCAAGATTTAAATGAGAAAAATCTTCAATAGGACAAATCATACCTTTTCTGAGGCTTGCTAGAGTTGCCATTGGTTTCCTGCAAAGAGCGTCGGCTACAACATTTGCTTTCCCCGGATGATATTGCATAGTAAAGTCGAAGTCCTTGAGATACTCCAACCATCTCCGTTGTCGCATGTTTAATTCCTTCTGGGTGAAGAGATATTTTAGACTTTTATGATCTGGGAATATAGTGAATTTCTCCCCATAAAGGTAATGTCGCCAAATCTTTAATGTGAATATAACCGCAGCTAGTTGCAGATTATGCACAGGGTAATTTTCTTCATGACGCTTCAACTGTCTTGATGAATAGCAAATCACCTTACTATTTTGCATAAGGACGCACCGTAGGCCAATGCCAGACGCGTCCGTATAGACTTCAAAGCCACCACCCTCTGTCGGTAGCGTTAATATAGGTGCAGTGGTCAGGTGTTCTTTAAGAGTTTGATAACTCTCTTTACAACCCTTCGACCATATAAAAGGGTTCTCTTTTATTGTGAGTCTAGTCAAAGGAACGATGATTTTTGAGAAACATTTGATAAATCTCCTGTAATACCCAGGCAGACCTAGAAAACTTCTAACTTCAGACATGGTCATTAGCCGGCTCCAATTCTTAACAGCTTCTATTTTAGAAGGGTCAACAGCAATACCTTCTTTTGAAATAATATGACTAAGGCAAGAGACCTCCTTTAGCTAGAAATCGCACTTGCTAAGATTTGCATAAAGTTTGTGCTCTCTTAGCATTTGCAAGGCTATTCTTAAGTGCTCTTCATGTTCCTCCTTTGTTTTGGAGTATATAAGAATATCATCAATGAAGACTACTACAAACTGGTCAAGATAAGGCCTGAAGACGTTATTCATGAGTTGCATAAATGCTGTCGGGGCATTGGTTAACCAGAACGGCATTACCACGAATTCATAGTGGCCACATATGCTCCAAAAAGTAGTTTTGTGTCTGTCTTCATCTTTGATCTTGAGCTGATGATAACCTGACCTGAGGTCTATTTTGGAGAAATGTTCTGCTCCTGAAATTTGATTAAAGAGTTCATCTATACGCGGCAACAGATATTTATTCTTAATTGTGAGTTCATTCAGTCGCCGGTAGTCGATACATAGCCTGAGAGATCCATCCTTCTTCTTGATGAATAGAACTGGCGCACCCCAAGGGGATGTGCTAGGTCGAATAAAACTCATGAAGTTGTTTCTTCAATTCCTTGAGTTCTGTGGGGGCATCCTATAGGGAGCTATTGAAATATGTGCTGCTCTAGGAATGAGTTCAAAGAAGAAGTTTACTTCCCTTTCGAGCGGTAAACTGGGAAAATCTGATGGAAATACATCAAAAAACTCATTCACAATGGGAATATCTTTTAAGATGATCTTCTTGGACTCGGTAATGATTACGAAAGCAAGAAAAGCTTCACATGCTTGCGAAATAAGTTTACAAGCGTGAAGAGATGAAATAATGGTAGGATGCTTCCTATATGTTATACCAAGGAAGGAAAACCTTGGAAGACCTAGTTTCTGAAAAGAGATAATCTGATTGCGGCAATTTATATAGGCGTGGTGGTCTACAAGCCAATCTACACCTAAAATAGCATCGTAGCCCTCCATGTCAAGGCATATGAGATTTGCAGGAATATTATGACCTTCTACCATTACCTCAATATCGGGGTAGTAGGTTGTAAGTTTGGTTCCAGGACCTAATGGTGTAGTGATTGCTAGGTTCGAGGGTAGAGGAACTGATGAAATTGGCATGGTTTTTACAAAAGCAGTAGATATAAAGGAATAAGAAGCACCAATATCAAATAGTACGAATGCAGTATGGGAATAGATTTTGATAGTACCTTCCACTAACCCATCATTCCTGGGTGCTTCTTCATCTTCCATAATAACATTAAGACGAGCCTGTCGCTTACGTCCTCCATCGGAAGATTGTTCCTTCATAAGGGGGCAATTCGGCATGCGGTGCTCCCGACTGCCACATCGTAGACAAGCGTCGAGATGCTTCCAGCACCCTTTGCCCGAATGACCAAACTTCTCGTAAAATGTGCAAGCCACCATGACTTGCTTTTCTTCCTCTTTGGTCTTCTTGTTCTTGTGGTAGCCACTACCACTCCCGTTCCGGGATCTCTTCTTGCTGTCACGGGATTTGTAAGGTTCTGTGATACTAAACTTTCGTTTCTTGTCATGCCGATCAGACCTTCGGTTCGGCTCCTCTCCTTTACTTTTAAGTTTCTCAACCATCTCTAGGGTCCTTATGCATAGATGTGCCCATTGGACCATCTCCGCATATGTACGGATATTCTGAGTTCCAAGTTGTTGAATAAAGTCGGGCCTCAATCCATTCATAAATCGGTTAGCTTTTAATTTGTAGGTACCAACTAGATGAGGAGCATAAGGCGCCAGCCTAGAAAATTGGAGTTCATACTCCGCTATTGACATCATGCCTTGGCGTAACGAAGCGAATTCCATAGCTTTCCTCTCCTTGACATGTTCGGAGAAGTACTTTGCTTGGAAGAGTGTAAGGAACCCCTCCCAAGTGTGTGGTGCATGTTGAGGCGGTGCCGAAATTGACTTCCACCATGTACGGGCATCTTTATTGAGTTGGAACGTTGCAAGACGAACCTTCTCCTGGTCGGCACATTGCATAACCTTGAATATACGGTTCCTTTCATCGATCCAATTTCAGCCACATCAGGATTAGAAGATCTTGAGAACCGCGGAGGATTTAAGCTCCGAAAATTACGGCGTAGGTCTCCAGCTCTTGCCCCTACGTCGACTTGAGTCATATTCTATAATGCTTGGGTGAGACCTACAACGGTCTGCTGCATACCATTCTAGTCAACACGATGAGCCATCGTAAGAATGAGGTACCTGAGAAGAGCGATAAGTTTGTTATTCTTCATAGAATTTTAAAGAAAGTTAGCTTGAAGATATATTCTAAACAACTAGCTCTTCCCGGGTTCTACCAAACTTCTCACATGGGTTGGGAGTGTCTTTCCTAGTTTCATAGGTGCATGTCCTTAAACCTTGGACTTAGCCTATGACACGACTACTTCCCTAGGACTCCTAGTCCTAGGCTCTGATACCACTCTAACTGTCACGCCCTGAGCTTATACAGTGGAAACAATTGGGAACGTGAACAGTGGGCTAGTACGCCTCGAGCAAGCAATATAATATGAGTGCAAGGCAATCACATAAAAGTAATTGCACAAGTAAACTTTCCAAACTTCACTTTATTCCATAACAATAATAATATCAGAGTACATAAGATCTTTTAACTCTCTTTACTAGACTCAATAAAATAAAGATTACATCATGACTTGACTAAACACTTGACAACTAAGGCTTCTCTCGTTCATATGTCCTTCAATCACTTTCGGACCCGTTACTTGTATAATCCGAATTCGATTCACTTGTACTTCCTGAAATATTGAGGAAATAGGTAATGAGCACACTTGTCCTGTAGGTATCATCGTATCAACATGAAGGCAAATTTAAGTGATTAACATTTTAGCTCTTGATAATAAGATAAATCATGCAAATACGGCAAAGCACACGAATAAAGCTAAAGTAACAAGTTGTGATCACGACGAGATACGAGAATACGATTGATCAAGTATATGACAAGAATGTAAATTTGGCCTTTCCATGAACAAGAATGTAACAAGAATGTACTTTTCATAACCATGGAGGCTATGCACTAGAAAGTCATGTAACAAGCAAGAAAGTAATTTCCACTTAATAGCAAGTACTTCATGAATTTACGTGGATCTTTATTCACATTCCGTGGATTTTCACTTTTATTTACAAAGAAAGTACTCCCAGCGCAATGCGACGCCAGTAGCATCATACCCCATGGGTTATAATATGTTTTCGACAATCAGCCGAGAGGACTAGCATATAGCCCTTGAACACAATCAGTGCTCGAACTGCATCTTCAAGTATAAATCAAGCTACTTCCACGATTAATCAATAATGTGGCCAATAATGTACTAGTTCAACAATAGTTCCATGATAAGGTAACCAAGGTAAGAATGCTTCGATTAAGAACAAGAGATTTCAAGGATGACTTAAATGGACATCATGCTATGGAAGAAATATGGAAGCATAATGGTACTTTCATTACGTTCCATACCTTTAATATTGACTTACTTAACGTAGGTTGAGACTCCATAAAATCCTAAGATCATCTAAAAACTCAAGAAAATCAACCCCAAAGGTCAAACCTCGGGTTAGACTAAATCAGGAACTAAGCGGTCTATTACTGGACCGTAGCATGTTTGGCGCTCTAGTCATGGACTGTTTCATAGAATAAAGACATCGATGCAGTAAAACCATCTGGAACTTTAGCGGTCTAGCGGATGGCCGTTTAGCATCCCTTAGCGGTCTAGTGAAGGGCCGCTTACGGAAATCAGACAATCGTCCAGAGGGCCGCTACGGTCCAGAATACTCAAAACACCGATAAGTACTTTTCTAGACAATGGGTTTTAACGGTACCACCAGCTCGTCGTCCTAGTGGGAATCCCAGGCTCGCGGAGTCTTACGGAGGCCTTGAAACAAGATTTCTTAATCCGTTGGATGGAATATCCAATGGAGAGGTTATCAAGTTTAAGATTATGTACTTAATGTGCAAAGGTGTAGCTAATGACAACATACCGGGATATGTGCCATGTATTTAAGAAAATGACTCACTAGATAAGAATGAGATCGTGACAATATCGCGATCAAATCATGACTAGTCCATGAATCATATAAATTCAAGTTAATTATAAAAGTATATTATTTGGTCATGAAAATAACAAAAGTTTGAAAATAGTTCTAAGTGCATAAGGAATGATGAAATCTGTTAGAATGCTTTGTTAACATAACTCGATATATGATAATAGCACTTGAAATAGGGATAAAACTTACTTGACTAGACTTATCATGCATTAATTAGGGCCATTCTGCAGTAAGTTTCGGGTTAACTTAAATACAGAAATCAAAAACTCAAACGGTCTAGTGGAGGACCGTTTCACTGGGACAAATGGTCTATCGTGCGACCGCTAGGGTTTCTGGCGGTCTACAGGAAGACCGTTTCTTCCTGTGTTACAGAAAACCTAATAAAAATATTAATCTAAGACATATCATGCCTGAAAAGCAACATGTATAAACTCCTACAGCATGATAGAATGAGTATAGGCTAACAATATGCATGGGTTTGTGTAATAAACAAAAAAATTATCCTTTTAACTTCAATTAGGGCTAAGAATTGTGCATGAGGAGTATACAAGATGCATAGTCCCTAATAAATCATAAAATTCTCGGTGTACAATGCATGAAATCAACTGAAACCAGAGGGCTTTTATCCCTGACATAAATTTTAAGCCTTTCATGAGATAACCTACCTCTTATCTTCTCCCAAAACTTGGAATTTCTGACTGGAAGTAAACCCTAGTTCTGCACGTCCTGTGCTAAATCAGCAACTTCACGCCCTTGTATCTCCGGATTCCCTTGACCTAAGGACGTAAAATTTGGAGGGTAGGTAGAAGGCATAAAGGAGAACAAAAAGTTCTAAAGTTACTAGTTCTAAATACCTCGTTTAGGGCTTCTATTCCCCTGATCTTCATTGGGCCATTGCACAGATTCCTGGGTTATTGGTATAGGATCAGCAACTTTGGAAGCCTCTAACTCCTTGTAGACTTGATCTCCTAGAACGAAGTTTTGAGTGGAGTTAGACCTAGGTATTGTGAATAAAAGATTCTAAAGAACCTACCTGAAATAAAATCTCCTTACCTTAGTTCTACGCGAGCCAATTGTAAGGGTCGCGAGGGTGGTTTTGGGTCTATTTATAGGTTTTAGCTAGGTTCCATGGATTTGATCGAACTTAGAGTCCCAATTAGGTCTTCAATTCAATCATAATACCGTCTAGAGTCTTCTAATTGACAGATTGCATCAATTCCTAGGGATTTGATCTGGAAAAATGGAGTTTTTCACGCACTTCTTGCTGTTCACGATCGGACTCTGGTAAACGGTATAATAATGGACCATTTTTTATCCCAATGCAGTCTTACGATAGACCTCTAATTACCTTGGACGTCGATTTTGAACTGTTTCAAACTCTTCCCCATATTATCCATTTATTTATCGTATTTATCCACTTAAATTCTGAAATTCTAGAAATTAAGCTTCTAGAATATGGGCCAACTCTTTTGGGCTTAGGTTTTAGGTCCTTTAGGTTTAATTAAATGGGCCTAATCTATTTATTAGTTGAAGGCCTTTACTTAATGAGACTTAATTAATAGTAATTCGTTTAATAGCTCATTTAAATGTTTAATGATTTTATTTAAATGTAGAAAATTTCTAGAAAATTATTGGGTGTTACAATTTATGTAGATGATATAGTGTTTTGGTCCACAAAATCTCAAATGTGTGAGGAGTTTGCTAAACTCATGACTAATGTGTTTGAGATGAGTCTTATGGGTGAGCTTGAATTCTTTCTTGGCTTGCAGATACATCAAAGCAATGAAGGCTGCTTCATCAATCAAGCCAAATATGTGAAAGAGTTGCTGAAAAGGTTTGACCTGACCAACTGCAAACCATTAGGAACTCCAATGGGGAGTGCCACTTCACTGGATGCAGATGAACAAGGTATACTTGTAGATGCAAAGAAGTGTAGAGGTATGATCGGCTCATTACTCTACTTAACTGCATCTAGACTAGACATTCAGTTTAATGTTTACCTTTGTGCTAGATTTCTGTCTAGTCCTAGAGAATCCCACTTTGCTGCTGTCAAACGTATCTTTAGATACCTTGCTGGCACTCAAGATCTGGGATTATGGTGTCCTGCATCCTGTGAGCTCTCACTCATTTCTTATTCAGATGCAGACTATGCTGGTTGCAAATTGGATCATAAGAGCACTAGTGACTATTGCCAATTTTTGAGTGGGTGTTTGGTTTCTTGGGCTTCCAAGAAACATCACTCGGTTGCCCTCTCCACTGCAAAGGCAGAATACGTTGCTGCAGGGAGTTGTGACACCCAAGTATTGTGGATCAAACACCAACTGCAAGACTATCTAATTGATCATGGATGTGTTCCCATTTTATGTGATAACACAAGTGCTATTAATCTTGCAAAAAATCCTGTCATGCACTCTAGGACCAAGCATATAGAAATTAGGCATCATTTCATTAGGGATGAAGTCCTTAAAAACTATTTTGAGCTCCATTTTGTTGACTCAAAAAATCAGATTACAGAAATTCTCACAAAACCCTTAAGCAATGACAGGTTTTCAACCTTAAGGAGAGAGCTAGGTCTATGTAGACCTCAATCAACTCAGGTTTGAGCTATTTACTCCTTTTTAATGCACACGTTACTTGTCCTTGTTATGATGGTTGGAAGCATGTGTGATTTGTCTAGAACTGGTCTATTGTTTGAATAAACTGTTTCATGAATGGTGGTCACATTCAGGGGGAGCTTGTGTGCATTTTGATTATTTTGCATTGCATATCATACTGTTAACTACATGGTATCTCAAATGATGAGTTGTGGAAAGTCAGGCTACGCCTGTCAAGAAACTCTCATCATGAATGAGGATCGACCTCCGCCAAGTACCGTGAGTCAGAAATGCATAATAAGATCTGTTTAGTTAATCTTGAATGCATGAGCTTGTTTAAAGCTTTAGCATCATATAAAGCACTTCTCACTAACAGCAAGAAGGAAAGTTCTTTTGGTGGACTGAATGAAATCAGAAAGTCAGAGGCACTAGTGTCAGAAATTGGCAGAAGCATCACAAAAATGGAGCAATCAAAGACAGACAGAATTAGAGACTCTGGCTGTGCAAAAACACTTGAACAGGTCGACACACTCTAGCAACGTGTCAACACTTGCAGGCCTATACCTTAATGAAGGTCTGTAGAGGTTTGTCAAGGTCTGTGCCGACACATGCAGGTCGACACACTCACAGGAAGTGCAAACACTTGCAGGCTGATCCGTAATGTAAGTATGTGCAGGGTTACCCTCTGGCAAGATCAGGTTTGTGCCTATGTGACAAGGTCGGTGCAACGCTTAATCTCACTCTAGGCAGGTCGACACCCTCATAGAAAGTGTCGACACTATCATTCAGCCACTCATGGGTATGAGACCCAATGGAGAGTCTTTCTGTCCACTCACCCTTCCTATCATTGCCTTCTTCACTTCCACATCAAATCTTTTGCCTCTGAACCTTTGCTCCGTCACCGGGCATTAATTTAGGGGGAGTTGAGAATGTTTTAATTCCTTCATACAACCTTCACAAGGTTATTCTGTTCTACCTCTGTTAGAGAAAATGGTTTGATGTTTATAACCCTCATTTTCGTTGATAATTGTGTTGAGTTGTACCAACCTTGCACACATAATAGGGTTAAAACATTCATCAAGTCTTTGAAAATAACCATAGCTTAAGTATCTGAAAGTTTATTGTTAAAAGACTTCTTGGTTTAAGAAATGTTGGCATGTATTGTCCTTAAACAATTTACCTAACTTGAAGCCAATTAGAGATTACGCCTCCTAAAATCATATTGCAATAATTTCAGAGCAATGGCATCATCTTCAGAAAAATTAGATCCTGCATCAATGAAGTAAAGGTAAATCTAGTCATGATGAAGACTGCCAACTCTGTTCAAAAGAAACCAAAAAGGTAAGCTACACAGAGTAACCAGGGACTCTGGCGTCTGAACAACGTGTTTCCTTGTGTCAAAAAGTGGATGCTATATCAGACTGTTTAATTAATTAAAAAAAATGGTTTCGGGCTGACTCTAGACATTACTTCAAAGCAATAAGGTATTTTGTTTGTTTTCAATACTTGCTTATTTTTTGTTTTCCAAGCATGCCTAATGAACTCAATGACTTAGATTAATAGGCTTGGTAAATTCGTTTGGCTTCTTTAAATTTTTTAATCTTATTATTTGTTGCAAAATTGGCTACTCTCAAACCTTTATTATTCAAAAATGAGCTTATAGGCCTTAAACCTTCAAAATAAAACAGGGGTATTTCAGCCATTTCTTATCTAAGGGTTGTTATTTCAAAAAGAAAAATCTCAACTCTACCTTTTTAACACAATGGTGAAAATCGTATTTCTACCTTTTATCATTTCAAACCCTATTTCTCTCACGAGCCCTCTCTCCGGCATGTCTGCACGTCCTCGCCACGGAGGTTGACACCTCTCTCCGTCTCCCTCCGCTTGTGCACCCATCTCCCCAGCTAGCTCCAGCAGCCCTCTGTCACCCTCCCTTCCTTCTTTCCGCCCTCTCCATGGCTCCTCCGGTCACCCGTAGAAAGAGGAAGGACGTGGCCACATCCAAAAAGGCCGCTGCTCAAGCCCCTGCAGCCCAGAAAACGCACAAGGAAGGGCGCTCAAAGAGCATTGAGAACAGACCAGCTGATGAACCAGCAAAAAGGAGAGCCGCAGAAGCGCAGGGGTCGAACAGTGACAAGGGCACGTCGCAAGAACCTCCGGCCAAGCGAAAATGCCTGCCAGTCGCAGAAAAAGGGAAGGAAAAGCAAAGGCCAGCTCCTCTGCAACCCAGCTCTGTCAGGGAAGAGGAGAGTGACCCCACAAGAATACTGTTTCCTAGGTATGTGGATTTCAGTGACCGTCACATGCTTGATAATTTTCCTGAATTACTGCCCCTCCTCGAATTCCAAGGATGGAAGAGGTTTTTGTCCGAACATAGGGTGTACTACCCATTCCTGGTGCAGCAGTTCTACAAAAACCTAGTCTATGATCAGAACCATAAAGCCCTTCGGTCTGAGGTGAAAGGTGTCAAAATCAAACTTTCAACAAAGCTTCATCATAGAGCTTTACATATTCCCCGAGATGGGCTTATAGAATCTGAATTTAACATTGATTTGTCTGCCGCCTACACCATCCTGACAAGCAAGCCCAGGAAGCCTCAGGATGAAACCCAAACTCTTGTCAAATACTTTGACACCAACATGTTTCCTCCCTTACAGCGTCTCCTGCAGCACGTGTACAACCATGATTACCCCACAAGGGGGTGGCCGGAGTCGGTTAACAGAAACCCAGCTGTTCATTTTCTTCTGTCTATTCAACAATCATCAGATCTATCTTCCAGAGATTATTCTACAGATTATGGATAGTTGTATATGGAACATGAGAAGTCTGCCCTATGCTGCATAGCTAACAACAATATTTCAGAGGGTTGGAATTCCTCCGGACAATGAAAAGTCAAAAGAAATCCCCAGGAGCAATGTCTATTGCATGAGATTCATTGAAAATTACATACACTTTAAGAAAGAAGGTGACAGAATTATCAGGAATCTGCCCAGGCATTTACTTGAACCACTAGTATAGCCAGTTCAACAGGAACAACCTGCACAAGATCTGCCAGACCAGCCAGCTTTAGATGAGCATCCAGAATAGCATGAAGAACAGTTCCATGTGGATGCCCACTTTGATCAGGAAAAGCAGTAGCAGGATGTACCTGAGGACACCTATGTTGGTCCCATCATTCCTTTTGGGAGCTTCCCCCTCGGACACCTCCATCTAACCCTCAGTTCATAATGAAGAAGAGGCTCCTCCTCAATTCCACATTGAAGCCTCATCATCAAGAGGCATAACCTTTGGTGCAACTAGAGGTCTAATGGACATTCACCCCGCTCTCATCTAATTCTTAACAACACAATTTGGTAGCATGAACTCATCCTTTTTACAGCTCAGTCTGCAAGTGGAAAAGATGGAAGCAAGACATATTCACTATGAGCAAGTCCAGACCAGCAGATGGGAGAAATTTGTCGCATACAAACACAAGTCTGATGGTAAACTATCTGCATTTATGCACTCCCTGATAAATGTGTGTGAAAGAGCAGGGAGAGTCATGAAAAGACTACGAGAAATTCATGCTGAAACCCAAGAAAAAACAAGTGAAATGGTCATGCATGCTTATGTCATCCGTGAAGATCAAAGCAATCTAAACATTAAGTATGCAAGGATGATGGACACCTCAACTCACCTTACAGAACAAGTGGCAGTAGGGACCTTATCAATCAGAGAACAAGTGGCCGCAGGGACAACTCAACTTGTCAATGCTACAACTAAACTGGAAGGGATAGTTCATGCCAATACTACACGACTACTTGATGCATCCAACCGGATGAAAGGAATAGTATATGCTGACTCCAACAAGTTCCCTGATGCCTCCTCAAAGCTTACAGACAAAGTCCATACTGATACATCATGCGTAGTGAACAACACCACCCAAGCTGAAGCCAAAACGACTGTTGTGTACAACAAACTTGATATAGTTGGTACTGAAATTCTGGAACTGATTCGTCTGCATAAAGCCCAACTCCAACCAACCTTGGCCGACACAGGTGTTGAATGGTGTCCTCCTCCTCAGACAAAAGCTACATCCTCTGGTATCTCACCAAAAGGGACTCAATAGAGGGCACAGACATAGTACATTTGTGAAATGCTACACACCTGGCTAAGGGATATAAATGACAACATCAAGATTCTACACCAGTTTGTTAATTAAACAAAGAGATGAGCAACTCACTCACAATGTTGACTCCCTTGCTGCCACAGTTATTCAACTGTAGCATCAGTTCTCTTAAGCCCAAAAACTTTAGTATCTAGGTAGCCCCAGCTCTAGCACATTGCCTCCACCACAGCAACCACCTCCTTCACCCCCTCCTTGCTGATGCCAAAGGGAGAGACAAGTCCAGTATGTTACAAGCATCTAGATTCAGGCATCTAGTTAGGTCATGCATAGTCTTTGATGGATGTATATGAAAATCTTTTTTGTATATCAATGGAAAACATTTTGCCTAATTCATGACCTTGTATGAAACTTTTTTTTGGGAATGAAAAGTTTGCTTTGAAAATGCTTACGAATGTTTGTAAATAATGAACCATGGTTGTCATCATCAAAAAGGGAGAGAATGTTGTGTCCCCTGGTTTTGATGATAACAAACCACAGTTCATTATTGAATGTTGTGGTGTGATTAATGATTTTGCTAAGTAATGTTTTGGACAGCTCAAGTGAAGGACACTCAAATGTCGACCTATCATCTGGACGTGTCGACACTTCATGAAGAAACCAGGTTAGAACCAGTTCGGGTTGAGCTCTGGAGTGAGCAAGGTGTCGACACTTCCAACAATGTGTCGACACGCGTAGAAGAAAAGTGTGGTTCAAACGTCTCTGGCTAGCCTCTATTTTATACCAAGTGTCGACACCCTATGGAAAAAGTGTCGACACCTTGGCTCCAGCGCAACGGGCTTCATCTCTTATTAGTGCTTATGTCCCGACACCGCCTAGTGAAGTCTCGACACTATGGCATGATCCGCACGGAAGATGGCTTGCATGTCGACACTTGTCCGTTGAAGTGTCAACCTATTCTGCTTGGAAGCCACGGTTCTTCAAGATCGTAATGGGATGTGTCGACACCCTGTGTGTAAAGTATCGACACGTTCTTGATCGCCAGAACAAATCTGAAATCGAAAGCGTCCGCTTTCCAAGATCCACAATTGATTTTGTAGGATCCGCTTGCACTTGAAAAGTCATCAGGAAGATCACCTTGTCAGAAGAGTTTATTGTATGGCAGAGACATCCTCTGAGATGCTGGTACCGTTACAGTTTTGGTTCCCTACCTACCCATGTACTAGCATGCCGGTAGGGAAAGGTCAACTATGCTAAAGAAGCCAATCAAATAATGGAGATGTGACATTCTGGGTGTGGCGTCTGCAGTGGACAACGTAAGTGATTTCGTGAGCTACTGATATAACAAGGAGAAGGAGCTCTAGTGATAAAGCGGGCTGAACAAAGAGAAAAAGAAGAAGGTGAAGAGCAGCCGAACATAAGCAAAGAAAGGTCTCTCTTTCCTAGTGTTGTTGAAGCAAGGGCAACGAAGCAGATCTTCTTCTTCTACCTCAGGATCTCTAAAAGCAAGGGAGACAACCTATATCTACAGCTTCATCCAGTGGGAGTGAAAGCTGAGGAGCTTATCCACCGTTCCTCTTGCGGTCGCGGTGAAGACCCAAGAGAAAGACGAAGAGAAGCCAGGCTTCGTCCATTTCTCTTCAGATAGGAGTTCTCTTCTCCTATATAGTTTCTTTGTCATACTCTGTCTGGTTGTTCTTTTTACAGCTTTATTTTTCTTTGAAAACAAATACTCCTACTTTGTTCCCTACCTGTGTGTAGGAAGACAGATGGTGTGTTCACCTGTTTGTGGGTTTCAGGGTTGTGTACCCTCAAGCTGTTTGGCAGCGGAGCTGAGAGAGTGTATCTCTCTATTTGAAGCTGTGAATCAGCGGTAGTGTATTGACACTAGTGAAGCCTCACCGAGTTGTGTGAGGGGTGGATGTAGATCTCTGGATAAAGACTAAACCACCTTAAAACTTGTGTCTTGTGATTTGTCTTCCATTGGGTACTGATGCTAGATGCTTGGTAGGAACGTTTCTGATCATCATCCGTGCATCTAGCCTGTTAGCTTTCAACTATGTCTTGCCTTACTAGTCTTAGTCTTGTATCTAGTCTTTATTTCCACAAAGAAGGGCAAAAAGGGGCTGATCTATTCACCCCTCCCCTCCAGATTTTTTTATCACCACACATCATATCATTTGGCCGTCTTCACCATTCAGCGGTCATCAGAAGACCGTCTTCATCCTGCACCAGCACTGTCTTGGTTTGGCAAGTGTCTTCATCGACTTCCTTGTCCAAGGTACATAGTGCGTTCTCTTTGCACTGTTTATCTTGGTGGCGATCATGACTTGGTAGTGTGCGTGGGTGTTGATTTCGTTACATCGTTTGTTTCACTCCATGTTCCATTTGATGCCACATTAGTCATACTTATTCACCCACGCCCACACTTTCTTTAGATTAAAAATATCTACAAGACGAAGGAAGGATTCTTCACAAATCAGTCCAAATATACATTGGAGGTCCTAAAAAGATTTGGAATGAAGGAAGCCAAACACATATCCACACCCATGGGAACAAATGCATCTCTAGATGCGGATGAGAACGGTAAATCTGTAGATTCCAAAACATACCGAGGTATGATCAGGTCTCTTCTATATCTCACTGCCTCAAGGCATGATATTCAGTTTAGTGTGTGTATGTGTGCTCGATTTCAAGCTAATCCTAAAGAATCTCATATCATTGCTGTGAAAAGGATCATAAGATACATTGCTGGCACACATGACTTAGGGCTGTGGTATCTTGCATCATGTTGTTTTGACTTAATTTCATATACTGATGCTGATTATGCTAGATGCAAACTTGATAGAAAAAGTACTAGTGACTACTGCCAATACTTGGGTGGATGTTTAGTTTCATGGTCTTCCAAGAAGCAGCACTCTGTTGCACTCTCCGCTGCAGAAGCTGAGTACATTGCTGCATGTAGCTGTGGAACCCAGGTGCTATGGATAACACACCAACTCCAGGACTACGGAGTAAATCTTGGATGCACACCCATCTTGTGCGATAATATCAGTGCCATTAACTTAATCAAGAATCCCATTCAGCAATCCCGCACAAAACACATTGAAATAAGGCATCACTTCCTCCGGGATGAGGTAAGCAAGAAAAACTTTGATTTATATTTTGTTAAATCTGAAAAGCAAATTACATATATTTTTACAAAACCTCTGGGTAATGATAGATTCTCCACCTTGAGAAGGGAATTGGGTATGTGTAGACCCCCCACTTGATCATTCAGGTATGGTTCTGCTCATCTAAGTCGAAGGGATCAGTGGTTACAATAGTCAGGGGGACTCCATCATGAATGACTGATTGGCTGCATTGTTCATAAATTGTAGGTTGTTTCATTCCATAGCATGACCTTATGGTATATTAAATGATGTTGGGAGAAGGGCAGATTATGTCTGTCTGGAAACCCGCACAATGCGTGAGATGATCCAAGGATCTAAGTTCTCCGCCTGGTACCATGGGTCTTAGTCATACTCCATTGCATGTTTTTAGTGACTAGCTTACATACTAAGTGCATTGCATCTTAGTGTCCATGTGTTGAGGGGAAGATGGTTGTTTTCCTTGAGACAGGTTCATAACAAGTCTGCTGCATTAGAAGCTTTTTCATCTGTCTGACTCCAGAGAATCGACGCACTGCCCAGTATGCGTTGACACCACAGTTCAATTTGCCCAATCGTTGCGTTCTGTGAGTCCATTCTTCATCGACGCCCTAAAAAAGACATGTCGACACCATCTTTCAATTGTTCAAACCTATCACAGCCTTCTCATTTCCTGTGTTCTTCACTTCTGTAGGTAGTACATTCATGTTTCTCATGGCCACTGCTCATTCTGGTTCTTTTCAATTCCAATCCCTGTAGTTGCTGAGGGAGAATGTGTCCTAGTCAATTATCAACTCTTCACTTCCTTGTGGAATATTTCAAGGAGAGATTCCCTTCTAAGAGTGTTCTTACTTGACTGACCTCTCTAGTAGCAATCTCCTGCATTTTATTTTATCATGTTTGTTTAAATAAATTGAGGCTTAAAGTCAACAATCTTCCGAAATCTGAAAACTAGCAACTTGAAGGAGGGACTCCATTGGCTTACTTCTGATGATGCCTTAAGCTTTTATAAGTTCTAAAGTTCCTTGGTCTACTTATGCATTTTCAGTGATAAATTTTTGGTTGATATACTTCTATTGAGTATTGTGATCAAATGACCATATCAAGTGAGATTTATCTAAAGCACTCATTGCAGAGCCATGGTCAGGATCTGCTGAGTAACCGGATGCACTTCACTAGAGACATGAGGTTGTTCACGTCAAAAGGCAATGTCTTGACTAACTCTGATCTGATAAGAGTTTATTTATATAAAAAAAAGGCTAGAAGGGCTTAACAGAGCAAAGGGTCATGCCCACTGAGAAATTGTCCCTCTTCACCAATGAAGTGGTAGTGGGACAGGCATGAAGTGGCAAGCTATCTCTGATCAAAATGAGGCATGATAGATAACTGCACTGAGTAACTAAGGCATTTGCATCTAACAAATGTGATTCCTCACGTAAAAAGGTGTAAGTTGAACTTGACTATCAGCTCGGCCAGTGTGAAAATCAGAGGTGCAAGTTCAGAAAGATTCTCACAATACCAGCTTGTTTGACTTCAATACTCATGGTAGTTAATCATGAAAGGTCACTAGATCTCATAAGCTAAACTGAAAGGGGATTATCCAGGACTTCAGTTATCTTGTGTGCATCAGCTTAAGCAATCTTGTGTTGAGTACTCCTTTGTTAATTGCTAAAATTCCGACAAAGTTCTTGACTTAAATCCATCAATTCATACTCTACCACCATGACATGCTTGTGTGCTAGGAGATATCTATTTTGAGAGTTGCTCCAGTCATTTCCTCCAACGTGTCTTAGTCCTGAATCTCTCTTCTGAGTTTTTCCCCACATCTCATACACTTCACTGCTCTTTCTACAGTACCCCTCATGTTTGTACTGATGTCAAAGGGGGAGAGAGAGTTAGTATGTCAAAAGGAAAGAGAGAGTTTTTGTTGTTGAGTCATCAATTCTTATATACATGTCCATGTGTCCATTGCATATCATGTTGACTTCTTCATATACTCAGGATGTACTTCTGTTATGTTCAAGTTTGCATGATTGCACGTTGCCTGCCCAAATTTGCTTTCAAAACTGTGAGTACAATGACTCATAGTTGCCATCATCAAAAAGGAGGAGAATGTTGGATAAATATTATTTTGATCATGTCTCACTATAAGTCATTGGCCAAACTAACTTAGAATCTCATGAAACACCTTTCAATTGGCCAGGTATGAAGAAGACTAACAAAGCTAGAAGGCTGCATCAACCTCACAATCTAGCTACTCCGACCTCAAGTCTAGTTGCTCCGACCTCAGGTCTAGCTGCTCCGACCTCAGGCCTTCACATGAAGAAAAAAGTCCTAGAGGTTCTCTGATGCTCTGACCCCACCATGCTGATGCTTCGACCTCACAGTCTAGTTGCTCTAACTTGAGGCCGTCACAGAATTGCTAAGGCCAGTGGCGACGGCTAACCAGCTGATAAGGGTGACAAATAGGTCTATATGGCTGACAAATTGGCATTAGCTGTGACAAATAGATATAAAAGGGTGAAAAATGGCTTGCGGGGTTGAATAAGCAAAGGCGAACACTCAGCCGCGTCGACCTCACTCCAGCCCAACTGAAGATAAACTTAAGCAGGCCAACAACTGCGTCGACCTCACTTCATCAGGAGGTCGACCTCAGTGTCTTCCAGAAGTAGTTATACGGGCACTTTCTTCAAAATAGGTCAACCTCATTCCAACACCTCCCATCAGAAGGTCGACCTCATGGTTTTCCAGCAAGGCTCATCTCAAAGAATCAAGTCAACTCTGTGGTTTTCAAAAACCATACAGAGGGCAGAAAGTACTGGCATAATCCTCTAAAAACATGGATTTTGGGGAATGGAGGAGATACCTAGGACACACAAATGTCCCTATCATCATAAGTGTCCAAAGCAACCCTTTACTCCAAAAATCTGTCAGTACAGCAGCCACCAATAAGGTTGGTATCTGAAAAGGAGATTCACTTGAACAAGAGGACGTCCTCTCTGTAGATTCAAATTAAGATGTTGCAGGCTCCTTGGTCTAACCTCTTTTGTTTATCATTCAAATCTACCAAACATGGAGGGAAAGTTTCTGCCTCTTGAAGCCTATAAATTGGATGCCTCTCTTCACATGTTGCTGCTATTGTTGCCATTGTTAAGCATGGAAGAGCCTTGGACGTGGGAACCTGTGAGAAGAAAAACAAAGAGAGATTCTGCCCTGAGCTTCTAGAGAAAGAGTTGGGAGATAGAGAAAAAAAGAGTGGAGCCAAGCCAGCCACTTCAGCCCTACAGTTCTACAAGCCGTTAGTCTTTTTCTTTAGTCTTTGTGTTTCTTCATCCTCAAAACGTCTTATGTTTAGGTTCTATCACCGTGGAAGCTACAGTTGTAGCGTGTGTGGGTTTGTCTTCTTATTTTATTTTTGTTCCTTCCTTATGGGATTTCCTCCCCGTGTGCATTGAGGACTTGTCCTCGTGTGTGTGTGTGTGTGTGTGTGTGTGTGTGTGTGTGTGTGTGTGTGTGTGTGTGTGTGTGTGTGTGTGTGTGTGTGTGTGTGTGTGTGTGTGTGTGTGTGTGTGTGTGTGTCGGGCTAGTCCCTGTGTTGTGTTGGGTTCCTTTGTGTGTGTGGATTTCTTTTGGCCAAAGAGTGGAAACCTTACCAAGTTGGTGAGGGGTGGGCGTAGGAGTGCTTGGTAGCCTCCGAACCACCTTAAAAACTGCTTGTGTTGTGGTGTGTTGTGCACTATCCATCTCTTCGATCCCTCTTCACAGGCATTCTGAAGTTTCCAAACACAGTTCATTTCTTTCCGCTGATGGCTCTTCGATTTTAGCTCTGTTCTATATATGAGTTGGCCTACTATTTTCAGTTCTGTTAGTGTTCTTTTAAAGTGTTTAAAATTTGGTGTAGGATCTATTCAACCCCCCTCTAGATCCTCTCATACTGTCCAACAACATGCACCTCAGGAGAGCGTGTTAAACCCGTGTCAATGAACCTTCCCGTTCAAGACTTTAGGATTGTGAACTAACAAAAAGAAAAGCTACTACTTATTTTTAAAAAAGAGGGGAGAGAGAGAGAGAGCAATTCCAGTTTATGATTGGTAGCAATACTCCAAAGATAGTACCTAGTTAAAGAAAAGCAGCCGCTTGTTTTCAAAAGGAAAAGAGAAAGAATAACAGCATACAATAGCGTGTATCCTAAGGGAAAGGCTTATTTTACACTCGGGCTCTTGTGTATTTTTTTAGGTAAATAAATATCCAAATTTGGTCATCTGATGAGAAGCTTATGTTAAAGCATGCCAAAGACTTGTAATTGATGTACACTTCCTGCCCAATAATGCTATCTAGACCATTTCTTCCTATACAACTTTGTGCTAATAAGCTTATTAAAGAATAATGAAATACATACAAACATAAAAATAAGAGGAGTAAATATGAAAATGAGTGAACCCCCCAAAAAAAAGAATGATGATGAGGGGATCAGTCGACCTGCCTTGCATGGCAGGTCCTCTTATTTATTTTTTTATTATATATATATATATATATCTTTTGCTTATATCTATTTTGTTACCATTATGACTCTATTTTTTTACTTTCTCTCTTCTTTCTTTCCCTTTATATTATTTAGTTTTGATGTTCTTCATTTGAATATTTTTTAAATTAGATGTTGTTTAATTCGATGTATGTATAATGATAAGGAAGATGTTATTTAATTTTATGTTATATAATTACATGGGGCATTCCCTGTGAGCTGAGGTGTGTGGGTGTGACCTAACATTACACGTAACTCAGGATAGCGTGTTAAACCTATGTCAATGAACCTTCCCATTCAAGACTTTGGGATTGATGTGTATGTTCTCATTTTTTTTTACGAGAATGTATATATCTATCTCAAAGTCTTGAATTGTCCTATTTGGACAGTCTGTGAATGTTTGATCACACTTAGGCAGTTATTTACTATAAGTGTTTGCATGGTTTTTTGAGAGTTTCGGTTGCGTCTTCTCACTCTTCTCTGTTATACCTTTATTGATTTTGAGTATTTTCTTAACCACTTACTACTAAGTGCTTAAGAAAATTTCTTAATCAATAAATAGTTTTGATATATCAGAGAAGTGTGGGGAGATGCTGTCAAAATTTTTAGCAAATCGTACAACATATATAGTAAGTGATTGTGTGATCAAACCTTCATGGATGGGTTAAAAAGTGATAATCTAAGTAATACACCCTTCCTCTACAAATGGTCTATGGCGAATGATGTGAGGAAAGGGTCGAGCTTATTTTCATGAGTAATGATTTCAAAGTTATTTATGTATTAACATTTAATGGGTGCTGGCAAAATATTGACAGATCATTCATGATGTATCGTAGAATAGTTGACCGGGTGGTGTCTATTGAGTTTAAGCATGGAGTTGAGAGTTTCATTCATTTTGCATTGGGGAATCCAAATGTAGCAATAGATCGCGATGATCACATTCAATTTCCTTGTTCAGGTTGTAGAAACTTGAGTGAGTGTTCACCATGGGATGTACAACATCATTTGTACAAGAAAGGGATCATGGACGGTTGTATGAATTGGATGTGTCATGGTAAGGATGTCTTGTCGTATAAGCTCGACAATGTTGTAGGCACAAGTGGGTACATGGATATGGGTGTAGATGCTGCTGGTCCTAGTTTAAATGTTCATGAGGAACATGCATACATGGAAGAAGCGTCGAATAAGATAGTCGAAAGATTTTATCAACTACTTAGGGATGCTGATGAGCCGCTGTGGGATGGTTGTGAAAAGCACACTCTGTTGTCTACGGTCTCACAGTTGTTGAACTTGAAATCAGAATTTCACATCAGTGAGATTTATTTTGACCGTCTCTCCTCTTAATCAAGACTATGTTGTCTCGAGACGAGAAATTGCCTGAAACTTTTTACCGTGCAAAAAAGATGGTCAATGAGCTAGGGCTTAGATATGTGAAAATAGATGCATGCCCGAATCACTGTATGTTATATTACAAAGAGGATGCATGTAAGACATCATGTTCTATTTGTCATCATAACAGATTCAAACCTAAGAGAGGGGACAATTTAAAGTAAAAAGATATACCTTACAAGACATTGCGATACTTCTCTCTTACGTCTAGGCTGCAGCGGCTATATATGTCCTCGAACACAGCTCGACATTTGACATGGCACACCGAAAGAGTACGCCGTGCTGATGATATAATCAGTCATCCTGCCGATGGTGAAACATGGACTCACTTCAACTGTACTTATTTTGCTTTCTCAAGGGAGCCACGTAATGTTATGTTCGATTTATGCACAGATGGTTTTTATCCATTTGGTAGTTCCGTGACATCTTACTCTTGTTGGCCATTGTTCATGACACCGTACAACCTTCTACCGGACATGTGCATGAAGCGAGAAAATCTATTTTTATCCTTAATAATTCTTGGTTCAAAAAGTCTAGGAAAAAATTTGGACATGTATCTCAGACCGTTGATTGATGAACTGAAATTTTTATAGACTGATGGAGTTATTACTTATGATGCATCTAGGAAGCAAAATTTTATTATGAAGCTTGCACTGATGTGGACAATAAGTGACTTCCTTGCATATGAAATGCTATCTGGTTGGGACACACATGGAAGGTTAGCATGCCCTTACTGTATGGAAGATACTAAATCATTTGTATTGAAACATGGTGGGAAAGCATGCTGGTTTGATTGCCATCGGCGATTTCTACCAAGTAACCATCCTTTCCAAAGGCAAAAGGACTCATTTTAGAAAAACACTGTTAAAATGGATGAAGCAGACTTACAACGGGTGTCTGGTCGACATATCGCGGCACGGGTGTAAAATTTACCAGATGTAGTACAATTGTCCAGTAGCACACAACAACTCCCTCGATTTAGAGAGGATCACAACTAGAATAAGAAAAGTATTTTCTGGGAATTGCCTTATTGGTCAACTCTTCTTATACGACACAATCTAGATGTCATACATACCGAGAAGAATTTTTTGATAATGTGTTCAACATGATCAAGAACATAAAAGGTAAAACAAAGGACAATGCCAAAATGCATATGGACTTAAAGATGCTTTTAAACGTCCAGAACTGGAATTGAAGAACGTACATGGAAAAATTCTGCAACATAAAGTAACTTACGTGCTTAGTGATACATAGAGCAAGGAAGTGTGTCAGTGGTTGAAACAGTTGAGATTCCCAGATGGATATGTGTCCAACATAGCCCGTTGTGTGAATGTTAATGAGGGGAAAATATATGGACTAAAAAGTCATGACTGTTATGTGTTCATGGAAAGATTGGTGCCCATTGCATTCCATGCCTTGTTGCCAAAGCCTATTTGGGGAGCACTGACCGAGCTGAGTCGTGTTTTAAAGATTTTATGTGCATCAGAACTCAGACTTCAGGGTGTACAAATTATCAAAGAAAATGTTGTCACGATCGTTTTCAAGTTAGAGAAGATATTTCCTCCGACATTCTTCGATTCGATGGAGCACCTGATTATCCACATGTCATACGAGACTATAATCAGAGGGCCAATAAAATTTCGATGGATGTATCCACTAGAGAGTTATGTAAGAATTGTTTTTCTTTTGGCTGCTACATGTGTACGAAATGTATGTCATTGTCATCTAAACTATTATTGTAGGTGCATGCATGACCTAAAAATGAAAGTTCGCAACAAGGCAAAGGTGGAGGGTTCGATTACTGAGGCATATATTACTGAAGAAATTTTGAACTTCTGCTCGATGTACTTTGAGCCAGAGATTCAAACTCGACGTACTCGACCTCCACGTAATGATGATGGTGGAGTTGTTGATTCGTCCGATCGGCTCTCTATATTTAAGCATCTTGGATGTGTGTGACGTTGCTTGTCTCGCATGCTCGAAGATAGAGAGTTGTACGCGGTAGAGATATATATTCTTCTGAATTGTATTGACATTGAACCATATGTTGAGTAAGTCCTTAACTCACATTTCCTTGTGTACATAAGTTGTTTATCCTTCTTCTTCCCATTTAAGGTAGTAGTGTAGTCATATTGCAGATAATTTGATTCAAAATTAGCACAAAATTATCCAAATATCTTGGACGTGGAGGTTGAAAAAGAACCCGAGCAATTTTTTGCCAGATGGTTGAGATATCGAGTTAGTGTGGATCGTTGAATATATACATTTCCATTTACTTCTGTTGAAGTAAATGTAAATATTTTAACTA
This sequence comes from Amorphophallus konjac, assembly GCA_022559845.1. Classification (NCBI taxonomy): domain Eukaryota; kingdom Viridiplantae; phylum Streptophyta; class Magnoliopsida; order Alismatales; family Araceae; genus Amorphophallus; species Amorphophallus konjac. The sequence continues at coordinate 107,473,136 of CM040128.1, read as the reverse complement.
CTCTGATTTATATATTGGTTGAACAAGGTCTTATTACTAATGAAAGAGTACAATAGATAAGTTATGGCCCCTCGAAAGTTGCATGTGCCTGTCTAGGATATATTGTGAATGGATACAGATTTCACACGTGGGATTATCGATAAAATAAGTCTACGATGAACAATGGCGTATGTGTTAGGGGAAGTGCATATAATGAAAATGAATTGGACTACTATGGTATTCTTGATGAAGTTATAGAATTACAGTATCTGAGATAAGCCAATAATGTATTCCTATTTAAGTGTCATTGGTTTGATCCTAATTCTGTTCGACATAACAGAACATATGGGATTATCGATGTCAAACATAGGTTTAAACTTAATACATATGAACTATTCATTTTAGCCGCACAAGCCCAACAAGTGTATTATTCAAGCTATTCATCGTCTAAGAATAAAGATTGGTGGGCAGTTTGTAGGGTTAAAGAAAGACCTTTTCCCACTTTTCAGTTGAATTTGAGTGAAACTATCTCAGAGGATGCCAATGCTGAATATTTTCAATCAGACAAAGTTGGCGCTGTAGGTTCCACACATCTTCATTTAGACGAATCTGATGAGTCACTATCATTACATAGGGGAAATGAAGTGGTGTTGACACCTGAAATATTGCACAGATGTGTGACGCCAGTTAGTTAAGCTCAACTGTCACAATCTGCAAACTGGGGATCCTCCCACGAGATACTAACACTTAGAAGGCGCAACAACAGCCAAGTCAAATGACAAAGAAAATCTCCTGAGCTGAGGCACGATTCCCGAAGCAATCATTAAAGGGTCCCAACCTCATCAATCAATGAGAGGAGCCCACTATAGTATGAAAACTACTCGGCCATGCCTTTACGACGAAGTCGCTACCCGGCAAAATCGTTGTTCATCATGAAAGCGATCGAGCCAAATAAATCAAAAAGAATAGTCCTTGAAGGATGAAAGAGCTCCTGGGAGATCACTCGCCAGATAAAACCCTTGCAGTAAGCTTACGATCGCATGATGTGGCTGCAGGAACAAACACTGAAACTCGAGATGAGCTCAGTATCGATCTCGAAAACCTATAAAAGTACTATGGAGCATGCTGGTCCCTATAGGCCCCAACAGCGCTGGGCATCACCCACTTGGCTCAAAAGGAGTAGAATACTTCAAGCCATGGAGACAACCACTCAATGGGCCGTTAAGCAATTTAATTGGGCCATGAAGAGGCTAAATGGGCCTAATGGGTGATCCAGTGGCCGGCCACTGATCCAGTGGCTAGTGATGGCGCACCTACTACTGTCGGATGAAGGCCTTTCCACCTCCAGCCGCCGTTTGAGCATCAAACCCTTCTATAAATGTTAATGTTGTTTGCCCTAAAAAAGGGGGGGCATATACAGAGGGCAGACAGAAGGAAGGAAGGAGGGAGAGAACGCTATTCTACACACCTTCCACACCCCGAGAGAGCTAGGAAGGAGCCTAGCTTCGAGCGTGAGGAAGAACATGTCCGTCTGCTGCTACCGGTTCCATTGTATAGGTGGGTTTCGCCCAAAGTGCCCTCATCGGGCTATAGTCCCCCATCCTCCCATTTTTCTATAAATGATAGTTTCGTGATTATACGTTTACTTTTCTTGAATAGAATAAAAATTTTGGATGAGTTTGGGGTACAAAATGATCAATAGAATGTTTACTTCTTGTTTCTCTCTCTCTCTCTCTCTCCACCTCTGTAACCCCACGGTGGCCAGAGATTTATCTTGGTCAAGGCTTTCTGGGTTGCATTTCTATGTATATTCTCTTCTCTCTCCGTCTCTTCTTTTTGGTGTTTGATACACGATTGGTGAAGTGGGAAAGCCTTAGATTAAATAAATTGCCCTTTTGGGCTACAGATCTAATGTCTTCAGTGCCTTGTTGCAAAGTAATAATGCGAGACCCCTTTATGCAAGACCCCATTAGGCGCCAGAGATTCGTTATGTCTCCAAAACATGATCTCTGAACGTCCTGAATAGGGGGTAAATGAATTTCGTGATATTAATGCCATCTCCTCGATCTCTATTTTCTACTGCCCGACTAAACACTTTCACCGTCTTCCATAGTGATTCATCCCTATGTGCCTTGCTTTGAAGATGGCATGTCTGCGGAGTTGATCCGGTAGAGCGAGCTCTGCCAGATCAATTGGTCTGACTCCTATAGTGCTGTCACCGGATCAATTGGTATACCCCCATGGTTCTACCACCGGATCATGCGGACCTTCCCCACTAGTCATTTCCGCCGGGTCAAATGGCCATGCCCCATTGCCGCCGGAGCTGGGTCATGGGGCATTCCCCCATTTGCATGGCCTTCGGATAAGGGGGTATGACCCAATGCCATTGCCACCGGATCAAGGGTTTGCCTGTATGAAGGCCGTCGGACAATCGTTCCATCCCCATATTTCTTCTGATTTTCGATTTGGGGTTTTGAATAGCCTCGATCCAGCCAAGGGTTTGCCGAGGTGTCACAGCATGATCCTTGGTCGGTCATCATCAAATGGGTAGAGATAGATTATTAGCATGTCACTAATTCATTGGTATATGCACCTGTTTTCATCTCGTCTATTTTCATATGTTCCGATTTTCTGATCACTCCCCCGAATGAACACTGAACTGCCTCAGTGGCAAACAATGCCCCGATATTCTTAGACCCACCAACCCTTGCTTGTACTGGCGCTCCCCTGGGCCACTATGTATATGTCGTGGCGCCGAAACGGGACAACATAGTTGGCAGAATGCGATCGACGACCCTTGGGTGACACGGGTCTCTCTATAGGAGAGTCCTCGGAGATCTTCCACCCGCTATAGGGTCTGGGTTGTCATTCTGACATGCCTGTCTTTTTCGGAGTCTGTCTCAGCTTGTTATGGATGGGCCTCCTGTGCATCTCCTCCAACACGTTTTGGGGCAAGGGGAGATGCTACCAGAATTTACCCAGTATTTCACAACTTTACCGTTTATTTTCTTTCTCACCCTAAACGCAACCACAAGTCTTTTCAAATGATGAAAGAAAAGGATATAAAAGGAGACTTTTCATGGCAATCTCTTTTTAGTTTGGTAAGCCCCAAGAGCCTACTCTCCTAGTCTGGATTTGTTGTCCCAGGGCAGCCTCTTATGAAAAAGTACACATACCTGGGTTAACAGAAAAGGAAAGATAGAAATAAATAATAAAAAAAGCACATAATAATAAAGGTAAATAGTTCACCAAAGCCTGAGTCGACCCAACTCTCATCCTGAGTCGACGTAGCATTCCCCTGGGTCAGTGCAATAGACTTGTGCGTTGACCCTGGAGCCCGTCGCGTCGACGCAGGCTGGCTCCTCCTATCTGGAGGGTGATCCGGCGCGTGGATCCCCCCCCCCCCCCCCCCCCCCCCGCCGGTCCACTCCTCCGTTTATTCCTTTTTTTCCTTTCCTTGTCTTCTCTCACCCCAATTGACTCGTGGCTGCCCATGTATATAAAAACAAGGATGAGAAAACAAAACAAAAAGAAAGAAAAGGGGGATAAAAATAATAGTAATAATAGTAATAACAATAACGGAAATAAACAAATAATAATAATGGCGAAATCAATCTGGGCACATGTGCTTGCGTACTTAAGTATACCTATGCATATGTATATACATGTATACATATCTATCTTACTATGTGCCTGTATGTCACAACTCTTCGATATATCAAATGGTGATCTACGAAAGGTCAGACCAAGTCTGGCTGAAAGCTCTCACCATATGCGAGTAAAAGGAAAGTCCATCCTGTACTGGCAGTCGACTTAATAAAATAAATACCGCTGCATCGTGTGCTTGAGTGTGTACCTAAGTTCTACTTTGCACAACAAACATTTCTTGAATTATGTATTCTTTTATATTCGTTCAGCCCCGGTGGCTTCTTTATCTTGGCGATTAATCAAGGTTTGTCCTTCTTCCGGAAGGGCGTTTTTAACGTCATAGCCTTTATGGTATGGTGGACTTTGGGTCCTTACACGATCATCCACTTTCGTCTGATCAGTCAGACAATGCGCATAATAAACTTGTCACAAGTGTGACTGGCACGCCTACGCATTAAACAAATAAACAAATTAACAAACAAAAATCTCCAGTCCCCACAAGTTCAATGCCCCCCACCTGCAGGTGGCGCAAGCGAGGAATGAGAGGCGTGGGGCCTGAGGGCATGACATCTATAGCTCATTGTTTAACGTCCCGTGAGACAATTTTCTTCTTCATTTTCATCCCCCTGGGATTATAATTTGGGTCAGATAGGCCTGAATAGACCCTAAGATGCATGGGCAGATCACTCAAGATGATTCGGTGACCTCGAACTAGCAATCTGGCGGCTGAACAGCTGATCCGGTGGTAGAACAATAGTCTGGCTGATCCGGCAGCCATGTGAGGTAGATACGATGGCCAGATGATCTGGCGACCAAGGGCGGGTGCCTGATCCGGTGGCACAGGGCGGGCGCCTGATCTAGCGGCATAGGGCGGGCGGCCTGATCCGGCGGCTACCTCTTCCCCTTCGCTCTTTTAAATGGCATTTTGAGGAAAAACCCTCATTTCACCCTCTTTCGACAGGAATCACTTAGCGGCGGCGTCTCTCCTTCTCCCCTTCTTCATGGCGGCTGAGAGCACGATCCTTTTTCCTTCTTTCTTTTTTCTTCACGGTGCCAGAGAGCACGGCAGGTGGGCTTCCCTTTCCCCACGAGGTCCTTATGGATGGCCTGGGCATTGCCCTGTGGCTTAATCTTAGGGGCCATCTCACCTTATAAGTGTATATGTGTTTCCTATTTTTCCCTGGCAGTCCCTGGTCAAGGGGAGACTCTGCCATATTTTTTCTTGATTTTGACATCTGCCTTTTGTAATTTTTTTTATTCTGATTTTGCCTTCTTGGGTTTATTCTACATATAAGATGGCCTCCACTGCCACTTCTTCTGGCCCAGTAGCGCGTGTTCTTGCAGCAAACTCATTTGGCCCTATCGTGACGTGGGTGAATGTCCATGAGTTGGACCGAGGGCATGAGAGAATTGTTGTTGTTGCCGAGTCTTCTGACTCTGAGACTGACACAATGCCAGTGGAGCGGCTTTTGACTAGGGAAGGTGTTCTTGATTTCAGCCAGAGTGGAGGTTACCACTACGATCATCCAAAGGACAAGTGCCTTCTTCCATTCATCAGCAAGTTCAGTACTGATGGAAAAAGGGATGTGCTATTAGCTCGATGGGATGAAGCAGCAATTCTCGCATAATGGAATAGTCTCAAAGGAGTTGTTCAGCAGGGCGAAGCAATCTATCTCCCGGGTGAACCCCCAAATGGAGGGCAGTGTTGGGCCAGGCTGAGCTGACGCCACCAGAGAATATGTTGACTCGGGCCCCTGATTTTACTCCCGCATGATGGGACAATGCCGTCGGGCGGGTACACAAAGAGAAATCCAGCTTTGGATTATTTTTGGCACCTTTGAAGTGGGCCTTCAGGGAAGAGCCTTTCATTTCAGACTGCCTAGCCATACAATTCAAGTACCAGTTAGCAGTGCGATGGTTTGCTGATTTGAAGGTGGTAGATGCCCATTCCTTCTGAGCCGGAGGAGTCGAATTCACAGACTATGTGCTGAAAGAGTATGCTCCGATTCTGATGAGAGCGGGAGTGTTCCACAGTGTTTACTTCTCCTGTTTCAGATATCCCATCTCCAAGGGATTATGTTGCGGTTTGATAGAAGTCTTTAACCCTGCCTGTAACACTTTCTATACGGCCAAGGGGGAAACTTATTTGGATTTATGGAGCCTTTCACAACTGTGTGGGCTACCAATTGACAGTGAGCCCTACGAAGAGATATGCTTGGTGGACCCTCTAAAGGAAGAGTCAAATAGAGAGGGTTGATATTTTGTGTCCTTTGCATACCGGTATTTGATGAAAGTATATAGGACTTTATGCTTGCCCTATTATGAAGATCCTGCCAAAGCTTCTTCATCCCGGGCGAGGAAGAAGGGTGATAAGAAAAGGGTGCGCATGGGGATGTGGATACAATATTTTTTCCAAGGTGCCTCCAAATATGAAGACTACCCTTCTGTGGTGTCGGCGGCGACAAAGCCGACATAGCGTGCCGATTACAAGGTAGGTCTTCCCTCTTCAGTTCAGCAAGGACAGTGAGGCGGGCCGAACCCAACAGGAGTGGACGCTGTCACCCAATGTTCGGCCTTTCTGACTTATTGGCTCTGTTCTTTTGCTCTTCTACATGGGGATGAGACCGTTATTCGCCCGGAGGCTATCTACCCCGCCTGCCAGATGGCCGGGGGTATGAAGTTATCGACATGCCAAGCGGCTCTTTGCCTTATCTGCAAGATGCTAGGGGAACTTAAAAGATCACGTGTCACCCGCAACCTTCAGACGGTAGGGTCTCTCCATTTCTTCAATGCGTGGGTATGCACGCTATTTCCTGAATTTGCTCAAAGGAACATTCAGGCACCCGCATTATTCCGACGTATGCTTGAGTTTGCCAGCTCTGAGTCGGGCATAATTACTGAATGACTTTTTTCTATCTGGGGCCGATTAACCAAGGTCCCAATGGATTCTTCGGGCACCATTCATTTCTGGAGTTTAGCAGCCCATTCAAGCCCATTGGTCAATCACCTCCGTGAATGCAAAATGGAAGACATGGAGACATACTTTCATCCGGTTTCAGGTGGTCCAATGTCTCGTCCAATTTTGGAGCCTGAACTGGTGGACTGGGCGTTGGCCATTTGCCCCAACGTGCTGATTTTCAGAAAGGGTGGTAGTATATATCTGGAGCCTTACTGCCCTTTTAGATTCGTGGGAAATTTTGGATACAACCAGCACATTCCTCCGTCATCTGCACAGTTTAATCTGGAGAGCAGGACAAAGCAGGGTGTGCCTGTTGCTGAGGATGGTCGGACATGGTGGGACTTTTTTCATCGATGGGACGCCTAAACATTTCGAGTTCCAACTCCCAGGCGCGTTCCATGGGTTACTGCTGAATATATGAAGTGGTGGAATGCTCGGACGAGCTTTTACCAAAATTTCAAAATAGAATGTTGGGACGTAGCGGAGCGCAAATTCTTGAGTAGCCAGGCCGTGCCAATATTTGATATTGACGAGACACATCTCAGATGGCTCCTATCCCAGAGGCCCAAGGAGGTTGGGGCATACATTCAGGCCCGGAAGACTGCCAAGAAGCTAGCCCAGAAACCGTTGCCGGAGTTACCGTCCATTAATGAAGATGACTTTCTTCAGACATTTAAAGGGTTGAGCCAGGTAGGGGATACTTGGCTAGATATGCAACAATTCCCCTTGCCTGTGGAGGAGCCTATGCCTTCCGTTATCCTGTGGCGCTCGGAGGCTGACCGACATTGCCCGTATTGTACTTTTGAGAGAAGAGAAGACCGGACCGACACATTTTATCGCCAGACCTCATGCCTTTTTGTTCTTATGAATATTCATGGTTTGAGTATTAATAGTCCAATCGAAGCAATTTTGGGCCAGCCGTTGTTCGTTTCTTATAAATATGCAGATGGGTGGGGCATGGACCACCTCAATTTGTATCATTGTCTTGCTTCTCGACAGCATCCTGACCTTGCACCCCTGGCAGATCACTGTGAAATAATTAGGGATGTGTCCTGGATAATTTGAGAAGCGTCCTCGTGGGATAAGGAAGTGGCCTTGTACTATTGGCCCCTCTTCTGTCTCTATACAGGGCCAGTAGGTATGTCTTTGCTTTATGCAACTTAGGCAGCAAGCACTTCTCTGTTGTGTTAGGCTCTGATATGTATTTATTCTTCTTTGCAGACATGCCAGATATTCAGCAACAAGGCAATTATCGTCGAATAATTCTGCAAGCTCAGAAGCCTCAACATTTTGATACTTCGGCTTTGGCACCCACCACAACTTCATTGCCGCCCAGGGGCAGGGAGAAGAGAAAAGCATCTCCGGTTAGGACGGCGGTCACACGGGCTAAGAAAGCCCGTCAAGCTGTGACCAAACAGGTGGCCACCACAACTTCTAGCATTGAGGCTACCACGCCCTTGGTTCCTTCTTTCAAAGAATTTGCTGCTTCCCGAGCTTTGCCATCCGCGGTCGATGGTATATTTGGTATATATATACCTGTATTGATGATTTACATCAGGGCCTAATCTTAATTGTTGATCTTTTGCATTTTATAACAGCATCGATAGTTGCACTGGCCCAGACTGCCGAAGTGGCCGTTGGTGTAGAAGGAATAAGTGGGGCTGAAACAGTAGCTCCTGTACAGAGCCCCAAGAGGGAAAATTTCCTTTCTCCTACCCCGGCTGGTGAAGTGGGAGGTGAGTTAAAAAGCTTTATGGAGCCCATGAGTCCTTCTTCATCTCATTCCCTTTTTTTTCATGTCATGTTCCAGGGGTTCCCAAAATTTTGCCCGAGGCCGCGGTCCTGCATCCAGATGCTCCTTTGCCTCTGCGGGGGTGACGATCGGCCTTGAAAGAAGTAGCAACTCCTGCCCGGCATGGTATCATGCGTTCGCTTCCACAACATGTAGCCGAGGCAGCTATAGAAGCTACTCGGGGTGGCCTTGAAACTGGGCGGAGGCCGAGTAGTCTTGTGGAGAGCTCTTCTGAGAACTCATCCTCTCCCTCTGAAGACGCAGTGGATTATGGTTATTCTGATGATGAGGGAGCTGCCGAGACTATTGAGAGAGGCTCTCCGTCCTCCCCTATTTTAACAACTGGGCTACCCATGTTTAGCCCGCCAAGGCTTATTTTCCCGATTCCCAACACCGAGGAAGCTCCTTCGAAGGTAACCCTGGAGGCTAGTACCGAGGAGCACCCTACCTAGCCCGTTACTCAGTCAACGGCTCAAGACTTAGTGACTGTTGAGGTGAAACCTGCTACCTAACTTCTTTGCTCTCTCTCTCTCTCTCTCTCTCTCTCTCTCTCTTGGCGGGTAGAATTATCTGACCCTCACTTGCTTGTCTTGGACTTTCAGGTGCAGGCCATTCCTGGTCTGCTACTAGCTCCAGAAATTAGCGGTGCTCCCCCAGCCGAGATATCAAGCCCTCCATCCATCATGCCCATGACCTCTGAAGATATCATGCCCATACAGCGGCCTATAGCTGTCAGAATCATTCCAGGAGTCGAGACGGTGCCGCTAGAGTTAGATGCCTGAGAAACCCCACGGCTTAAATTGAGGCCTGAAGCTGACCCTGCTTGCATTTCGGCCTTCACTGCTACAACGATGCAGGTGTAATCTTCAGCTTCTATGGATACTTGGGCACCATGTGCAGCACTCTAGACAGAGGTGGTTCCAGGGCCTCCTAGCAAGATTGTGCTAGAAGAAACCATGTCGCAGGAAGCAGATTCTACTGTACAGAAGGCAGTCGTTGAAGTACGAGCCGCATAATTTTTGTCAACCTTACCATCTTATTCTTCGGCAATTGATACTGACTTGTGGGCTGCAGTTGATAGTGAAGTTTAATTTCACCCTCTGCCAGCAGCATCTTTTGGCCTTGTTTCTTCGGATGATTTGGTCTGGCAGAATCTATAGATGCTGCGACAGATAGTGCTGTCTAGGCTAGATTAGTCATATGCTCGGCTACGGGAGATAGAAGAATGCCTCACCATTGGTCTCCAGGCGCTTGGATGTCTGTTAGAAATATGGACTCAACGGATGATTCTGCTGTTGAAGTTTGTGAATCGTCGAGACCATCTAGGGTGCATCTGGAGCGACTGGTTAGCTGCAATAAAGCTGTAGAGAGACGAATGCCAGGCAGCTCTGAAACCCTTGGAGTCAACAGTACAGGAGCACTGCAAAATTATCACATCAACATCTGATCGTGCTCAGTTCTTGAGGGGTCGGGCGGAAGAGCTATGAGCGGAGCTTGCAACTGTTAGTCAGGAACTGGAATTTCTAAAGGAGCTAGATACCCAGAGCACTGGGGAGATGACAGTAGCAGAAGGCCATATTGCTTCACTATAGGGAGAACTGGCCAGACTTTGGGCTGAGGAGACCTGCCTTCAGGAACAAGCGGTGGCGCCATATGTAGGGCTTTTAGATTTTGAGGACATATTCCGCTGGCCGTACCTATTCCATGCTTCTTCATTGTACTCCCCGAGGGAGGAAACACATTGTACTTTTATTAACATAGTAAAGACCGATATCTCTTCATTGCAGCTCTTATCTTTTTTTCTTGCATGCTTTTATTGTTGTGATCTTTTTGTATGCCTCTACATAGGGTGATAGCTTCGGTAATGAGAGTGACAGGGATAAGTGCATGAGAGCGCTCACCCCTTCAGAGAAGGGATGAGGGAATCGCTCCACTACATTGTGAGTGTCCCACAAACCAAAGCTGTGGATGTGATACAAGAAATTTGTTTCAGAGGCTAAGAATGGCGGAGCAATGGAAACCATTCCAGTAGCGTATAGGCAGAGGCCCACGCTTCAAGGTTCAAGCATCGACCTAGATATCAAAAGATCGACGGGGTTTATTCATCGGCGTTGGGTAGACGTCGAAGCTAGGGAAGTGGTTTTAGCGATATAAGCGTAAGGCCTATACTGAAGGGTTTAGGCATCGACCTCAATGATAGTGTCGAGGGATTGACGGTAGTCCGTTCATCGGCATTGGGTAGATGCCGAAGCAAGCGGATGGTTTTAGTAGTGTAGGCGTAAGGCCTATATTGGAGGGTTTTAGGTATCGATCGCAATGATGATGTCGAAAGATCGATAGTTTGTTCATTAGCATTGGCTGAATGCCGAAGGAAAAAGGATTTCTTCATCGACGGGGACGGAAGGTCCGAGTCGAAAGTTTGTTCAACGATCTCGTCGATGATGATGAAAATCGAAGGTAGTTTGTTCATCGGCATTGGTTAAATGCCGAAGCAAAAGGATTTGTTCATCAACGGGGATGAAAGGTCCGAGTCGAAGGTTTGTTCATCGATCTTGCCGGTGATGATGAAGATCGAAGGTAGCTTGATCATCGGCATTGGTTAAATGCGGAAGCAAGAGAGGTTTGTTCATCGATGGGGATGAAAGGTCCGAGTCAAAGGTTTGTTCATCGATCTCACCGATGATGATGAAAATCGAAGGTAGTTTGTTCATTGGCATTGGTTAAATGGCAAAGCAAAAAGGATTTGTTCATCGACGGGGATGAAAGGTCCGAGTCAAAGGTTTGTTCATCGATCTTGCCGATGATGATGAAGATCGAAGGTAGCTTGCTCATCGGCATTGGTTAAATGTCGAAGCAAGAGAGGTTTGTTCATCGACGGGGACGAAAGGTCCGAGTTGAAGGTTTGTTCATCGATCTCGCTGCTGATGATGAAGATCAAAGGTGGTTTGTTCATTGACATTGGTTAAATGTGAAAGCAAAAAGGATTCCTTCATCGACGGGGACGGAAGGTCTGAGTCGAAGATTTGTTCATCGATCTCGCCAATGATGAATAAAATCGAAGGTAGTTTGTTCATCGGCATTGGTTAAATGCCGAAGCAAAAAGGATTTGTTCATTGATTGGGATGGAAGGTTTGAGTCGATGGTATGTTCATCGAGCTCGCCAATGATGACAAAAATTGAAGATAGTTTGTTCATCGGCATTGGTTAAATGTCGAAGTAAAAAGGATTCCTTCATCGACATGGATGGAAGGTCCGAGTCGAAGGTTTGTTCATCGATCTCGCCGATGATGCCAAAAATTGAAGGTAGTTAGTTCATCGGCATTGGTTAAATGTCGAAGCAGAAAAGGATTTGTTCATCGATGGGGACGAAAGGTTCGAGTCGAAGGTTTATTCATCGATATTGCCGATGATGGCGAAGATCAAAGGTAGTTTGTTCATCGTCATTGGTTAAATACCGAAGCAAGAGAGATTTGTTCATCGACAGGGATGAAAGGTCCGAGTCGAAGGTTTGTTCATTGATCTCGCCATTGATGATGAAGATCAAAGGTGGTTTGTTCATCAACATTGGTTAAATGTCGAAGCAAAAGTTGTTTTAGCAACATAGGCGTAAGGCTTATGTTGGAGGGTTTGAGCATCGACCTTGACGATGATGTCAAAGTTTAATGATAATTATGGATTTTCCAGTGGGACGTATAATAACTTTCCCATGGAGAATTTCTGCGAACATGGGTAGAAAACATAGGCTTAAAGAGACTGAATCTTTTTTTATATCACCACGTTACCGACCCAAGCATCCTTTCGGGTTTTTTCCAGAGCCAGCCCCTTCTTGCTTTTGCCCACGCGCCCTTACGGGTTTTCACATGACAGGGTACTCTATTTTGTGTGAAGCACCCTTTTGGGTTTTCACCACAGCCGGGTTTTAGCCATTTTTTCCCTTGTTCAGCGGGATACCGAACAAGTCTGGCGGGGCACCTCAATTTTCAGCCCCCATATTTTTTCCTTTTTTTTTGAAACACGAGTGATTGATATGGGTCTTGTTCATGGGCTGAAATGCAACATTCGGGTCCAAGTAGCTTGTGAGTTAGCGCACGGATGTGCGTTGACAATATATTTGTTAGCACGGGGTTGATGCTAACACAAGGGGAAGGGTTTATGCACCGATTCGAATGTAGGGTTCGAATGGGTGATGGCGTATTGCGGGTCGGCGAGAGCACAAAGCCTTTCGCCAATAGAAGTGTATATTTGTTGACGTGAGGATAGCGTCAACACAAAGGAAGAGGTTTAAGCACCAATTCAGACGTAAGGTCCAAACTGGAAATAGCATATATGGGTCAGCTAGGGCACGAAGCCTTTTGCTAATGAATGTGTCTTCGTTGACGTGGGGGTACCATCAATGCGAAGGAGAGGGTTTATGCGTCAATTCAGACGTAAGGTCCAAACAGGCGGTGGGTTAGCTAGGGCATGCAGCCTTTCACCAACAAAAGTGTATATTCGTTGACGTGGGGATAACGTCAACGCAATGGAAGGGGTTTATGCATCAACTCGGATGTAGGATCCGAATCAATAATAGAGTATAGGGGTCGGCTAGGGCATGAAGCCTTTCACCGATTGGAATGTGTATTCATTGACGCGGGGATAACATCAATGCAAAGGTGAGGGTTTAAGCACCAATTCGGACGTAAGGTCCAAACTGGTGATGATGTATATATGGATCGGCTAGGGCACGAAGCCTTTTGTCGACAGAAATACATATTCGTTGTCGCGGGGATAATGTCAATGCAAAGGAAATGGTTTAAGCACAAATTCAGACGTAAGGTCCAAACTGGTGATGATGTATATATGGATCAACTAGGGCACGGAGCCTTTTGTCGATATAAATATATATTCGTTGACACAGAATAACGTCAACGCAAAGAAAATGGTTTAAGCACCAATTCGGACGTAAGGTCCAAACTAGTGATGATGTATATATGGATCGGCTAGGGCACGAAGTCTTTTGCCAACAGAAATATATATTCATTGATGCGGGGATAACGTCAACGCAAAGGAAATGGTTTAAGCACCAATTCGGACATAAGGTCCAAACTGGTGATGGCGGCCCAGTGGGACAAAGATGGAATTTCTTGAAACCCTTGTAGGCTCATGCAATGGAGAGTAGTCATTTGCCGTCTGGGCCAACGGGCTCGCATCGGCGTAGGTAGGGTGTGGAATTTAAAGAGCTTGGTCGAGGCGGAGTGCCGTCGGTAAAGTCTGAGTGAATGGTTGGCCTAGCCAAGGGCGCAGGCCAGGGAGGAATAATTCAGCTTTTTTTTGTCATATCTCTTTTTTTATCCCTTTTTTTATAGCACATCAGTTGATCCTTTAAGGGCAGGCAAAGCCGTGTGATATAGCTTCTGGTGCTTTCCATTGAGAGGAGAGAATTGGACTAATCCCTTGTGGTCCACGAGGACATATGCACCACCTTTACATACTCAGTGGACGACATAGGGACCCACCCAGTTCTCTACTAATTTCCCTTCGACATTGGCTTCCATTACTTCTTTTCTTTTGATCATAACCAGGTTGCCCTTCTTGAATTCTCGTTCCTTGACCAGCTTGTCAAAAGCACGAGCCATGCGAGCTTGGTACAGTTGTATATTTTGTTGAGCCCGGAGTCATCTTCCTTCAAGCTCGGAGGGCTCCTCCAATCTTATTTCTATATTTGTTTGATTGTCGCCAGCTAGGCCTTGCTAAATAGAGACCAGCAGGGAAGGCACCTCCAGCTCTATTAGCACCACTGCCTCTGACCCATAAACCAGGGAAAATGGTGAACAACCAGTTGGGGTTTTATAAACTGTACTGTAGGCCCATAGTGCCTCGTACATCCTTTCTTCCCAGTCCCTCTTGCTGGCACTGACTGAAGTCCCGCGATCAATGACACCCAAGAGGGGGGTGAATTGGGTGATTACAAATTTTAGAAAACTTTTACCCGATTTGAACAGATATGATGAACTTGCAACTTAGAAATTCAGATCTATTGCAATACAGATTAGATCTATCAAAATCAATCATCATGAGAGTTTTTCGGTACTAGGCAGAGGTATGAATCCGAAGATTCTGCTCACGTAAAGTGTTATTGTCCTGACAAGACTAACCTTGTCAATTCAAACCTACCTTTTGATATACCAAAAATCTATTATAGAAGAGATTGATTATGCTAGATCTGAAATACAAAATGCGGAAGAATTAAAATGCACAAACAATCACACAGAATGGGGGTAGAAGAAATGGATCAAATCACACAATGGATAGCGATTTTTAGGTGGTTCGGATGCAACGACGGCAACCTACGTCCACCCCTCAAGATCCGTGAGGATTCACACACTATCTTATAAGCGATTACCAGATAAAAAATCACACACACGGATCTTGGTAGATCCACACACACACACACGGATCTGAAGAGATCCACACACACACACATAGAGATCTAAGTAGATCCACACACACACACACACACACACACACACACACACACACACACACACACACACACACACACACACACACACACACACACACACACACACACACACACACACGAGTGTTTACATATTACAAAGAATACACATCTGAAGCTCATGGAATTTAGAAGAAGTATAAATGAAAACTTCAGATTTAGGCTCCCCCTGAGTAGATGATGAAGATCTTGGACTAGGCTTTGCTTCTCCACTTGATTTCCAGTTGATTGGCTTCAGATTGATCTTGAAATGCTTGAGGTTTGATGAAGAATGGCTGGACGGAGTACTGTTCACGCAGATACTGTAGCAGTCTTCTTTCTCCCTTGATAGCCTTCCTTTGATCTCCTTGAGTGATTAGGGTTTCTTGGCCAAATATGTGTTTTTATATCTCTTGGTTGGTCAAGGGACATGCCAAGATATAGATCCACATTTTCTGGCATGTTTGGAGGCTTTGGGACTCAAAAGTCCTAAAGAGATGGCTGCACATGATGGAGAAAACAAAAGTCAACAATTGCTACTCCGAAGGGTTCGGTCGACCGAAATACATGGGTCGGTCAACCGATATTTGATGGCAACATGATGTTTTAGTGCTGGCAAATTCGATCGACCGAACTTGACCCATCGGTCGACCGAACTCTATAACTTTACAGAGTTCTGAAATCTGGGAAATTCGGTCACCAGATCTGAGGCTGTTGGTCGACCGAAATCTAGAATTTATATAGAAACCAACTCATTAGACCATAAATCATATCCAAATGGGAAATGTCTGGTATCCTCATCTTGTTCCATTCATTTTGCGTTAATTTGACTCATTCTGGGCATTTTGGAAGCATGAGTATTTTGAGCGTTGGATCATGATGGAAATTGGCCTCAATTACATTCTTTTGTTCACTCTTGAGCAAATATGCACGGCACAAGACAGAACACACGTCTAGGGTTTTCTTATCATCAAAATCACCTGGAGAAACTCAACAATCTCCCCCTTTTTGATGATGATAAAACTCTATAACATTAAATGCATTAGCGTGCCGTTAAAACCAATTGAATCTTGAAATCAACCCATTACATCCTTGCAAGCTCCCACATGGTTCGTGTACGTGATGGAGTTTACACTCACGCATAGTGAAGAATTTCAGACGGGGGGACCTGTCCTTCAACCAATCAAGCATTTGATATACAGAACAGATTGAGGGGCAATAATCAAAAAGTTCCACAAGGTAATCCATTCATAATGAACCATCCATGATGGGGTCATCACCATCCATCTTGGTACTCTCGGCCCTTCTCGTCACCCCGGAGGCGTACGTCATGGTCTAGCCCTTTATTATGAGTCCCATGTTATATTTCTTTATTTTTATTGAGTCATATCGTTGTAATTTCCCTTTTATTAGAGTCATGTATCTAGGTCTTTGGTTTATTTTCCTAAGTTTGAGTGTCATTAGGTTGTTTAGTTTACTATTGGGCCCAATTCATTAGGCTAGGCCCAAGGGCGCCCCCTACCCCCTTGGTTATTCGTCTTTGAGTCAAAAGTCAGGGTCTTATTGTAAATTGTGGGATCCCTATAAATAGGACCCCACTCTCTCCATTTTGAGGCAATGAATCAATGCAAAATTTCCAATTGAGAGTTCAAATTTAGTTCTAGTGGAGTGATTCCAATAGTGGGTGAGAAACCCTAGGGGAGAGATTCCCCACCCCACCTAACCGTCTCTCTCTTTCTCTTTCTCACTCCATAGTTCGCCCCCCTCTCTCTCTCTCCTCCACTTCCCAACTACCTCCACTGATGGGGACATCACCGGCGATCTCATTTATTCGAGGATCCTGATGCTCGCCAGCAGTGCTACATCTTGTTCGCCAATTTATTCTGAGTCATATGATGTACTTTTCATTTTCTTATTATGTAATTTTCCTTTTATTTGAGTCAAGTCCCTAGGTTAAGGTGTCATCTACCTAGGTGAATTGGCACTAGAGTGGTTAATGAGTCAGTTGGGCCCAATTAAGTGGGCTAGGCCCATGGGCGCCCCCTTCTCCCTTAGTTTATTGTCACTAGTTTAAAACTCAGGGTCTTATGTTAAATTGTGGGATTCCTATAAATAGGACCCCAATCCCACCATTTGAGGCTAATGAATTATTGAGTGAAAATTATCCACAAGAATTGTGCCTCCTTCTCTCTCTAGCTCTCTCTCTATTTCTCTCTCTCTCTCTCTAAAGGGGGCGAACCCCATTCTCTCTCCTCCCCACCCCCAATTTCGAAATTCACTCTCTCTCCTCCCTATTCACCTCTCATTAAGACCTCTCCCCCTTCCCCATACCTCCCATTTAATTCCCCTCCATCCCCTAGGTGGAATCCCCTTCTCCTAGGCACCTCTCCCTCCTCCCAAGCAACCTTTCCCCTTCCCCATACAACCTTTCATTTTCCCAAGGGAGAATCCCTTCTCCGAAGCAGCCCTTCCCCTCCCTAAGACAACCCTTCCCATTCCCTAGGCCCCCATTCACCCCTCCATTAACCCACCATTCAAACCAAAGGAGAGATCTCTCCTCCCTCTCTCCTTCCCAACCCAAATTCGCAGCTCCCCCTTCCTCCACTTGCTAGACCACCTCCCAGCCCCCTTTCTGCCCCTCCCACACCTTGAATCACCCCCTAACAGACCCCCACATAGTCCAGTGTCACCCCCACACCCATCCACCCCATTTCCCACCCCATCTACTCCGTCTCCCATCACCTTACATCACCCTATCCATCTCAGTTCGCAGGCAGCAGTTGGAGCCCGACTTGCAGAACCTGCCCTGAGGTCATTCGGTGTTGTCTAGAAGAGTACCATACATCGAAGGAAAGGTCGTCAAGATAGCTTCGCAGCTGAGGTGATCTCGCCGGCATCCGACTTCCCTGCTCTCCGGAGGGTTAATTCTCGTCCGACTGCGCAACCGGGACTTGAACCAGGACCAGAGCTGCAGTGCAGAAGTTTCCACGGTCTCACCCTTCCCTTCCAAGGTGCGCCGCTTGACCGGGTCGAAGTTCTACCAGTCCCCCACGCAACCCCACAGGCGGAGCTTCGATTGGAGTCCGGGGCTGCCCGTTCCGAATTTTCTCCCCCAAGTGCGCTGAACAGGCTACTCAGGATCTGTCCAGACCCCTCCTCACTCAACGGGCTCTCCCTCTCTGCCCCGACATTGTCTGGTGCCCCCCCTGGTTGCTACTCGAAGAAGACTCGCCAGTGGACATTCTCGTCTTGGTCTCACCACGTTTGGGCTCCGGGAGCGGTCGTGGCACCCGAATCTTTCGGCTACTGCACCCTGGGATCAGACTGAGTCAGAGCGCAGGGACCCTGTTCCAGAGATTGCCCCAGCCGGTGACGACGTCGGAACCACCTACAGAAATTTACAGACGTGCCAGGGTCTGTCAGCAACGTTTCGGCGCTACTTTTGTTGGATTCTGAGTTCGGAGGAAGGCGTGGCAGCGTCTATATCAGCGCCCTACCTGATCATTTCAGGACTGGGCAGACCGGCCAGCACTAGCTAGTTCACCACTCCACCCCGCCTGGCCGGCTTAACGCCCCTCCCTGTGTGGAGGTAGTGTTTGTTTGTAACTGAAATGTTCCTTTCCCTAGTCCAACCCCCCCTGCGTGGGGAGTAGTGCATGTAATATTTGAACAAGGGAAGCAACACCGACGCAGTGTGCGGGGAACCCACACTCCCCCGCTCGCCCTCGTCTCCGGCTGGGATCGGTGTCTTTACACCGATCAGGTGAGCTTCAGACCACTCTCCTCTGTTGGTTTCTTACCTTTGCTTAGTTTAGTATTATCTCTAGTTGCGCCGTCGGCAGTGAGAGAGAGCTCGTTCCAATTTTCCATCAATTCGAGTGCCACCGTGGGTGAGTTGTGAGGGAGACACTACATCCCACGCCCCTGGCGTGCCGGCCGCCCTTGAAGTTTGGCATCCCTATCCCATTGGGGTCCATCCCTAGCCAGCCATATCCTTGGAACCCCAAGGTCCAACTTCGGACCCTCACCATCATCGCTGGTCCGCCTACGGGCCCGGGTGCGCACATCGCGGGTGAACCCGCTTGTGAAGATATCGTCGTTCGGCCCGGTTGCTTGCAAATTCAGGTCTAAGGGGTCGTGTCACATCAACTTGGCATCAGAGCAAGTTTTAGACTTGTCTCTACGAGTCTAGTCCTAGGGCATTGACATTTGAGTCTCCCTTGCATCATGATTTCCATCACTCCATTGCATGACCACCCTAGGGAGATGCCCCAAGTACCCATGGACCAATTTTACATTGTCATCAACAAGATTCATAACTGTCTAGATACCCTCACCACCCGACTTGACCGGTTCGAAGCAAAAAGGAACCACGGCCCTAGAGCTTGGTCACCTCGGGATGAATTTGGATGGGAAGCCAAAGGACCCAAAGACTCATGGGAAGAGATGAAGATTGAGATTAGAAAGATCTTCACTCCCCAACCTTTCCACTCCTACCTTGAGAACCATAACCCGAGGAGCACTCCCACTCCCCCTTTCCCTTCCAGTCAACCCAAGACCTCCCTTAGGGCCCAAACTCCACCACCCTAAATGATTCCAATCCCGATCACCACCACCATTCAAACCAAATTGGCCACCACCCAACCCAAAATTCTTCATCAAACCCACACCCCACAAGCTTCCACGGTCCCCACCACCACCCCTCCATCATCCCCTAAAAGGGACACACTGATGTGACACCACCTGGGGGTGATAATCAAAAAGACCGAAGTAGCTTGGTTGGACTTAAATTTGCAAGCAATCGGACCGAACGGCGATATCTCACAAGCGGGTTCACCCGCGTTACGCGCACCCGGGTCCGTAGGCGGACCGGCGATGATGGTGAGGGTCTGAGGTTGGACCTTGGGGTTCCAAGGGTATGGCTGGCTGGGGATGGACCCCAATGGGCCAGGGATGCCCAATTTCAAGGGCGGCCGGCACACCGAGGGCGTGGGATGTAATGTCTCCCTCACAACTCACCCGCGGTGGCACTCGATTAGATGGAAAGTTAGAACAAGCCCTCTCTCACTGCCGACGGCGCAACTAGAGATAATACTAAGCTAAGCAATTGTGAAACCAGCAGAGAAAGTGACACGAAGCTCACCTGATTGGTGTGAAGACACCGATCTCGGCAGGAGACGAGGGCGAGCGGGGAAGCGTGGGCTACCCGCACGCCGCGCCGACGATGCTTTAGCCGAAGACCTACTTGTACAAAACTACTCCTTGCGTAGGAGGGTGATCGTGGGGGTGGGGAAAATAGAGGTTACATTCAAACACTACCTCCACGCAGGGAGGGGCGCTAAGCCAGCCAGGCGGGGAAGGGAAAATAGCTAAGGAGGTAGCCGATTGACCCCACCGTCGGTTCTGCCCGCCTGTCTGCCCGTCTGACAGGTGCTCGCTGTTGACTCCGCTGTGATCACTCCCGGTCTCGAAAGTTAACAAGACCAATGCAAAAATGTTGGTGACTGAACCGGGAAGAAGCCTGAATTTTTTTGGCACCATAAGTTATCAATTCTGGCTGGGACAGACGCTGGACCGGCGCTGCTCCGCTCTACCTTGGACTGAGTTCAGGTTGTTGTAGCAGGTTGGTGACTTCACCACGATCGCTCTCGTGATCCAATCGAGACGGGATTAGGACGGTTGCGAGCGTGGTCAAATCCTATTTGATCATCAACAAAGATGGGCACTAGAGGAGGTCAGAGTAGGGAGGTGGAACCCGAAGAGTGAGAGGGGGTATGATCAATCTCTGACAGAACTGACCTGCGCACCTGGGGAAAATAATTTGGAACGGGGAACTCCGAACTCCAAATGAGGTCTCGCTTGCTGTGTTGGGCAGAGGACTGGTGCAGCTTCTCTCCGATCAAGTGGCGTGGCAAGGGGAGCTGGGGTGTGGTCGCAGCAGCTTCTAGAAGTCGCTTCTGGTTGCAGGCCAGGCTGGTTCTGCGCAGTCGGTGAAGAACGGCTCTCCCGGGCAGCTCCGAACTCGGATCGTGGCGGGATCACCTCGCCTACAAAGACGACTGGAAGAGCTTTCTGGCACTATAGGATACACCACCAGAAAACTCGCGATGATGAAGAGGAAGCCTCTGCAACTCCGGGGTACTCTGCTATTGCAGACTGCTACTGGAACTGCAACTTGATGATGGTAAATGGAGTCGGATAGGGGGGCCAATACAGCAAGGGGTGGGGGTATTGGTTGTGGGGGATGGGGGAGGGTGGCTGTGGCAAGGAAGATGGGGTTGGAGGTGGCTGGGGTCACAGCTAGCAGGTGGAGGGGGAGGGAGGTGTGGCCAAGGGTGGAGGGTGAGAGAGAGTGGGGGGTGCAAGTGACTCTTGGGAAAGGGGGGGAGTGTTTGAATTTGGTTTAATGGTGGGTGATCAATGGTGGTCTTGGAAGGGGAAGGGGTGTGTTGGGAGATGGAGAGGTGTGTTGGGGAAGGGAAGGGGTGGCTTGGGAAAAAGGGACTCTCCCTTGGGAATGTGAAAGGTTGTATGGGGAAGAGGAACGGTTGCTTGGGGAGTGGTGGGAGTAAGGGGAGTTAAGGTGAGGTATGGGGAAGGGGGAGGGGCCTTAATGAGAGGTGAATGGGGAGGAGAGAGAGAGGGAATTTCGAATTTTGGGGTGGGGAGGAGAGAGAATGGGGTTCGCCCCCCTTAGAGAGAGAGAGAGAAGAGAGAGAGAGAGAGGGAGAGGGGAATCCACCCCTAGAGAGAGAGAGAGAGAGAGAATCTCACACAATTTTGGTGGATTTCCAACTTTCATTCAACAATTCATTAGTTCCAAATGGTGGGAGTGGGGTCCTATTTATAGGATTCCTACAATTTAACATAAGTCCCTGACTTTTGGACTACTAACAAGAAACCAAGAGAAGGGGGGTGCCCATGGGCCTAGCCCATACAATTGGGCCCATTAACCTATCAAACTGATATAATGACTCAAGACTTAGGTAATGACTTACTTAACCTAGATACTTGACTCAAATAAAAGGAAAATTACATAATAAGAAAATGAAAAATACATCATATGACTCAGAGTAAAGTGGCGAACAAGATGTAGCACTGCTGGCGATCAACAGGAGCCCCCAAAAAAGTGGAGTGGTCGGAGATGTCCCCATCACACACCCCCCAAAACCAATCAACCCAATCCTCCTCAACCCACCCATCATCCACTACCAACCCCAATCCTACCCCAACTTAGGTCTCCACTTCTTCCACTCCCAAACCCAACCCAAGTTCGAACACCCTCCCCACCCCGGGTGCACCATGCCCCAACCTTCATCACCCCATCCCCAAAAGACCTTCCCATTCCCTTGGAGAGTAAAACCCCCACACCCCAAAGGGATAAGAATGTGATTGAGGTACATGAGGCCTCCTCCGATTGGGAAGAAGAATACGAGTCACAATGTCATGAGTTAGGCCGGGAAGTTCCCATCCCATGTGTAAAAAGCATCATGGCTCACACACCCAACCACCTAGAGGAGGAGAACACCATGGTCACCATCCCAACTGTGGGGGGAACACATGTCCAAGTTGAAGAAGAAACCTTGCACAGTGGTCTTCACCCTACACCACCCTCCCTAGTTGGGGCCGAGCTCATCTTAGGAGAACCTCTTTTACGTTGGCTAAAGGAGAACCCAATTAGAGATATCATGGCCCATGTTTGCCCTCCCATGGAACAACACCTCCCCATAGTACCCTTATCCACCTATCACACCACAATCCAATCATCCTATCAAGTGGAAACATTAGGGAATCTTCTTAAGGGTATAGCTTGGTAAATGGAGTTAACTAGCATGTTGACCACTATAGCCGACCGACCTAGGAGCCTTGACCTCCTACACCTATGTGTCGGGTCCATCTCCTTGATTTACACTGTGGGTTGCTACACTAGCGACCTTCTTCTATCCTCCCTACACCCGATGAGCCTGACGCTATCCACAAACTGGAGTTGCTTATCTTGGGTAGAACATCAAGCCCTCCATTCATGAACTTCGACCCAATTGTTCGAGTAGAGGAGGATGACTCACCACTATGTGAGGACCATGAGGGCCTAGAGTTCCTCTCCATAGGTGACTCTTACCATGACCCCTTCAATCCCTTCCTATACCCACCCACCTTACTCACCACCAACCTTTTCCTACCCCAACCAACCAGGATAGACCAAGCCCACCTCTCTCAAGACCCGACCCACACCAAGTATACCATGACCATGGGTGAAATACCCCTAGGAAACAATGAAGTGACCCACTCCATGACACATACCTTCTTTGACCCATACGACCCTTTTGAGTGGAAGCTCGAAGGCCACCCCACCACCCCACACAAGGAAGTCACCAATGGGAAAAGAATTCCTATGTCTTGACACATCACACCACTTGGCATGAATAGAAAGTCGGGTCCTTTCATACATGACACCCACATGTCAAGTCGGATGCATGATTGGTCCAAAGGTCCTCCCACATTCATCATTGGTCTTAAGCATGTTACGAACATTCATGGATGTCCGGGACCCCCGGCATTTGCTATACCCATGCGCAATAGATTCCCCTATGGATGTCCCGGCCCTCCAACCATTGTTATGAAGTCCATACATGATAGGGCCACTTGTGGCTGCCCCGGTCCACCTAAGTTCATCAAGGTCAACATGGCATCAAAGCATGATAGGTCACTTTATGGTTGCCCCGGTCCACCTTTTCACACTACCCACTTTTACAACCACTCACCGCATCATAATGCATGGCATGAGCATACACGCAAGCAAATCACGACGAGCGGTGAGGTTCACAAAGAGCGGGAAAAGGCTCGCGAGCGCCACTTGGAATTCCAAGTAGGCAACCTATTGATGGTGGCATTGGAGTGGCTCTACCCTAGAGTCACCTCCAACTAGAGGGCACGAGGACTTGGACCTTGCCAAGTTCCGAGTGACTTTGGCAACCTGGCTTACGGGTTGGTCTTGCTAATGGGGTTTGGGATACACCCAACTTTTGGAGCGGCGGATCTGGCACCCTATATGGGCACCACGGTGGAACCCAGTGAGCACCTTGAGCCTACCCCCACCTTTGTGAGTGATACCCTCGGAGAGCCTCCACGTATCAGCCTGAGAACCTGACGTGTGCATATGGAGGCAATACTGGGCAAGCAGGGTACCATCGCCAGCAAGAGGGTGTGCCCAAGCCACCATGAGAGGATGAAGGACCGTCCCCTGGTTGCGGATGTAGGGTTGAGTTTGGAAGTTGAGGTTCACCCCGAGCTGCTTTAGGGGACCACTTCCACGGAGGACCCATACTCGACGGAGTCAAGTTCTCCGCACCCCGAGGGTATGATGGGGACATCACCGGCGATCTCATTTGTTTGAGGATCCTGATGCTCGCCAGCAGTGCTACATCTTGTTCGCCACTTTATTCCGAGTCATATGATGTACTTTTCATTTTCTTATTATGTAATTTTCCTTTTATTTGAGTCAAGTCCCTAGGTTAAGGTGTCATCTACCCAGGTTAATTGGCATTAGAGTGGTTAATGAGTCAGTTGGGCCCAATTAAGTGGGCTAGGCCCATGGGCGCCCCCTTCTCCCTTAGTTTATTGTCACTAGTTTAAAACTCAGGGTCTTATGTTAAATTGTGGGATTCCTATAAATAGGACCCCAATCCCACCATTTGAGGGTAATGTATTATTGAGTGAAAATTATCCACAAGAATTGTGCCTCCTTCTCTCTCTAGCTCTCTCTCTATTTCTCTCTCTCTCTCTGTCTCTAAAGGGGGCAAACCCCATTCTCTCTCCTCCCCACCCCCAATTTCAAAATTCACTCTCTCTCCTCCCTATTCACCTCTCATTAAGATCCCTCCCCCTTCCCCATACCTCCCATTTAATTCCCCTCCAACCCCTAGGTGAAATCCCCTTCTCCTCGGCACCTCTCCCTCCTCCCAAGCAACCTTTCCCCTTCCCCATACAACCTTTCATTTTCCCAAGGGAGAATCCCTTCTCCCAAGCAACCCTTCCCCTCCCCAAGACAACCCTTCCCATTCCCTAGGCCCCCATTAACCCCTTCATTAACCCACCAGTCAAACCAAAGGAGAGATCTCTCCTCCCTCTCTCCTTCCCAACCCAAATTCGTAGCTCCCCCTTCCTCCACTTGCTAGACCACCTCACAGCCCCCTTTCTACCCCTCCCACACCTTGAATCACCCCCTAACAGACCCCCACATAGTCAGGTGTCACCCCCACACCCATCCACCCCATTTCCCACCCCATCTACTCCCTCTCCCAACACCTTCCATCACCCTATCCATCTCAGTTCGCAGGCAGCAGTTGGAGCCTGAATTGCAGAACCTGCCCCGAGGTCATTCGGCGTCGTCTGGAGGCATACCATACATCGACGGAAAGGTCTTCAAGATAGATTCGCAGCCGAGGTGGTCTCGCCGGCATCCGACATCCCTACTGTCTGGAGGGTTCATTCTCGTCCGACTGCACAACCAGGACCTGAACCAGGACCAGAGATGCAGTGCAGAAGCTTCCACGGTCTCACCCTTCCCTTCCAAGGTGCGCTGCTTGACCGGGTCGAAGTTCTACCAGTCCCCCACGCAACCCCACAGGCGGAGCTTCGATTGGAGTCCGGGGCTGCCCGTTCTGAATTTTCTCCCCCAGGTGCGCTGAACAGGCTACTCAGGATCTGTCCAGATCCCTCCTCACTCAACGGGCTCTTCCTCTCTGCCTCGACATCGTCTGGTGTGCCCCTCTGGTTGCTACTCGAAGAAGACTTGCCAGTGGACATTCTCGTCTTGGTCTCACCATGTTTGGGCTCCGGGAGTGGTCGTGGCACCCGAATATTTCGGCTACTGCACCCTGGGATCAGACTGAGTCAGAGCGCAGGGACCCTGTTCCAGAGATCGCCCCAACCGGTGATGACGTCGAAACCACCTACAGAAATTTACAGACGTGCCAAGGTCTTTCAGCGACGTTTCGGCGCCAGTTTCGTTGGATTCTGAGTTCGGAGGAAGGCGTGGTAGCGTCTACATCAGCGCCCTACCCGATCATTTCAGGACTGGGCAGACCGACCGGCACTAGCTAGTTCACCACCCCACCCCGCCTGGCCGGCTAAACGCCCCTCCCTGTGTGGAGGTAGTGTTTGTTTGTAACTGAAATTTCCCTTTCCCTAGTCCAACCCCCCCTGCGTGGGAAGTAGTGCATGTAATATTTGAACAGGGGAAGCTACACCGATGCAGTGTGCGGGGAACCCACACTCCCCCGCTCGCCCTCGTCTCCGGCCGAGATCAGTGTCTTCACACCGATCAGGTGAGCTTCGGACCACTCTCCTCTGTTGGTTTCTTACCTTTGCTTAGTTTAGTATTATCTCTAGTTGCGCCGTCGGTAGTGAGACAGAGCTCGTTCCAATTTTCCATCAATTCAAGTGCCACCGCGGGTGAGTTGTGAGGGAGACACTACATCCCACGCCCTCGGCGTGCCGGCCACCCTTGAAGTTGGGCATCCCTATCCTATTGGGGTCCATCCCCAGCCAGCCATATCCTTGGAACCCCAAGGTCCAACTTCAGACCCTCACCATCATCGCCGGTCCGCCTACGGGCCCGGGTGCGCGCATCGCGGGTGAACCCGCTTGTAAAGATATCGCCGTTCGGCCCGGTTGCTTGCAAATTCAGGTCCAAGGGGTCGTGTCACATCATCCACCCTCCCACCTACCCCATTAAAACTTCTCCACTTCCAACCACCCTCTTTACTCCCCTCCCCTAGTTCCAAGAGAGAACCCCCAATCCCCACTCCACCATCCAACCACCAACCACCCCCACCTCTTTCCAACACACTTTTACCACTTTCCCAAGCACCCTTCCCACTACCCCAAGCACCCCTTCACTTCCCTAGGCCATTTGAATTCAAACTCACATTCCCTCCACCCACTTGTGCCCCCCCCTCACCTTCCCCCTTCTCCCTCCAAGCCCAAATTCGCAGCTCCTCTCTCACCCACTGCAAACACCACCTTCCAGATACCATTCTCCCCCATCCACACCTTGGAACACCCCCTCCTAGACCCCCTCACAGCCAGGGCTCTCCCCACACTCATCCACCCCCACTTCCCCTCCCATATATCCCATTTCCCCCCCATCATCTTCAACCTACAATTTTCAGTTCGCAGGCAGCAGAGGAGTGCCCAATTGCAGAGGCTGCCATGTCTTCACTTGGAAGCTTCAGAGGGCATACCATATATCGTTGGAAGTGTCTCCCAGTCAGCTTTCCAAAAGTGGTAGTCCCGCCGACTTCCAAGATCGGAGCTACTCGTAGGAGGCGATCTACGACGACTGCGCAAGACTCCTCAGGCAGAGGATCAGAACGGGATTGGAAGCTCTACCGCGGAAAATCCAGCATGAATCAGGATAAAAGTTCTTCTGCAAAGATTTTCTTAGACCAGTCCACTTTCAGAATCAAGAAGCAGAACTCCGATTGGCACCCGTTTGCAAGAGTTATCAATTTCTTCTTCCAGGTGCTCGGATCTGTTTCCTACAGTCTGCTCCGACCCTCCTTCATTGTTCAAGGTCTTCCTATCTACTCCGGCATCATCTGGCGCTCCCGTTGCTTGCGTTACGAAGAGGACTCGACCACGGTTCCAACGGTACCAGCTGCGCTCAAATTGAAGCTCTGGAGCACCCGTGGCGACATCTTCTTCCTACTGTTGAGAATCTGAAGCAGTCTAAATAGAAGAACTGTACCTCGGTTCGAGACTCTGCCTCGACCTGCACTGGCAACCAGAGAAATCAGCAAAATTATGACGTCCTCCTGATCCAGCTACGAAGATTTCCCCACTGGTCCCGTCATCAGAAAAATTCAGGAAAGGTCACATAGGTACCATCTTCGACTGCTGGTCCCTGATTCCAGAACGTTGACAGATTCGACCTCAGGCTCTTTTCTTGCTTATAGTTCGAATTCACTCCTCCCCGCTTGGCCGGCTAAAGGCCCCTCCCTGCGCAGAGGTAGTTTTGATTGTAACCACACAATCCCCACCCCAAGATCCCCCCCTTACATGGGGGTAGTTCATGTAATAATTACACTCGCAGGTTTGAAGCTTCGTCGACGCGGCGTGTGGGTGCTTCCCCTCGCCTCCCCGCTCGCCCCCGTCTCCGACCGGAGTCAGTTTCTTCAAACCGGATAGGTGAGAACTCATCCCTTGCTCTCATTTCTGCTTGTTCATTTGATATTCTCTAATTGCGCCATCGGTTAGGGAGAGAGCGCCCGATCCTAAGGCTCCACCATCTTTGTGCGACCACCGTAGGTGTGAGTGAGTGACCCGCGCCCTTTGGCCATTGCCAACTCATTGAGTTGGATATCCGTTCCCCAAGGGGAGGTTTACCTTGGATGTTTCTGGCCCTCTACCAATAAGGGTCTTGTCCCACTTCCTCGACTCGCCATCCCCGAGTTACCCTCGGGTTGAGTGTGTGCGCCATATGAAGGTCCGCTTACATAGGCTTCTTAGCCTTGTGGTTGTGCTTGCATACATATGTCTGAGGAAGCATTGGTCTTGTGACTATCACCCCAAGGTGGTGTCACATCAATCCATCAAGCCAATACCAACTCAATCCATTCATTCATTTTTGCCAAATTCACATGAAAGGAAATGAAAGCGAAGTTCATACATTTATGTCCAATACCGAGTGCATTTCATTCATTCCAAGGGAATTACATATTACATTGACACTGACGGACACAAGATGACTTCTGGACACATGGATGCAAGTTACACAAAATGCAAATGCAAATGACTTAGACACAAAATGCAATAACTCACAAATTCCAAATAGCAAACATTCATACAAACATGTGGACACTCAAGCATAAGATATATAACCCTATAGTAGCTACTACTCCCCCTCTGGCATCATCAAAAGAGGGGATGGGATACATTATAGATGGACCAAAGGTGAACTACAAGACCCAAAGACAAACACTAAAGGGATGAAATAGATGATCCTCAGTTGTCGTCTTCAAGAGGCCCCTGATCGGCAAGGCGACGTCAGATATTAGCAAGAGTATGATCTTGGTAATGAAGTCGATGTTGAACATTGGCAAGGCTGTTATCATGAGTCCGGCCACGGTGTTGGAAGTCAACAAGAGTGCGGTTCATGAGGTGAAAGGCCTAGCGTGAGTCTTCATGGCTGGTGGAGAGGGTGTTGGGCATGTGTGAAACATGCTTAATGATGATGTCTGACTATGACTCATTAATGAGTCTGACTTGCATTTGATAATTCCCTTCATACATTTCAGGTCATTATAAGCAAAGAATAAGAAATCAAGATTGGCACACAAAACTAGGCAATTGGCATTACAGAAATCAAGGCAATAGGTTGCAAAGTACTCCATGCAGTTAGGTTCATCTCGGCTCTCAGGTCGATGCACTTTTAGCTTAACACTCAACAAGGGCCGATGCATATTCCTGTAGCTGAAGGGCTTCATGATGGTAAGGTCGGTGCACATTCAAGCATTGAATAACTGAGTTCGGTGCACGTCTGCCTTATGCCATATATGGTCGGTGCACTTGTTTCTCACGCTGAATGAAGTCGGTGCACATTTGCCCTCAACACAGCAAAGGTCGGTGCACATTTACTGGCACACGCACCAAGGTCGGTGCATATTTCTTCTACTGGGCAAGTAAGGTCGGTGCACATTTGCACCTAAACTAGACAAGGTCTGTGCGCGTTGCTGTTCATGTGCATACAAGGTCGGTGCATATCCAAGACTAGCACAGACCAAGGTCGGTGCAACTTCTGGCTAGCACGCACCAAGGTCGGTGCATATCCAAGACTAGCACAGACCAAGGTCGGTGCAACTTCTGGCTAGCACGTACCAAGGTTGGTGCACGTCCAAGACTAGCACGCACTAAGGTCGGTGCACATTTGGATTTTTGCAAACAAGGTCGGGGCACATTCTCTCATACTATCAAACAAGGTCGGTGCACATTCTCTTATACTGCAAACAAGGTCGGTGCACATTCTCTTATACTGCAAACAAGGTCAGTGCACCTTTTTGGCATTTGGCAAATAAGGTCAGTGCATGTTTTTACCTTCTACACTACAGGGTCTGTGCACGTTTGGTTTCAAGCTTATAAGGTTGGTGCACATTTGGTTAGTATGCATGTAGGCCTGTGCACATCATTTTTCACAGCCTAACAAGGTCAGTGCACATTCTTCTTCAACACTACGAGAGGACCTGAAGACTAATGTCGGTGCACATGAAGGAACCAAGGTCAGTGCATGTTTGCTAAAATGCCTCAATGAAGAAGAAAAATCTGTGCATGTTTTGCCCCTAACTTCACAAGGCTTGTGCTACTCCAAACCAAGGTCTGTGCATGTTTTCCTTCAAGTAGCATAACCTGTTCGACGAAATGCCTCAGTCTGGAAGTTGTCCTTGTTCAGTCAACCATCTTGATAATCATGGGTTGCTATATCAGTCTTTTTGGTCAGAGGAAAAGTAGGCTACCAATTTTGGGAAAAGTCACCTATCTGGCTCCCAGCCTTTTCCCTCCACCCAATCGGATGCACTGTCTCTTAGATTGCACATGACAGAAATATCATCCTTTTTCTGCCCAACCAGCAAAAAAAGAAGATGCTACAAATCTTACTTGGGAAGCCCCTCTCACACATTTTCCTGTCAACCAAAATAATAAATTCCAAGAAACTTTTTTTGCTACCTCCGTGGCTAATCAGAGACTACCAAGGCAAAAGCTCCCTGAAGACAAATAATAGATTATGAAGGGCCAATCACATACGGGCTGAAACCTCCTACTCGGAGGACTGATTGTGCCTATAAAAGGGAAGGACCCCATGCAAGAAGGTTGCTGCTGAAGCTGCTGTCCAAGAGAAAAATGCTCGAGCTTTCAAGAGAAAATTTGTGAGAGAAAAAGAAAGAAAAGAAGCAGCCTAGTCCTGGTCTGAAACCGGCCAATGCTGATAGAAAGAGATAAGAGAGAGAGAGAGAGAGATCAAAAAAAAGGAGAAGCCATAAGAGGAGTGCAGCCCTTCTCACGTCCTGAATGAGCGAGAGAAGAAGCCAGATTGGACCTATGTCCAGATCTGCCCAAAGGTGCCTCAAGAGTAAAATCTTAAGCCACTGTCTGGTTATCCTTTTCTGATTGTGCATTTCCGTGCCTCATCGTCATATGAGGAAGGTTGTTTTTTCTCTACTGCACTTGCAGGGTTTTTCTTCTTGTGTTTCTCTTTTTTCTGTGTGTGTGTGTGTGGAGGACCTCATCCTCGTGTGTGTGTGTGTGTGTGGAAAACCATCCCTACCGGTTTGTGTGTAAGAAGTGTGCTGCATTTGCAGCGTGTGGTAAAGCCTCATCGGGTTTGATGAGGGGTAGACGTAGGTTGCAGGTCTGCAACCGAACCACCTTAAAATCTTTGTGTTATGGTTGTGCATTATATGTGATTGTTCCATATCCCCTATCTCCATTCATAGGTTGGTGTGCTCACTTAATCATATGCAATAAGGGTTATTCTCTTTGCACACTCAAGCTTTTAGATATGCACCTTTGCTTCATCCTTATACCTTTTGGGTCTCAGCATTTTGCCTGCACCCCATTGGCTACATGTTGCACTCTTGCACACTGGCACCTAGCTGGTAGCATTGCCAAGAAAATCAGTTTGGTCACACATTCAGCTACTTATCTTACACTCAGTTAATGTGTGTTGAGATCCCTGTTGTCCAGTGCTACAAGATCACACTCAATCCTTACACTAAGCTTTACCGTTTCTACTAGAGCCACTCCTACTCAATCCGCTGTGCTTTGTGCTTAAGTATTTTATTTATTCTATAGGAGTGGTTTATGCGCATTGGTTTAAGAGATTTTTAAATAGGCCAAAGTTCGTGAAAGGATCTATTCAACCCCCCTTCTATATCTTATTACATCACGTGAAACCCAACAATTGGTATCAGAGCCAAGCTCTGCCATTCAAGATCCCATGATCTGCAGAGAAAGATCCCGGTGCATTTTGTTTAAATGGCTTCACATGCTACACATGCTTCGATGGTCTCTCCACTTATATATGATGGTTCTGATTTTTCTATATGGCTAGGGAGAATGTTTGCATATGTTCATTCCATAGATCCACAGTTGTGGGCTCTTATATACAATGGTCCTTATGAGCTGCCGTCAACCTCAGTGAATGGACAGCTGATCACGAGACCAGACACTATGATAATCTTGCTGCATTTAATCTGATAAAAGCTACAGTTGATATCAGGTTACTCCATCATGTGTCCACCTGCAGCACAGCCAAGCAAGTTCTGGATAAGCTTGTGAAAATCTATGAAGGAATATACAAAAGCATGAATGCCTCATGGCCGACCCTCCAGAACAGTCCAACGATCCATCGTCATCTCAGGTAAGATCTGAACCCGAAGAGTTCACTTTTGAAGAGCTTATGGATGCCTATGATGATCTGGCCAAGCACTACAAAAAGCTAAAATCTGAAAACAAAAAGTTGAAAAAGGAGTTAAAGAAAAACATTCAGAATGAGAGTTCCTTTTGTAAAAATTGTTCTGCTTTTGAGGAGCTCAATGACACTCTTGTGATTGATGTAGACGTGCATAAGGAAAGCATTGCCTGCCTTAGAGTTGAAAATAGAATCCTTCAAGCTGAAATCACTAGGTTGGAAGAAACTGTAAGACAACTTCAAAACCAACCCAAACCAATCACAAGTGATGAAGGAGTGATTGAGGAAAATAGAACATTGAAAGAACAAACTGTCATGTTGCTTGAAAGGCTATCTATATGTGAAAAAGGTAAGAGCATTGTTAATGATTGCACTAAGAAATTGACTGAACTTTAATTGGAAATTGAAAACTACAAGAGGATAAATGCCATGCTAAATTAGCAACTTTGATGAGGACATCTCACGACACTCCCTCTGGCTCGGGTCGCCTACACACTCTTGATATGGGCTGACTATGATCTACACATGTTATCTTCATTATCTAAAATCCCATCTTATGTATTTTCATTTTATTAGGTCATATCTTATGTATTTTCCTTTATTGAGTCATGTTGTTCTAGCCTATTTCTCTTGTTATGCTTAATTGGGCCTTAGTACCTTAGTTTTGGGCCTAATAGATTGAGTCTAGGACATGTTGGGTCTTTTGTCTTATTGTCAGGGTTATTTTTGTCATGTAAAAAGTGCTTGCCTATAAATAGGCCCCATCTCTCCCCATTGTAATCACTTTTGCATGAATATTGAAATCAACTTCCAAATCCCTCTAGTTCTCTCTCTCATTCTATCTCTTCTCTCTCTCTTCTCTCTCTCCAAAGAGGGGGCTGCGCCCCATTCTCTCTCTCCCCTCTCCCACCTACCTCTTAACTCCCCTCCCCTCATTCAATCACCTCCCCAACCTCCCACCACCCCATTAACTCCACCCTTGTTCCAAGAAAGCTTCCACCAATCTCTACTCCACCCTCCAACCACCACCTACCTCATTCCCTTCCCCAAGCACCCTTCTACCTCCCCAAGGCTGAAGGGGCTCCTCCCAAGATCCCAAATTCGAAATTCCCTCCCTTTGGCGGTGCCCTTTCATCTCCCCCACCCCCTAATCACCCTAGTTCACCCCCCACATCCCCACACCCAAGCCAAGTTCGCCCCCCTCCCCTTTGCCCTCCCTTTGCTCACCCAAGGCTCCACCCTCCCCTCCACTCCACTCACAACCCTCGCCAGCCCCATTTCGCCCTCCCCCACCTTCATCTCCATAGCCCTCACCATCCCTAACACACCCCATCTCCTTCCCACAGCCATTAATCACCCCCCCCACTCCATAGTCTCTTAGCCATCCCCTCCCCACACCCTCTTCTTCACTATCTTCTTTCTCTATTGTAGGCAGTAGAGTTGCAGTGATTTGCAGAGGCAGCCACGAACTCCCCTCGAGGATCCAGGTGGCCAATCTTATATTGCTGGAATCGTCTTCGAGTCGGCTTTCCAACGGTGGTGGTCCCGCCAGCTTCCAAGGTCGGAGCTGCTCGGTGGAGCAGATCTCGTCCGACTATGCGCTCAGGCCCTGTCTGAAGGCCTGAAGCTGAGAGCTGAAGCCACCACGTCCAGTGCGGGAAAGATCTGGGTGCCATTTTCGGAGGGCAGGAACCACGTCCAGTTACCTTTCATTTCCAAGAAGAAGAGAACCAATCGGCTACTGGAGCCCCCAATTCCAATTTTCTTCACCGGAGTGTGTAGACTGCTCCCTGTGGCTCCAAGTTTGACCCGTCCCCACTCATCTGGCTACTGTTCACTTCTCCGACCTCCGATTGCTGCCCCGTTAGTTTCTGCTCGAAGCTACTCCGACCACAGTCGTGTCGCTGCCAGTTTCGTCTCAATTGAAGTTCGGGAGAGTCTGCAGCACCCTCTGCAACCTACTGCATTAGTTCTGCACTGACCCGAGACAGAACACTGCTGTCCTGCTCCAGTCACTGCCCCGATCAGGCCAGAGTTTCAAAGCTTCCCCAAAAATTCAGACACCATCCTCCATCAGTTGGGAAGCTTTTGGCACTAGTTTTGTCAAGATCTGAGTTCCGTGGAGTCCATGGCAGCGCCATCACCGACACCCTGTCCAGTGATTCTGAAGATTGGTAGAACCGGCAGAGCTTGGAAAGTCAGATTTTCTTTCATAATTCCCCCACCCCGCTTGGCCGGCTGAAGGCCCCTCCCTGCGTGGAGGTAGTTTTGGTTGTAATAAGTTTAACCCCCACCCCAAGACCCCCCTCCTGCGAGAGGCGTAGTGATGTACTTCATTTAATTTTCAGGTCAAGCGTCCTCGCCGCAACGTTCAGGTGTATACCCACGCTTCCCGGCGCGCCCTCGTCTCCGAGCTGGATCGGTGTCTTCACACCGATCAGGTGAGCATCTGATACTACCCTTGATTGCCTCTACTTTGCAAATTTAGTATTGCTTCGCATGCCCGTCGGACGGTGAGAAGAGAGCCCGATCTTGTATGCTATTTTGAGTGTGTCCACCGCGGACCGTGAGTGAGTGCCACCCAAACCCCGCCCCTGCGGGCCAGCCGCCCATGAAGTTGGGTAACCTAGACCCTTAGAGGTCAGCCTAAGCCCATTGGGACTTTAGAATCGATTGGGTTCCCCCTCGGACCCTTGCCATCATCCCCGGTCACCATCGGGAGATCACGGCGCCGTGAGAGTGAGCCGCTAGTGTAAGTTCGTTAACTACTCTTATATGCTTGCGGGTCTAGGTCCTAGGCTCATTACAACCTACTTGGTCAACCTTGGGCTGTTTCACATCAAGTGGTATCAGAGCAAGTTCACAACTTGTCTCTATCAAGTTGGTCCTAGGGCATGTTTATGCATTTAGAGTCCTCGGTTGCATCTCTTTGTCCACTAGCATGGCCACCTCTTACCGACCTTACCAATCTGCCCTCTCCATAAGTCGAAACCACCAAGGGATGCCTACCACTAACACACATGACCTCCCTGGCCATGTCAACTACCTCATGAAGGCCTTGACCTATGTCAATGAGCGGCTTGATAACATATCAGGTCGACTCAACCAACTTGGAGAAAATGGGCCCGCCCCAAGGACGGACGATAGAAGGACATGTCCCCCACCTCCCACTTTTGATGGAACTCATCTTAATGACTATTTAGATTGGGAGGCATCAATGGACCATTACTTTGAGAGGAATCCCATGACTGAGGATAGGAAGGTTCGATGTGCGAAAATACAACTAACCAAAAGGGCTGAAACTCATTGGTTGAAAATTGAAGGCTTAAGGGTAATTAGAAGGGAAGCTCCCCTCACAACATGGGGGGACATGAAGGAACAACTTAGGGCTAGATATATTTTTCCCTCCCATTCCAAACACCGAGTCCCAAAGAGCATTTCAACTCCTTCATTTCCCCTTGGCCAACCCAAGACCCTAATCACGCATTCCCCACCATTTCCCACCTCTCCTACTCCAACCACAACATCTACATCCTACATCCAAGTCCTCACCACAACCATATGTCCACATACCCAATTGGACCCCATGTCCACCCCTCCACCTAGGCCCATAAAGGCCACCACCCCCAAACCTAAATCCCCTCACCAAACCCGTACCCCACAAGCCCCCTTGGCCACCACCGCAACCTCACCATCGTCCCCAAAAAAGGACACATCTTCCAAAATCAATCAACCCAAATCTCCTCACCCAACCCACCTTCCACTTCCCACCCCAATCCTATCCCAATTTAGGCCTCCACTACTTCCACTCCCAATTCCAACCCACGTCCGACCTTGCTCACCTCCTCGGGTGCGCCATGCATCGACTATCACCAACTCACCCACCATAGACCTTCCTACCCCATTGTCCTTAGGAGTTGCAACCCACACACCCACCCAAGTGGAGAGGGATACCAATCCGGATCCACCTCCCAAAATAGAGGAAATCCAAGGGCCACACAACTCACCCACCACTTCTAGCCTAGCTCCTCAAGAGCTACACACCCTTCCCCATGACACCGTCACCATAGATAAGTCTGTACTCCAATGGCTCAAGCGAGGCCTCACCATTCCTAGTTCACAACCAAGCCACCTACCCATGGGACATCAATCCCAAATCATTCCCACTCAGCCTCATGTCACTTATCAAACCTCCTATTGTGTGGAAGATTTGGGAGACTTAGTGGCCTACCTACATTGGCAAGTCTACTTGACCAATATGCTAGCCATGAGGCCATCGGAGCCTAGCACCATTAGCCTAGCTTACCCCACCGTTGGCTCCATCACTTCCATCTACACTAATGGCCAATTTACGAGTGAGATCATACTCTTTCTTCCCATGGAGGAGGAACCCATCCTAGTCTACTCCCAAACCATTGAGATCCCAAGTGCTTTGATTGGCCAACCCATTAGCAACATTGGCCCAATTATTTTGGAGGAGGATGACTCACCATTTGAGGACCTTGAGAACATGGAGTACCCCTACCTAGGTGACCCTTACCATGATCCCTTTAACCCCTTCCTAAGGGAGCCTAGATCTCCATGTAACCCACTCCCCCTATTCACCACCCACCTCACCCTACCCATATCGCCCATGTTGACCAAAACTCCTCCCTTCCTAGAATCGGGTTACACTATGAGAGCCTTGACCTTAGGCAACAAACACCTTGGGATTGATGAAATGCCCCACCCCATAACCACCTTCTTAGATCCCTTTGACCCATTCACATGGAAATTCAAAAGTCATCCCACATCTATGCACATGGAAGTCACCTTTGGGATAAACATGCATGTGTCTAGGCTTACCACACCATTTGACATGATTCATAAGACGGGTACATTCATTCACATCACCCACATGTCAAATAGGAAGCATAAGTGGACCGTATTCGGATGTATTGGCCCACCTTCATTCATCATGAGTCTTAAGCATGAGAGGAGCATACATGGATGTTCGGGTCCCCCGACATTTGTCACACCCATGCATAAAAGGTTCATCTATGGATGTCCCGACCCTCTTAAGTCTGTCACAGTCTTCATGGCATCAAAGTGTGATCGGTCTACATTTGGCTGCCCAGGTCCACCTTTGCACACCATACTTTTCACACCAACATCGCATCATAGCGCATGGCATACGCATTCTCGTAAGCATATAGGAAAGAGCAATGAGGCTTACAATAGGTAGGCAGATGCTCGACGGCGCCACTGCGAGTTCCAAGTGGGAGACTCGGTGATGGTGAGGACGGAGCGGCTCCTTCCGGGGCCTGCCTCCAAGTTGAGGGCACGGGATTCGGGACCCTTTCAAGTTCTGAGACAACTTGGTAGTAATGCTTATGAGCTAGACCTACCTGAGGGTTTTGGGGTACACCCTACCTTCAATGTGGCGGACCTGGTACCCTACAAGGGCCCCGCGGTGGGAACCAGTGAGGAGCTCGAGCCTTTACCCCCCCTTGAGAGAGACACTCGCGGTGGGACTCCACTTCCTAGCTTGAGAGACCGACGAGAGCAGGTAGAGGGAATACTGGATGAGTAAAGTACCATTACTAGGTACAAGGTGTATCAGCGCTACCTGCTTAGGTAGAAGAACCGTCCCCCGATAGAGGATACTTGGGTGAGTCTGGAGGACCTGCTGAGCTTGGACCCCGACATTCTGGAGCGTTACTACATCCAGGCAAACCCATACTCGACGGGGTCGAGTTCTCCCCACCCCGGGAGATTTGATGAGGACATCTCACGACACTCCCTCTGGCTCGGGTCGCCTACACACTCTTGATATGGGCTGACTATGATCTACACATGTTATCTTCATTATCTAAAATCCCATCTTATGTATTTTCATTTTATTAGGTCCTATCTTATGTATTTTCCTTTATTGAGTCATGTTGTTCTAGCCTATTTCTCTTGTTATGCTTAATTGGGCCTTAGTACCTTAGTTTTGGGCCTAATAGATTGAGTCTAGGACATGTTGGGTCTTTTGTCTTATTGTCATAGTTATTTTTGTCATGTAAAGAGTGGTTGCCTATAAATAGGCCCCATCTCTCCCCATTGTAATCACTTTTGCATGAATATTGAAATCAACTTCCAAATCCCTCTAGTTCTCTCTCTCATTCTATCTCTTCTCTCACTCTTCTCTCTCTCCAAAGAGGGGGCTGCGCCCCATTCTCTCTCTCCCCTCTCCCACCCACCTCTTAACTCCCCTCCCCTCATTCAATCACCTCCCCAACCACCCACCACCCCATTAACTCCACCCTTGTTCCAAGAAAGCTTCCACCAATCTCTACTCCACCCTCCAACCACCAACTACCTCATTCCCTTCCCCAAGCACCCTTCTACCTCCCCAAGGCTGAAGGGGCTCCTCCCAAGATCCCAAATTCGAAATTCCCTCCCTTTGGCTGTGCCCTTTCATCTCCCCCACCCCCTAATCACCCTAGTTCACCCCCCACATCCCCACACCCAAGCCAAGTTCCCCCCCCCCCTCCCCTTTGCCCTCCCTTTGCTCACCCAAGGCTCCACCCTCCCCTCCACTCCACTCACAACCCTCTCCAGCCCCATTTTGCCCTCCCCCACCTTCATCTCCATAGCCCTCACCATCCCTAACACACCCCATCTCCTTCCCACACCCATTAATCATCCCCCCCACTCCATAGTCTCTTGGCCATCCCCTCCCCACACCCTCTTCTTCACTATCTTCTTTCTCTGTTGTAGGCAGCAGAGTTGCAGTGATTTGCAAAGGCAGCCACGAACTCCCCTCAAGGATCCAGGTGGCCAATATTATATTGCTGTAATCGCCTTCGAGTCGGCTTTACAACGGTGGTGGTCCCGCCAGCTTCCAAGGTCGGAGCTGCTCGGTGGAGCAGATCTCGTCCGACTGCGCGCTCAGGCCCTGTCTGAAGACCTGAAGCTGAGACCTGAAGCCACCACCTCCAGTGCGAAAAGATCTGGGTGCCATTTTCGGAGGGCAGGAACCACATCCAGTTACCTTTCATTTCCAAGAAGAAGAGAACCAATCGGCCACCGGAGCCCCCAATTCCAATTTTCTTCACCGGAGTGTGTAGACTGCTCCCTGTGGCTCCAGGTTTGACCTATCCCCGCTTATCTGGCTACTGTTCCTTTCTCCGACCTCCGATTGTGGCCCCGTCAGTTCCTGCTCGAAGCTACTCCGACCACAGTCGCGTCTCTGCCAGTTTCGTCTCAATTGGAGTTCGGGAGAGTCTGCAGCA
This sequence comes from Amorphophallus konjac, assembly GCA_022559845.1. Lineage (NCBI taxonomy): Eukaryota > Viridiplantae > Streptophyta > Magnoliopsida > Alismatales > Araceae > Amorphophallus > Amorphophallus konjac. Next base: position 107,433,554 of record CM040128.1, on the reverse strand, counting down.
CCCTCTGAAACCGACTGCATCAGTTCTGCACCGACCCGAGACAGAACACTGCTGTCCTGCTCCAGTCACTACCCCGATCAGGCCCAAGTTATAGAGCTTCCCCAAAAATTCAGACATCATCCTCCATCAGTTGGGAAGCTTTTGGCACCCGTTTTGTCAAGATCTGAGTTCCGTGGAGTTTGTGGCAGCGCCATCACCGACACCCTGTCCAACGATTCTGAAGATTGGCAGAACCGGCAGACCTTGGAAAGTCGGATTTTCTTTCATAATTCCCCCACCCCACTTGGCCGGCTGAAGGCCCCTCCCTGCGTGGAGTTAGTTTTGGTTGTAATAAGTTTAACCCCCACCCCAAGACCCCCCTCCTGCGAGAGGCGTAGTGCTGTACTTCATTTAATTTTCAGGTCAAGCGTCCTCGCCGCAGCGTTCGGGTGTATACCCATGCTTCCCGGCGCGCCCTCGTCTCCGAGCGGGATCGGTGTCTTCACACCGATCAGGTGAGCATCTGATACTACCCTTGATTGCCTCTACTTTACAAATTTAGTATTGCTTCGCATGCCCGTCGGACGGTGAGAAGAGAGCCCGATCTTGTATGCTATTTTGAGTGTGTCCACCGCGGATCGTGAGTGAGTGCCACCCAAACCCCACCCCTGCGGGCCAGCCGCCCTTGAAGTTGGGTAAGCTAGACCCTTAGAGGTTAGCCTAAGCCCGCTGGGACTTTAGAATCGATTGGGTTCCCCCTCGGACCCTTGCCATCATCCCCGGTCACCATCGGGAGATCACGGCGCCGTGCGAGTGAGCCGCTAGTGTAAGTTCATTAACTACTCTTATATGCTTGCGGGTCTAGGTCCTAGGCTCATTACAACCTACTTGGTCAACCTTGGGCTGTTTCACATCAAACTTGATCCTTGCGAAAAGGACCTTGCTATTTCTGAACTAAAAATCTCTTCTCTAGAAAATGATGTCGAAGACTTAAATGACTATCTATCTAAGTGTATGCAGGGTAAAGAAAGCTTGGACATACTCTTGGGAACAAGAGTGAATCATCCGAGGGGAGATCTGGGGTACAATCTAGTAAATAAAAACCCCTTTGGAAGCAAGGTGTACACCTCCTCCCTCATGTGTCTGAATGAAGCCAGCACCTCTAGCCATCCCCCAAAACCGCATGCTATTCAAGAAAACCAAAAATAGATTTATAAACAGAAAATGAAGGCTCCCATGCCAAAACAGAAATTTATCTTTTCTGATGTTAACATGCATGCTAGGAAATCTCAGGCTAAGCACCATGCTCCTCACAAAATGAATGTCTATTGCTTCTATTGTGGTAAGCATGGTCACACTGTGGATAACTGTTTTACCTTGAGAAATGATGAGCTAAGAATAGTACAACATGTGAAAGGCCAAGAAAAAAGACATGTCGACGGTGGCAGGAAACGTGCTCAGCACCATCCTACTCGCAGCCCCAGTGGCAGTCAGATGCATCGACACACTCAAAAAGGCAGGTCGATGCACCCAACCGTCAATAGAAGAAGTCCGCCTCCCTGCTGCTTCCACTGTGGTAAGTTTGGCCATACAGTCCAAGACTGTTGGCACTTGAAAGGCAGAACCCACGTTCATGCCAAAGGAGGTAACTTTCCTGCACACCCACAAAAGCCAAACGCACATCCACATACTCATGTGAAGAATGCTCAATCCTTTGTGTGTTGTTTTTATTGTGGGAAAAATGGGCATGAGATGTATGACTGTTATATAATGAGGGAAGATGACTTAACTACATTAAGTAAGAGAAATGCAGCTGCCCGAAGAACTAACCCACAAGGACCCAAGCAAGCTTGGGTACCACAAAACTCAAAATGAGAATTGTGGGTGCAGGTGCCTTGGAGCTGAGCAAAGCTCAATCCAAAGAAAAATTAATGCTCAAGGCATGGGTATGTTAATAAACCTTTTCATTTGTGATATCTTGCATAGTAGGCTTGCATTATAATACATTGCATTATCGGCACGTGTTGATGTCAGTTAGTCTTACAAGCTTAATGTACTTTCTAAACTGCTAAAACATCCCCCATGGTGTGAGATGAACATCTAAGCTAGATTACTTACTTACACCTATTTGAACTCTGGTATATCAAATGGTGTAGAAATGAAAGGCAAGTCAAGCTTGCCCGGAACTCTCACTATGCGTGAGAAGGATCTCAAATCCCAACCTCCGCCTTGTACAAGAGATTAATTATGTCAGATGCATAAGTCATGAAAAATATATTCTGCTGAAGGAATCAATTTGATGATTGAGTTGTTGTCTGCTTCTTGCTAATCAGCCACATGAAATACTTGATCATTGCTTTTGATGATGTCTCCCATGGCTGCATTTATTTCAACTCATCACTCATGTGGGCATTAATTTCCATATATATACTGTACAAAGGGGGAGTTTAAAATTTGGTGTCAGACTTTGTGTTTCAGCTCTGAATGAATTATAAATAATTTGAGTCTGCATCATTTTGTGATCTCATGCCTTGCAATTCACATCATGTTATAAGAACACAAAATTGCATAATCAATTGGCAGCATCTCCAAGGCATTGTGCATTCAGTCATGTCACAGGCTGCACACTCCTCTGTTAATCCATGCACATGGTTAGGGGGAGTCAACATCTAGATTTCAATTTGCATTCATGCATTCAACCCATGAACATGTTGACCTGAGCTCAGTCTACTTCTTCTTAGGGGGAGCTTAGACCTACTCAGGTTGACCTCGCTGATCAACCATGCTTGAACCTGGCTCTCTGTCCGAACCATATGCACAACTTCAGGGGGAGTGTCCTTTTTCAATTCTTTAACACTCCCTGCTCAAATCAGACCTGCATAACGTTTCATGACTATACCTCGGGTCTGAAATATTTTGATGTCCTAAATTACCTTGGACTGTCTGGAATCTGCCATTCCTTGAACCATTAGTTGTATGTTTCCAGAGCTCTTTGAATGCCTTAAAACCTCCTGGAGGATCTTCTTTCTGTTACTAAGTTTTCTAATTGGAGTAAATCTTCAAGAAGAATCTCCTTTTATTGAGTTCTGTGACTGCCTTGAACAAGAAAGCTGTTGGTTTATAATTAATGATTTCTCAAGCCCTATTGTTCATTGATCTTGAAAACGCTTGTCCTTAGGTTTAATAGACTTAAACTAGCTTTTCATGTTTTGAAAAGTTATGCCCTCTTGAATCTGAAAGTTTATTTTAAGTACAAAGGCATCTTTGATTGAGAGGCTTCTGTCTTGTATTGTTTTTAAACATTTGATGTGTCTGAACATTTAAAAAGGGATTACACTATTTATACTGAATCTTAGCCATGCTGAGTAACTTGGGATATTGGCATCTGATAAATGTATATCCTCATGTAAAAAGGTGTGTGCTGAGCTCAATGCTTTAAGACAGAGCAATGACATTGGAATCATTGAGAAATCGAGTCCCTTCACCAAAGAAGCGGAGAAGACCGCATCATGAAATGCCATGCTATCTCTGTTCTTTTTGAGGTAAAATTGTGAGCTACACTGAGTAACTGGGGGTGCTTGCGTCTGGTAAACGTGTACACTCACGTCAAAAGGTGAATGCTACACTTGACTACTCGTAAAATGATGACAGTCAATTTTCAAAAGTGGTTTCAAAAGAAAAATCTGAATGTGTAGCACTCTTGAATGAATTTAGAATCTTCTAAGTGTTTACCCTCAATAATTTTCAAAGTAACTCTCTCAGGAGCTAATGGAATTGAATGAGTAAGACAAAAGGAGGTTAACCTACCCTTAATATGATTTTCTGGTTCACTTCTATTAATCTTGAATACATATTTTTCAAGCATTCTTGTTGAGAAGTTCAGAATTCATCAGAGTTAAACCAATCTTACTAAGGGCTATTTCATTAGAATTCCATAACTGGAGATTTTGAAATATCTATAACTTTTCATTTATGAACTTGATTTCAGATTTAAGAACCTTCATCTCTTTGTAAGACAAGATGTCTTTTGATACTCATTTATATTTGCCCTCTTTGGTCAATCTACATAGTCTAGTCTGGCTACCATGAAAGCATCACCATTGGAATCTATGTCCTCTCATCATTTGGTATCATATCTCTAATGTAACTGTGTTCAGTTTGTCATGCACTTAGGTGGTGTGTATTTTCCTTCCTCCTTGCATTGCATAGAAAATCTTAAAAATATGAAAACTAGAAAAACTTAAAACTCTGACATCCTAAAAAACACCATATCAGAATGCTCTCTAATTGCATCTTAATGTCATGATTCGCGTGTGACCTGACATTTAATGGGACCCAACAATTGGCCTTAATGGACCCATCAAGCCAAGAGACATGACCTTGTACTTCAATTGCTGATCAAAAATTGGTTCCAGTCCTATCATTGGCATTTTAGTATTGGTTGTTTTTGTTTGTCAACTTTAATAAGTGTATGACCATTGGCATGTATTTCCACATCATTTTCTGAAATATTCAATGTTGTGGTATGTCTGAGAAAAATACCACATTGCTCCATACAGGTATGCCACTTTACTTACTATGTACATCCTGTGCTAATAATCTCCTACTCTATTCCTTTCCCTGCCAACCATGCCATATATTCTCTCCATTGTTGTTCTTTTTGCTGATGACAAAGGGGGAGAGAGTTTTATGAGTTATTCTCTGAATATGCTAAGGGGGAGAGGCTTGAATGCGTAAAGGGGAGAGTCTTATATGGGGAGAGTTTTCTACAAGTCTTTATGCTTCAACTCATGTTTATAATTCTTTGCACCTTGACTTATAATGACATGGAGAGAGAATGTGATAAAGACTCATAGTTGACATCATCAAAAAGGGGGAGATTGTTGGGCATGTGTGAAACATGCTTAATTATATTATTTTGATGATGTCTGACTATGACTCATTAATGAGTCTGACTTGCATTTGATAATCCCATTCATACATTTCAGGTCATTATAAGCCAAGAATAAGAAATCAAGATTGGCACATAAAACTAGGCAATTGGCATTACAGAAATCAAGGTAATAGGTTGCAAAGTACTCCATTCAATTAGGTTCATCTATGCTCTCAGGTCGATGCACTTTTTGCTTATCACTCACCAAAGGTCGATGCATATTCCTGTAGCTGAAGAGCTTCATGATGGTAAGGTCGGTGCACATTCAAGCATTGAAGAACTGAGGTCGGTGCATATCTGCCTTATGCCATATAAGGTTGGTGCACATGTTTCTCATGATGAATGAAGTCGGTGCACATTTGCCTTCAACACAACAAAGGTCGGTGCACATTTACTGGCACACGCACCAAGGTCGGTGCATATTTCTTCTACTAGGCAAGTAAGGTCGGTGCACATTTGCACCTAAGCTAGACAAGGTCTATGCACATTACTGTTCATGCGCATACAAGGTCGGTGCATATCCAAGACTAGCACAGACCAAGGTCGGTGTAACTTTTGGCTAGCACGCACCAAGGTCGGTGCACATCCAAGACTAGCACGCACCAAGGTCGGTGCACATTTGGATTTCTGCAAACAAGGTCGGTGCACATTCTCTTATACTGCAAACAAGGTCGGTGCACATTCTCTTATACTGCAAACAAGGTCAGTGCACCTTTTTGGCATTTGGCAATCAAGGTCGGTGCATGTTTTTACCTTCTACACTACAAGGTCTGTGCACGTTTGGTTTCAAACTTATAAGGTCGGTGCACATTTGGTTAGTATGCATATAGGCCTGTACACATCATTGTTCACAGCCTAACAAGGTCGGTGCACATTGTTCTTCAACACTACGAGAGGACCTGAAGACTAATGTCGGTGCACATGAAGGAACCAAGGTCAGTGCATGTTTGCTGAAATGCCTCAATGAAGAAGATGCATGTTTTGCCCCCAACTTCACAAGGTCTGTACCACTCCAAACCAAGGTCTGTGCATGTTTTCCTTCAAGTAGCATAACATGTTCGACGAAATACCTCAGTCTGGAAGGTGTCCTTGTTCAGTCAACCATCTTGATAATAATGGGTTGCTATATCAGTCCTTTTGGTCAGAGGAAAAGCAGGCTACCAATTCTGGGAAAAGTCACCTGTCTGGCTCCCAGCCTTTTCCCTCCACCCAATCAGATGCATTGTCTCTTAGATTGCACATGATAGAAAGATCATCCTTTTTCTGCCCAACTAGCAAAAGAAGAAGATGCTACAAATCTTACTTGGGAAGCCCCTCTCATACATTTTCCTGTCAACCAAAATAAGAAATTCCAAGAAACTTTTTCTGCTACCTCCATGGCCAATCAGAGGTTGCCAAGGCAAAAGCTCCCTGAAGACAAATAATAGATTATGAAGGGTCAATCACATACGGGCTGAAACCTCCTACTGGGAGGACTGATTGTGCCTATACAAGGGAAGGACCCCATGCAAGAAGGTTGCTGCTGAAGCTGCTGTCCAAGAGAAAAATGCGTGAGCTTTCAAGAGAAAATTTGTGAGAGAAAAAGAAAGAAAAGAAGCAGCCCAGTCCTGGTCTGAAACCGGCCAGTGCTGATAGAAAGAGATAAGAGAGAGAGAGCAAGAAAAAAAGGAGAAGCCATGAAAAGAGTGCAGCCCTTCTCACGTCCTGAATGAGCCTAAGAAGAAGCCAGATTGGACCTGTGTCCAGATCTGCCCAAAGGTGCCTCAAGAGCAAAATCTAAAGCCATTGTCTGGTTATCCTTTTCTGATTTTGCATTTCCGTGCCTCATCGTCATATGAGAAAGGTTGTTTTTTCTCTACTGCACTTGCAGTGTTTTTCTTCTTGTGTTTCTCTTTTTTCTCTCTGTGTGTGTGTGGAGGACCTCGTCCTCGTGTGTGTGTGTGTGTGTGGAAAACCATCCGTACCGGTTTGTGTGTAGGAAGTGTGCTGCGTTTGCAGCGTATGCTAAAGCCTCACCGGGTTTGGTGAGGGGTGGACGTAGGTTGCGGGTCTGCAACCAAACCACCTTAAAATCTCTGTGTTATGGTTGTGCATTTTATGTTATTGTTTTGTTGAGTCAATAAGATGGTGCAAACCAGATTCAGAGGGGGGGTGAATGAATCTCCCCTTTAAAAATTTTGCCCAATTGAACCTATACTAATAAGCTTTTACGTAAATGAAATCTGATAAGATCAGCAAGACATAAGTTCTATTTAGATTCACACTAGAACACTTGTCCAGAAGTTCTAATGTGATTCTCACTAGAGTACTTGGATAGCAGTGAGAAGATTTCCTCATATGGCAACTTTGCTGAAACACCAGATAGCAGATATGATGTAGCCAATGGAATTTGAACATAGAATTGCTTAGGCTAAATCTATACAACAGAAATGAACCTATGCATTCAAATCAAACAAACCACTACACATATGATTTTTTAGGTGGTTCGGTCCTCTAGACCTACTCCACCCCACACTCAACCCGAGTGTGGATTCCTACTGATACACAACTTAAACCACTGGGCCTCACAGCTTGCCTACAACCGTTGAGCATCACAGCTTGCTCCACTGGGCATTACAGTTTAAGCCACCGCTGATTCACAGCTTCAAACTGCTGGGCCTTACAGCTTCGCCTCCGTTGATACACAGCTTAAGAAATGGAATATAAAATGGAAAAACAAGAAGGATAAAGTTCAGCTATGGAAAGCTGAAAATAAAGCACAATAATGTAGCTCGCTCAGGAGCAGTGTAGCTTGGATCTGATCCAGAAGCTATTGATCTTCCTTATCCTTCAGTCTTGCTCCTGCACTCTCTTCTTCTTCTTCCTTCTTCCTTCTTCACTCTAGCTCTCTTTTCTCTCTCTCTCTGTAATTCCTCTCTCAGAATTTCTCCTTCTACTTCTCCTGCTCTCTCTCTTTTCTTCTCTCGATCTAACGATCAGCCTCTTCTTCTCTCGTGCTTCTCTTGGCCTTCTTCTGCCCTTGTTGGCTACCTTTGATCGCAGGAGCGGCCTTCTTATATGGCTGTAGGTAGGGTCCCCACGAGCTCACGCATCCGTCGTGTGTAGGGCACGTCCCAGCATTTTCCATAGAAGCCACTTGTCAAGAGAAGATTGGGGATGTTGATCCACATGACAGAATGTCAGAGATATTCTCCCTTTGGATCATGTGCCAATCATTGATTCTGTTATCCCCCACGCGCTCATACTTCAGGCATGACTTAAAAAATCATGTGAGGGAGGCCACGTGCATTGTAGACGCTCGATCATATGCCAGTCTGAAAGAAATAAATGTTAGAGTGAAAAATATGCTCAGACTTTATAGAGTTAATTGTTAAAGCATGCTCAGACTCTATAATGATATATGGCAAGTATTCTCAGACTTGAAGACCTGCACTGACCTTGATGAAGTGGAGGAAAAACGTGCACAGACCGTATATGGCTATAGGGCTGAGATGTGTATAGACTTTCGTGTGTTCATGATGTAAAAGTTGCACCGACCCTATATGCCATAAACCTAACATGCACAGACCTTATGTGCAGACCACCCAAAAAGTGCACCGACCTTCTTCATGCAACGAAGCAATGTGCATCGACTTTATCAATGTGTAGACCAGATGTTGCACTGACCTTATATAGCCCAATCCATAAGTGCACAGACTTTAGTATGCAGAACTGAAAGTGTGCACCGACCTGCTATAGTGTGTGCACATACCTATATGCATTGAGGGCAAAACATGCACAGACTTTGTGAAGAATATGCTTTGACTATGTGAAGTTGCGCAGACCTTATACATGCATGCAAGTAGATGTGCACAGACCTTATAAATGCATGAAAGCAGATGCGCATAGACCTTATAAATGCATAAAAGTAGATGTGCACAGACCTTTATATGCACATACATGTATGAACATGAACATACATCATGCAGTAAACAGTAACGTGCACCGACCTTAGTTGAGTGTGCTACAGTACGGGCACAAACTTGTATACACAAGGCAAAAAGGTGCACCGACCTTATTCTTGCTATATGCACAGGCCCATATGCACATGAATAGTGATATGCACTGACGTTACTTACATGTACTGACCTATATGCAGTTAAACTTAAGCATGCACCGACCTATATGATGCATACACAAAATCTGCACTGACTTTTGCTAAGATATAAGCATGAGCAGTAACATGCACTGACTTTATATGCGTGAACCACTGGGCTAGCAAAGACTAAATGGTGTCAATGTAAATGTTCTCAGACCTGTCCTAGCAGATGTGCTCGGACTTCAAATCACATGTGCACAGACTTGAACATACTATGCACCAACGCTAAAATGGCTAACACAAACTCTGCACAGACTCTAACAAGGTCAACACTAAATATGCACCGACTCTATCAAGCTAACACCAAATGTGCACCGACGCTAACCATGCTAACATGAAATGTGCACTTAACCTATTTGATGAAATGTCAATGCAACACACACATGTGCACAGACCATCCAATGCATGAAATCGAATATGCATCGACTGCCTAAAGCAAGAAGGCCGTTGTGCATGGACTTTGAAATCAATTGTGCAAGTGTAAAACTACACTTCATATCAACAACAACATCAAAGCAAACATCTCACATGAGTTTGACAACATCAAAGCACATCAAGGCAACACATATGATCACACGATTCATAGTGTTTATCATCATCAAAATCACTGGATTACAACAATCTCCCCCTTTTTGATGATGGCAACACTATGAGTCATGCACAAAAAAAATCCAGACTCATATCAAATTATTCTCCCCCTTTGACTTCATCAAAAAGAAATCAATAATTTGATTAATGCAGTGATGTCGTGTAACATTCTCCCCCTTTATAAATACAACTGTACTACTTGTGAGAAATGAAGATCAGTGAAGAGAAAACAATGGTAGGAATGGAGAAATTTTAGAAGGTAAACATATGCTCCCCCTTTGACAATAAAGGAATGGAAACCATAGCATACATAAGTTCAGCAAAAAACACAGGAGAGCACACATGATATGATATGAATAATCAGATAGTTTGAAGATTGAGTACAAGAGCAATTTGACAAGATGAGGTGCAACAGAATCAGAACAGGAACAAGAGAAGTTCCACTGAGCTTCCAAAAGTTTTAGAGAATATTTTCAATGAGTTATCAAAGTCATAATTCCACAGTTAAGATATTTCAGATTCTTCCACTATAAAGGCTTATGACATAATCTTTCTTGAGCAGCCTGGTTTAACTATGATGTACTCAACTTTTGTTCATAAATTCTGTACTTATATCTGAAAATAATCTTTTTAATAAAAGTGAACTAAGCTTCCATATTAACATCTAGTTTTACCTCCTTATTTCTTACTCATTCAAATTCAATGACTCCTTTAGGAGTTACAAAATATAGTGTTGAGATAAAACAGACATGAAAGCATCTGGTTTTTCCAATGTTTCAGCATTTTTCGCATTTTCTTTATATTTATGCAACAATTTTTATTGCACTTTCTTCCAAGACCAATCGAGTTTAGTCCACACCTTGTAACTAGAGGATACACGTTGTTTAGACGCTAGTATCCCTAACCACTTAGTATGACTAACTGTCATGATTCATATTGAACAGAGTTAACTAGGGCACTTCATGACATAGGATGATTCCATTTCTTTGATGAGAATCCCAGTTTTCTCAGTGCAACCTAATCATTGCTCTGCCTTAACTTTTTACATATTTTTCATTAAATTTTCACCAGAGATAACTAAGGCACTTCATGACACAATCCTTTGGACATGGTTTCTCAGTGACCAAAGTCATTGCTCTGACCTTATTTTACAATCAGACATTACTCAGATCAACCAAATGTTTAAAAACAACACTCACCTCATGTATCTCTACCAAAGAAAGCCATGGTTTTAAAACTTTCATATTTCAGAATGTTTTACATGATATAACATGAATCAACTGATTAAAGTTTATTAAAGGATTGATTCAGATATTTTCAAGATGTTCGAAACTAAACTCAAGAAATACATAAGACTTAAACTAGCTGAGTTATTTCAGACATTCATAGTTCCATATAATGGAAGATTCCTAGTACAAATGTTTTTAGATTTATGATCAAGATATGATCATTGAAATCTTCATGAATATCTGACAGAAGTGTTCCAGGAGCAGTGAATGATTCAGAATAAAGATCATCAAGTAGCAAGCAAAATGTGAGAAGTTTTCAGAAGGTCTGAATCAAAGATTAGTCATTGAAGAATTATATCAGCCAGACATATTTTCAAAGTATGGCAATGAAGTCAAGTATACTTTAAAATAGAATTTCTGACAATCATCTCCCCATAAGCAAAGAGAACACGCAATGATTCCAGATAAGAGAAGGATATGAGTTAAAATGGTTTTAGAACATGCGAAAATAAGTGAGTCCAATTGATACCAATGTTTGAGATAAATTACTGGAAGAGCAGAGATAATCAACATGAGCAAAGATAGTCATGCAGTTCAAGAATTTTTCTTATGCTCTCCCTGAATGCATGCACTCAAACAATCTTTTTGGAATTTCAATATGGATGACATGCAGTTAACTATATGTATGCATGAAAATTTTAACTAATCAGATTTAGCATGAAATGCAGCTATTTGAAGGAGATTATTGAAAAGTTCAAATGAACAAACTTGTAAACATCAGAAATGGGGTTTTACCATATTCGGGTGCCTTGGCTTTTTCAACCCCCTTTTCATTTCTCAGCTCCAAGGCACTCCTACAAAACAACTTGTTATTTTATAAATTTAGGTACCCAAGAATTCTTGGGTCCTAAACTGTCAGTGGCACCTCTAGAGGGTGCTTTCCACATTTTCTGCGCTAGAAGATCATCAGAATTCATAGCAGAACAATTATGCATAGAATGCCTATATTGTCCACAGTAATGACATGAAGTAACAGACTTTGGGTTCATTTTGTGCATATTAGCATTAGTATGAAACTGGTGTGCATGAGCATGTACGTTTCTGGTTTTCACATGCAAGTTCAATCTTTTATCATTAGCCAGCTAACAGTAAGCAACTCTGTGGCCTGACTTTCCACACTCAAAACATGCATTGAATTTCCCTTTAACAACATATTTGTTTCTACCAAAAATATTTTGATTTGTAGGGAAGTTTACATGTTTAGAATTAATTCTTTTTTTCTTCTCATGCCAACAGTCCTTGACTGTGTGGCCATGTTTTTCACATTGAGAGCAAATAGAGAAATTTCTTCTATGAGAACCTAACCAGCATTCAGTAGCCTTGTGACCAGGCTTGTTTCAATTGAAACATGTGATGTGCTGGTTTATTGAAACAGATTTGTTCTTATAAAAACCATGATGGTTTGCTGAGAATTAGCATGCAAGTCATTCCTCCTACCATAATTATTTCTATTTGTAGGGAGTTTAAAAAATTCAAAATTGAATTTCTTTCCCTGATAAAGTCAACATTGAGCAGCAATGTGGCCCAATTTTCCACAATAAAAATAATGAATTTTCTTATTCAGATATGCATGATTTTCAGCATGAAATTTCTTAGCATTCAGGTCATCTTGTTTCATTAGTCTACATTCATGCATAAGATGACCTATCTTATGATAGTAAAAGTAATGGATTCTTTTCATTTGAACAGAAGAAGGTTTCTTAGCATGAGAATTCCAAGCATGAATTCTACCAACATTCAAATCATCCTTCTTCATTATCAAACAATCATTCATCGTATGGCCAAATTTCTCACAGTAAAAATATTCAATGTTTTTTCTTTCAACAGCAGGGAATTTCTTAGCTTGTGAATTGTTTTCATGCAATTTGTCATTCTTTTTAAGTGTTTCTAATTTTTCTTTTGTTTTAGCATTTTTTGATTTTTATTTTTTTTGATTTTTCTGAGCAGCAAATTGTTCTAAGGATTGACTTAAGGTTCCAGCCACTTCTGAACTTCGAACAAAGGCTGTATACAGCTGGTTCCTCATATCCCTTTTAATCCCAAAAATATGACCTTTCCCTTCACATAATTTAGTGGCTTCATCATTCAAGGGAGCTTTTAACTTCTCTTTACCTTTGACAGATTTTGACAGTGAGTTTTTCAGATCATGAATTTCATTTTCTAGAGAAGCAATGTGTATCTCATAACTGGTAATCTCTTGTTCACTACAATTAACACACTCACTTAGCACCTTATCTGCAGTTTTATATTTCTCAACTTCTTGTTCCAGATTGCAAAGTTTTTCAGATTCTTCTATGCTAACAGATTTTCCTTTTTCTAAAGCAAGAAGCCTTTCAGATGTAACAGTGATCAATTGCTTCAGTTCTTCATTTTCTTTCATTAATTCTTCATTCCGAACTGGTTCATTGATTAACACATGGTCATCATTGATTGAACTCAATTTTTCTTCTAGTTCAGAAATTTTTAGATTGAGTTCTTGGTTTTCATCTTTCAATAAACATAATTGTTTCTTGTATGCATGAACATTAGACAAACACTCATCAAAGGATTGTTTCAGTTTGGGACAATTTTTACAAGAAACATTAGAACTAATCTGATCAATTTTCTTTTTTTCTTATTTTATTTTTTATTTTTATTTTCTTATGTCTATCAGAAAGTTCTTCAAACAGGCTTACTAATTCATCAAATGAAAGTTCTTCTGATCCAGAGCTTACTTGAGATGACGTTTCCTCCAGTTGATCACTTCTTTTAGCCATAGGCATTCTTCTTCCTTCTTTTCATGACTGGCAATCACTTTGTCCAGTATTTCTTTTCCAGATGTGCACCTGAAAGCAAACGGAAATAAGTCTGTACTTACTGCAGCTTTCAGAATATTAAGAACTGTGAGATTATCACGGTTCTTTAGTCTATCCTCATTAGACCACTTGGTCTGATCATGAGCCAGTTCATGTGGGCCATTAGATACAAGAATCTATAAATTAGGATTAATGGAGTTCATGTAGACACATAGACCGCCTAGCCAACTGCTGAAGCTAGAACCATCAAAAACCACGGGAAGAGCCATTTTATAAGACAGATTTAAAGCAATAAGCGCTCAATGAGAGATGCACCAAAAATAGCAGGATCCTCTACAGATCGTTGGATCTGGACAATCAGAGACATGCTCTGATACTAATTGTTGAGTCTATAAGATGGTGTAAACCGGATTCAGAGGGGGGTGAATGAATCTCCCCCTTAAAAATTTTGCACAATTGAACCTGTACTAATAAGCTTTTGCGGAAATGAAATCTGATAAGATCAGCAAGATAGAAGTGTAGATCGTGATAAATCCACACATATGGAACAAACCACTCATATGAGATATATATATAAAATGATGGAGATGATAACAAAGACAAAAGAAAGCACGTGGTGCTATAAAGGAGAGTGATCGCCAGAGGGGTTACCTCAATAATAAAAATAAATGATCGCGAATACCTGGTGATAAGTGGGATGCGGGATGGATTATGAATTCCTTCCTCCTCCTTCTATCGGCCGGCCGATGAAGGGGGTTCTCCTTATTGATTACCCTTGCAAAAAAAAGAACAAACAAGTAGAAAAGATGGATCGGCCCAGAGTGAATGTAGTATCAACCCCAAATAGATGATATGATGATGAAAGGGAACACAACATGCACACCTCTTTTGTTGGTTTTTAAAACCCCTAAAGAGTTAGGGAAAGGAGAAATATGATACTAATGCAAGAAAAGAAAACGGTGGATGATGACCGATGGAAAAGCACAAATAGATAAGCAAAAGACCCCTGTTGTCCCTGACGACAGTAGAGGGGAACCGGGGTTGATGCTGCTGGCAGGAAGAAGAGGAAGCAGAGAGCTCTTTTAAAAGATCGCACAGGAAGAAGATGAAGAGAGCCTCTGTAAACCCTATATGTATCTATATGTATAACCTCTGACCTCGGTAACCTCTGTCAAGATCGACCAGAGCATGCTTATATAGGGTTTAGATCAAGATAACCACAGATTTGGAAAGATAAGAATGGGCAATGGTTATCAATGGCAAGGACTCCAGTTCCCTGATCGAGCAAGGTGACCAAAGAAGGCAGGGAACTATTCAGGAAAGGCATAGTCAAACAGGACACCGAAACATAAAACGCGACCTTCAGAAGGGCGTCAAATTTGAATTGACGACCTACCTTAAGACGTTACTCCATAACACGACCTGGTCAAGGGCGTCACTTCTTGGATTTAAATTTGGAAATAAAACTTTCTTTATTTGAAAATTATGAGAAAATGCCTGAGATAAAGGCGTTACTTGAAAACACGCCCTGAGGAAGGACGCCAATTAGTAATTGGAATTTATTTTGAAACCGGATAATACCAGGAATTGACGCCCTGACATTTGGTCATCCTTTCTTTTGAACACGCCCTAGGTAAGGTCACTTTTAAAATAACGCCCCTCTTCAGGTCGTGAATCACAAAAAATGCAAGAACAGACCAAAAAACTCACAGAAATAGAAAAAAAACTTCATATTATGAATGTATTGAAGTTCACTTTGGGGCGTCAACATAGTGACATGAGATTTGATCAACATAGCGTCAATTTTGGCGTGTCTACAGCTGCCCCGCCTTGGCGTCTGCTTTGCAAGGGAGTGAGACAAAAATGAAGCGAAAGTGCAAACAGCAGAATGAAGTGGAATGAACTGATAAGTAGACGCCAAGGTGTGATGTGACACGCCTTAGACACCAAGCATTGGAAATCTTTCCAAGATTCTGAGTGAAACAACTCCGAGTGATTCCAAGGAAATATCAATTTGCTGGATAAAGGAGATTAAACTAAACAAGTAAAAATGTGCGCGCGGCATGATAAGGAGACACCATTGGAGAGCGGTTACCAGCCAACGTGGACGTGCTACAACCAAGGTGGATTTGCAGAAAAATAAAGGGAATTGAGATGGAGACTCAGCAAAGGAACATTTTCAAGGAACCAGCCTGAGCGGCTTCAGAGAGAATAAAGTACTCAATTTGGAGTGGAATATCTCATGTCAACTCAATCAAGAGCGAGTGACCTTCATTATTGCCATAATATGAAGATTTTCAGCATGAAGCTCAAAGTCCTACATGATGCATGCTGGGCTAAAAAGAAAAAGATAAAACAAACTAAAAATATAAAATAATCAAGGATAATATTGCTAAGCCATCTAGATTTGGTCAAGAATCCAGATCTCTGAGCTGACACTAATCCGAAGCCCGTTTGTCCGCGTATCAACTCAGAAAGTGGAACCATCATCCCAAATCTTGGATGACTCAACGGCCTATCCGTGTGATCAAGACTCTCTTGGAATTATCACTATTTTTGATGAAGGGGAACTCAAATTCCAGGTTCATCAGAACCACAAGGTCCTTGATGTATTATAATAACGTAGAATACCATATAGTAATAATGCTTACAGGAACGAAATACAAGAACAACATGATGTTATTCCAACAGTGATCCGGGCATCTCGAAACCTGCAATCCTCTGCACTTGAAAGTTCATTAGCCTTCCCACAATTTCAATATGAATAACCCTCAATTCAAAGCATGACATGATCAGAAGTGCTAAATTAAAAATAATTCCAACAAAATAATAGCACTTAAAGCATGTAGGGAAGCAAACTCATAAGCTCACAAATTCACGCCTGGATTGAACGGCGTCAAGACAAGAAAGGCGCCTGGCATGAGGGCATCAAAAGAAGAAACACGCCCTTCCAAAGGGTGTGAAATGCATCGAGAGTCCAGGAAGAAGACGACCCTGGAAAGGGCGCTACACAAAACACGACCTCTGTCAGGTCATCAATTCATAAATCGACGCCCCAACAGAAGGCGTTAATTAACATGCTTACGTTTCCAACGCGAAAGCTAAACCCAGTCCTAAATAGCAACCAATCTCACAACTCCAAATAGCCCTAAGACCCCTCGGACTTCTATAAAAGGGAGGACACTTCCTCTGATCAACCAACGCAACCTTTGAGAGTTTCTATTCTATGCTTCTTCTGTTCGTGTTCTGCTTCTCGCAGGGACTGCAACCGCCCGAGCCCTTCCTGCAAACCAAAGATGGAGAGGGCGTTTAAGAGGTCCAAAACTTCTACTCCTCGACTAACTGAGATCAACGGTCACATAAGCAGTAGAATCTTCATGAACCAGGTAAAGTATTATTTCTTCTGTTCTTCCCTTGTCTTATCTACTTCTGTTGCTCATGCATTCTCCTTCTTTTCTTTCTTTCACAGAATTATCCAAATGTCCCAGGAGCTAGGAGATTTACAAAAATTAAGTGGCTGCCACTTATCCTTTCCAAGTTTTCTTCGGATATGAGGGTATACCTAGCAAGATGGCACCTCCTGAGCCTAGTTACCCGTGCTAAACACCATGATCAAATCCATCTTGATTGGGCAGCTATAGGAGCTCTTGTAGAGATATGGCAACTTTCTACTCATACCTTTCTCTTCTCTACCTTTGAAGCCACCATCCTATTAGAAGAATTGGAGATGATCTTAGGTTTAAAGAGAATGAAGCAAGGGGATGAAGAGAAGATGGCCAACATGCCAAAATCAATTTCTTCTCACGAGCTATTAACCACATTGATACTTAGCCCAAACTTAGTGAATCAAATCAAGGTCATTAAAGGAATTAATCTTCTAAAGCTTGCCTCATGGGTGTACAAGAGAGCGGATCAGGCTAAAGAAGAAGAAGAGATAGAACGGGTGACCAAGGCCTTCGTGGTATGCTTAGCAGGAGCACTCTTATTCCCATCCATGGAAGATTTTCTAGAGAAGGCACAGTTGAGTGCCGTGGTGAGCTTATGGGAGGGAGAGAGAGTGGGACCGACTATTCTAGCCTATCTCTATAGCGGGCTAACCTCAGCAGCAATGGGAAGACCCATCTACGGATGCATGCTAGCACTCTCCAGTTGGGTGGATCTTCACTTCAAGTTTGATCCATATGATGAAACCCAACAATCCTCAAGAATCTTCTCAAAAAGCCCACTCTTTTACATGACCGGTTTACTTGGGATAAGTAATAGAGTGATGAACCGAATTTCTCGAATCAAGAAGAGAGTGGAATGGCGAGAACACCTCAAGGTGATGCCAAAGAATCTCTTTATTTGCGCCCCGGGAATACTCAAACTTCAAGAGCTCTGTGCAAGGTTCTCTCCCGATACGGACCTTAGACTCATCGGCGCTTCAGATTTCGTGCTATACAATTCATATCGGTGCCTTCCTCAACTCGGGCTTCCACGGCAAGTATTTGAAGATCCATCTCATCTTCCTCCAATCAAGACACGGGACCTTGGCAGCAATGAAGATGGAGAAGAATGTACCACTATTCAAGCTCTATGGAAAATCAACAAGGCTCACCATCCTGTTGAAATCTTGGAAGAAGATAAAGACCAGTGGAAATCTTATGTTATTGCTTTGAGAAACTTGAGGTCCAAAGGGGCTCATTGAATGTACTGTGATCTTCCCTTTTAATGAATAACAATGATGATACCTGATTGAGCCAATTTCATAGTATTTCGGATCAAATCTTCCAAAACCCGTGATTCTGTTGCAAATAACGCCTCAAGGAATGTCGTGAATTCATAAAAGGACGCCTCAGCATACGCCGTTTTCAATATTCCAGCTCACCAATTTGACGCCTCCACAAATGGGCGTTAACTGAATAACGACTTAAAATAGGGCGTGAATTGATTCAAATTCCCAAAATATATTCGTTGAAATCTCAAAAGTAACGCCCTTAGCTAAGCCACGGATCATCAAAATAACGCCTCAAGCTCGGACGTTAATCATAAACAACAATTATTACTTCCATCACATCAATCAACCCATATTGAATGCGTTTGACAACGGCTTTGATTCCCCATGCACACGGAAATAACGCCTCAAGAAACATCGCCTATTATCAAAACATGCCCAGACTGATGGGCGTCAATTCCACAAAACACGCCCTTCCTCAAGGCGTGTCTTCTTCTCGAATGCCAAAAGCCCTTTTCCCCCTTTCTTCTTCCTCCTTCGTCCTACTCCCTCTGTTCTTCTGCAAGCCCTAACCAAACCCCCCCCCCCCCGTTCTCCCTTTCTCAATCTCTCTCATTCTCTTTCCCCTCTCTACACCCCAGCCCTAGCCATGACCGGTGGCGCACCCAAGCGGCAGCGTGTGACTGCCCCAGAAGTGGTGGACCTGGGCGATGAACAAGCAGCCGTGGATGGGCCCCCCCGGCGGCGGTTGAAGACGTACCGGTGGCGGCGGCCGGCGATGAGGACGAACACGGCGACGAGGCCACAAGAGAAGAAGATGAGGATGATGAAGCAGTAGAAGAACAAGGAGGCGAAGGTGGTGAGGAACACGGTGGTGAAGAAGAAGAAGGGGGTGGTGATGAGCCACCGCCCACGGCGGCGGCTCCTCCCCGTGCCGGCCAACTACGGCGACCCAGGCAACCACGACCTCAGCCACAAGGACCAAAGCACAAGAAGGTAGGCCCCCAACCCCGATATATATATTTTTTATTTTATTTTCATTTTCATTTTTTCTGTAATTTCCATAGCCCTCGGGGTAGAAACCCTGCAACTCAGAAAAGAGACGCCCCCCGTGGGGGCGTGATTTAGAGATGAAACGCCCCTCCCAAGGGCGTTAGTTCAAATTATTTTCTGCAAAATAATTAATTTCATGAAAACACGCCCTACAGCATGTCGCCCATTTAAATTCATCATTTTTCATATCATGCTGTTAATTTCCATGCTTGAATTATTTTTTCATGAATTATTCGTATGCTGTTATTTTTATTTCATTTTCTGAAAATCCTGAAGACAACGCCCCCCACCAAGGCATTAATTCAATGAAAGACGACCAAACCAGTGGTCGTCAAATCATTAATTTCAAAAATTATTATGAGACCCAAACACTCCCATTTGAAAACAACGTCCCACACAGGGGCGTGACTTAAGCAAAAGACGACCCTGGGTTGGGCGTCTCCTAAAAAAAACTTTATGAAATTAGAAATTAACCACCAAACCACGCCCAATACAGAGGCATTTCTTAGATAAACAGCGACTTTAGGGGAAGTCGTGAATTCAAAGCACACTTAAGAACCACGCCCCTCCCAGGGGCGCTAATTCAACGAACCACGACCCAAGGGTGGTCGCTAATTAAAATCAAACATCAACATAACCCAGGGCAATCAAAATGAGATTCAGCATGAATAATCAAAATAATTAAGCGAAAATTCTTTTCTTTATGCATACAGGGGTTGATGAGGACGCACATCTCCTGGGTCATGGTCCGGGCAGCATACTACGGCCTCCCTGAGTTTCAGAGAGCGAGGGTAGATGCCATGGGGTTTGGGGCCTTTCTATCCATAGAGCCAGTTAGGCCAGACCTACCACTTATCCAGGTTCTACGGGAGAGATGGGACAGGACTAGCCGGGCATTCCTGATGCCCTGGGGGCATATGGTTCCTACCCTGGAGGATGTAGCCAGGATTACAGGGTTGAGGGTAGACGGAGAGGCTGTGAGCGGGATCACCTTACCAGACTACACCGAGCTTACCCAGAGGTTGCTAGGATTGGAGATGGTCTATGAGACACCCAGCGAATGCAGGACTATTTTCTGCACAGACCTGACTTCGGTGATGGGCTTAGGGGATGCTAGGCATAGGTCCAGGGAGTCTTTGAAGCAGTTTTCACAGAGGTTGATAGACGGTGCTAGGGCGGTCTATTGCCAGGATCCGGCCGACAGGGAGAGAGCAGACCGAGACCTGAGGAGGTTCCTGCTGCTGCTACTCGAGAGGCTATTGCTCGGTACAAAGGACAACGTCATCAATTGCCGATTCCTGGGCATTCTCGAGGACTTAGAGGGAGTCGGCAGCTACGCCTGGGGAGCAGCGCTGCTGGCGCATCTGATAGCTGACCTGTCCACAGGGACGGGGCGAGAGACGTGCCCGTCAGTGGCTTCTCACCTTTTCTTCAAGTATGCATTTTTCTTCTCTTTTCTTCTTTTAATGCAAGTGAATGCCTCACTAATGCAATGCATGGATGTAGGTTTGGAGCCACCTATACATGCCGATGGGGCGCGCCGACCCACGGCCTGGAGGTGAGGGAGCGTTCCCTCTAGCGCGGCGTTGGCTGCCAGTGGTCTTCGGGGCCCCACTCGGCTACGAGCTGTGGGTTCTACGGAGAGAGTTCCGCGACTTTCCTCCCTCGCTGGTATGTATGAATGCATTTTTTGTGTTTATTTGAATTTATTATGATGATGATGGAATGCTGATGATATGCATGTTTATGGATGCACGTGCGATGGAGACCCTATGAGGGGATGACGAACGAGGGCCAGTCGTGGGTCGTAGCGGGCCATCCTCGCTTTGAGCGTGAGCTTTGGGTTCACTGCTTGAGCGAGATCGAGCCGTTATGGCTTAGGTTGGTGATGAGGACCCTGGGCCTACACCAGGAGTGGGTAGAGGTCGGAGAGCCACGAGGCAACGGGAAGAAGACGCGCGGTCGTACGAAGGTGACCGACTGGGGGGTACAGTTCGAGGAGCAATACGCCGACTGGCAGCGAGGCGGGACCAGAGTCACCTCTCGGGCGACTGACAGCTCCGAGTACCTCCAACGCTACTGGGAGGTTTACGCCGGACGGCCACAGATGAGGGTCTTAGGGGTATGTATGAATGCACTTTATTTCTAAATTAAATGTAAATGCTTATGTTTCTATCATGTGACTAACATGTAATGGATGCAGGATGCACAGGACATAGCGGCGATGGATGCCCAGGCCCACCTACACAGCCTGGAGGACCAGCTAGCCGCCACACGGGCTGACCTCGAGACCTTGGTGAGTGTTTAAATTATTTCTATATGCAAATGAATTTTTGTTAAATTATTGATGATTAGCCACTGACGATTTCAATGGATGCAGCGTGCCCAGCAGGGAGCAGCAGGGAGAGATACGGGAGAGGCCTCTAGCTCGAGGGGCCCAGTGCAGAGGTGACCGCACTAGCAGAGCAGCTAGCGGGAGCGGTCACACGGGCCGAGGCTGCAGAGCGCGACCTCGCCTCACGGGTAAATTCTAAACTCAAACCTCATTCAAATATTGATTATACAGCATTGTGTACTGATGAAGTTGTTTTGCAGACTGAGGAGCTCCGAGCCACGCTTGCTTGCGTTGATGAGGGCTTCCGTGCGACGAGCACACAGGTGAGTGGTTCAATCATGTGTTGCTTGAATTGCTAGATTACTGAATCATTGCATTAATTGTGGAATTGATTATTTGTTTACCTATTTGCAGGCCACTCAGCTTCAAGTGGTACGTACTGAGTTGGCGATCCGCGATCAGCGGGTTTTAGAGCTAGAGAGGTCCCTGAGGCGTCGAGAGGAGCTGCCTCAGGATGTGGCAGAGTTACGGGTCGCCCTCAAGCTGGAGAGGAGGGAGCGGGCCCGGGAGTGCGAGGAGCGTGCTCGTGAGCATGATGAGCTGGCGGACCTGAGGACTCAGCTAGTCCTTTCTCAGGAGCAGCTTCGAGTGTCGGAGGAGCGTCTGCAGCGAGGCCGGGAGCGGGCGCGAGCGGCAGGGTTCAGCTTGGGCGGCTCCTCTTACATGGCGGGCTCCTCTTTTCGACCGAGGAGTGAGACAGGGGACCAGGCTCGAGGTCCAACGGCTTCACGGGGCTCCATGCCCCCCCCACCAGCACCACCTCAGGATGCCGAGGGTGAGGTTGAGAGCAGGGGAGAGGAGGGTGGAGGCGAGAGCTGAGAGACTTACTTGTACCCCTCCACCTTCACACCTGTACATGATATATATATATATATATATGAGATTTGAGCTTTTGTTTACCTGAGCACTTTGTGTGGTTGTGGACTTGTGTTTGTGTACTTTTCTCTTTCCACATTCTTCGTTTTTGCTTCGCTTTGCCATGTTCCTGCAACTGTAATCCACACTTTGAACAAATAGGTTAATTCATCTGTTCGACTTGGCCCCTTGCCCAATAAGCAAGGGGTATCAATATTTTGACCTTAATGATGGGTCAAGGGGCCAAGCCTTTAATCAAATAAGGTAAATGAAATAACTGATAAAAGGGGAGATGCGACATGCAGGCACTCATATGCAGACGATAAATAAAAGATGCCCATGCAAAAGAATGCAAGCATACATCGTGAGGAAATGCATTTTTTTTATATGTATATATATATTTTTGTTATTTTCCTGAAAGACGCGCCCTAGATAAGGTCGTTCTTCAAACAAAAGACGCCCTAGGTGATGGCGTGAATTTTGACAAAGATTTTGAATTTTGAGAGAGTGACGACCGGAACAAAGGCGTTATTTTAAAAGAGACGGCCTGAACAAAGGCGTTAATTAAATAAAAAGCGCCTTAAGCGAAGGCGTTAATTGTTTTTATTTTCCAAATTGGGTTGACAAGGCTACCCGGACCGTGGGTCCTACACGGTCACCATTAAAATTCATTAACCTTTCTTGAATAATTAAAAGGGAGTTGACGTGATAATGATTAACTTATATTCGAGATTTCGCATGGTGCAATCTCCTAGGTCCGTCTCGACCATTCTGCCGGATTATGATTTACCACAAAGGAAGGGATGGAAGAAGATATAAGGAAGCCCATAAGGGATTCTGAGATGCCCGAAGCAAAGCTACCTCCCCTGCCCTATGCCTGTTGGGGTTCGGTCTTTGGCGTAGGGAAATTTTGTTGCCTTTTTGCCTCTTTTATATTGCACGCATACGCCCAAGGTTTTCCTTGCGGGGACTTTGCCCTCTTGACATGCTTTTCTTTTCACCATTTGACTTTCACTTTGAAATTGACTTGCATTAATGGACAACCTAATTGTACTTGGGCTTTTGTGGCATTTGCTCCCTTTTGGGCCCTGACTTCCACCTACTAGGGCGGCGGATAAGCTTGGTGGATCTACCCCGAGGTCTCCCTTCTTCCCTTATGGGCCGAAGAAGAAAAGAACGGGCATCGTCTTCACCTTTAGTCAGGTTTTGACTTTCCATCGGATCTTGCACCGCTTGAGTTCAAGAATAAAGCGTGTAGTGTGTGCGGGTGTCAACCCCATTTTAAGTTAATCAAGCCTGATAAATGAATCCTGAATTTTGACCTTTCGGATTTTAGATCCTCGTGTGCCATGGCACCAATTTTGAAAGCTTTTGTTTTGATCTCTTTTGATTTTGAAGAATTTCTATTTTTTATTTGCTTTTTGGAATTTCTATTTTTTTGGTTTTTTCTTGGAAATATTCCACTTTGTTTTGGATTTTTGAATCAATTTTCATTTTTTTGGATTTTGAAAATTATTCTATATATATATATATTTTGGATTTTTGAATCAAGGGTAGTATTTCTTAAGATACAAACCATTCCAAGGGTGAGTTAACTCTTCTCCTTCAGCATTAATCAGTTTATAAGCATTGCCAGGAAAAACGTCTTTTATAACAAACGGTCCTTCCCAATTGGGTTGGAGTTTTGAGCGAGGCCCACCGGGTTTTACAAAAATTCTTTTAATTACCATCTCACCGATTTTGAATTTTCTCTCAATCACTTTCTTTTGATAAAAATGCGAGAGCCTGTTTTGATAAATGCGCGCATGCTCAGCGGCGACCAAACGCTTCTCATCTAGGAGTTCCAATTGAGCAAGGAGTGAATCACGACGCTCATCAATAGAGAGTTCCTTGTCAAATTGTACTCGCAGAGAGGGAATGAGAATCTCGTAAGGGACTACCGCCTCCATTCCATAAGTAAGGGCGAAAGGGGTTTGCCCAGTGGGGGTACGAATGGAAGTGCGATAGGCCCAGAGAGCTTCAACTAGCTTGTCTGGCCAATCCGAAAATTTATTAGCCTCACACGTCTTTTTGACAATTTTTATCAAAGTTTTATTAGTGGCCTCTGCTTGGCCATTGCCCTGCGGATAATAGGGAGAAGAATGATGCAATGCAATGTTGTACCTGTTGCAGAGATCCTTGATTTCTTGAGAGATAAATTGAGGTCCATTGTCGGTGATGATGGTACTCGGGATGCCGAACCTCGTGATGATGTTCTTCATTATGAATTTGCAGACAGTTGATGCTTTAATCTCCACGTAAGCTTCCGCTTCCGCCCACTTGGTGAAGTACTCCGTTGCCGTGAGGATGAACGACTTTTGTTTGGTCAGGAGGTTTGAATCACCAAGAGGTCCAATAATATCAAAGGCCCACATGGAGAAGGGCCATGGGGAGGACATAGGATGGAGTGAAGAAGCAGGAGAATGAATTTTGTCGGCGTGCAGCTGGCACTTAACACACCTACGAACATAAATGGAACAATCCTCTTCTAGAGTTGGCCAATAGAAACCTAGCCTAAGGATCTTCTTAGCTAGCATCTGGCTGTTCACATGACCACCACACACTCCAGAATGCGCCTCTTCCACGACTTTCCATGATTCATCATCGTCGAGGCACCTTAATAAAACACCGGTGAGCCCTCTTCTGTAGAGCACACCTCCAACCAAAACATAACGCTGAGCCACTCTTCTAATTGCTTTCTTTTCTTCTGCAGTAGCTTCCTCGGGATAGGACTGATCATTGCAATATCTGGCAATCTCATAATACCAAGGTTTTTCTTCGTCAGCCAATTCCTCTTGCCAATCTAATAACATGACCTCTTTGCCTTTAAGAGCTTCCCTCTGCTTGACCTTTTCGAGCACTTGATCCCTAATATCGAGGAATGCACGGTCCTTAATAGCTGGAGTGTCGCGCTGATGAATCAGAGGAACATGAAAATCACGCTCAGGAGGGAAGACTAAAGCAGAAGCTAAAGAGGCAAGGGCGTCAGCCAAGATATTCTGGCTACGAGGAACATGGACGAAAATCAATTTGGTGAAGAGCTTGGCATAAGCTGAAGCAAGTTCCTGGTAGGGTTTGAGCTTGGGATTGATAGTGCGGCACTTGACGAGCACCTGGCGCAGAATAAGCTGACTATCACCAACAATTCGCAAGTGAGTAACACCATATCTATGGGCGGTTTGAAGACCGGCCAAAAGAGCCTCATACTCAGCTATATTGTTTGTGACAGGGAAAGTGAGCCGAGCAGCAAACGGGATGGTGACCCCTTCTGGTGTTAAAAGAACCATGCCGATCCCTCTTCCTTGGGAATTTAGAGCTCCATCAAAATGTAACGTCCACATAGAATCGTGGGGTCGATTAATGGACATTAGTTCTTCGTCTGGAAACTCCGAATTGACAGGATCAAATCGGGGAAGAGGGTGGTGAGCAAGGTGTTCGGCAATGGCGTAGCCTTTGATAGCTTTCTGTTGAATGTAAGTGATGTCGAATTGAGAAAGGAAACTTTGCCAACGTGCTAATCGATCAGTAAGAACAGATTTTTCAAGAAGGAATTTAATCGATTCATGCGAGCAATGAGGTGAACCTCGTGAGCTAAGAAATAGTGTTTTAATTTCTGAACTACCCAGACCAAAGCTGCACAAGTCTTCTCCATGGCTGAGTACCTCTGCTCACAAGGGTTAAGAAGTTTAGACAAATAGTATGCTGCCCTCTCCTTACCTTCTTCATCCACTTGAGCTAGGACAGCACCTACAGAGTCATCCAGGACTGAGACATAGAGAATGAGTGGTTTGCCTGGAATTGGCGGCCTCAGGACAGGAGGATTGGCCAAATAATCCTTTAATCCGTCAAAGGCTGCCTGACACTTGTCATCCCAATTAAACTTGACTCCCGGCTTAGTAAGCTCGTAGAACGGCCTACATCTTTGTGAATGCTGGGAGACAAAGCGGCGAATAAATTACAACCTCCCGATTAATCCTCGAACTTCCTTCAAATTCTTGGGAGGAGGCATATCTCTAATGGCCTTCGCCTTGTTGGGATCAACTTCAATTCCCCTCTTGCTAACAATAAATCCAAGTAACTTTCCTGATGAAACGCCAAATACACACTTCTTGGGGTTCATCTTTAACTGATACTCTCGTGATCTTTGCAAGACCTTAGCTAGAACCCCAGGATGCTCAATCCTTGTCCTTGATTTTACTACCAGGTCATCCACATACACCTCAATATAGATATGAATCATGTCATGAAAAATCGCCATCATAGCCCTCTGATAGGTGGCTCCAGCATTCTTAAGTCCAAAAGGCATGACCACATAGCAGTATGTGCCCCATGGTGTAGTGAATGATGTTTTCTCTTGATCTTCTTCAGCCAGTCGAATCTGATTGTAACCTGAAAAGCCATCCATAAAGAGAGAGTCTCAAATCCTGCCGTATTATCGATTAGAACATCAATATGAGGGAGGGGGAAGTCATCTTTAGGACACGCACGGTTGAGGTCCCGGAAGTCTATACAAATCCGAACCTTTCCATCTTTCTTCATAACCGGGACGATGTTAGCCACCCAGTTGGGGTAGAGGACAACTCTAACAAATCTAGCCTTATGGAGTTTGTCGACCTCTTCTTTCATCTTCAAAGCCATATTAGGGTGGAAACGCCTCAACCGTTGCTTGACCGGGACAGACCCTGGCTTAAGTGTAAGACGATGTTCAACGAGCGTAGGGTCTAATCCAGGCATGTCTTCATAACTCCATGCGAACGTGTCCTTGTATTCTTGAAGAACCAAAATAAGTGCCTCCTCTTCGGAGGGCGGCAAATTCTTGCTGATGAGGACAATTCTAGGGTCTTCCTCGGTACCCAAATTAATTTCTTTGGTAGGCTCTTCTACGGAGGCTGATGGTTCATCAAATCTCCTCATACCACTGGCAAAGGCATCAGCCTCGTCCTCATATTCTTCATAACTTTCATCCCCCTCTTCAACAGGGTCTTCATCATTCATGATTTCATAAACACCAAAACCCTCATAAGAAACATTAGCATCCTCATATTCCGACTCTGGCAGGATAATCGGATTCTCTACAAATCCAGGAAGAGCTAAACAAGCCTGGCACCTTCTGGCTAACTCCAACAGAAACCTACGAGGAATCTGCTTACCCTTGGGTTTCTTATGAAAATCTACCCCATGAATTTTATTAGAAGGAGAGGAGGAGCAACTAGCTTGATTAGAATAAGCTAAAAAAGAGGAAGGAGGTGAAGAAGTGGATACAGGAGGTGATACAGATGAAGACCCCTCACCAGAGGGGGAAAAGAGGTTTATCAATGAATCATGAAGGAGTGGCCCCTGGGTCGGGACACACTCGGAGAAAAATAGGAGGTCTCCTCAATAGAGATGGAGGATTGGAAAGTTGGAATTTTGGCATTTTTTTTTCGTTTTTGTTTTTATCTTTATTTTTATTCTCTTTTTCTAGAAGAAAGCAATGCGAGGGGAGAATAGCAGAAGGAGTGGAGATTGAAAGTTTGGAGAAAGATTGAATCAGTGATGGCCCACGCGGGGGCGTAATGGAGAGTCTGGAGAATTGCTCGAGGAGCAAAGGAGGAATGGAGAGAGAAACTTGGATTGAACTTGGAGACAAATTGATCATAATCGGTGGCGGTCTTGGCACGCGACCAAACCAATGAGAATATAAAGAAGCAAGAACAGATGGATGCATGGAAATGAGAGAAAAGAGGCCGGCCCACAGCCTGTCTACAGTGAAACCTTCCTCAAATGGAATATCTGGCTCTCCAGTATCAGTGTAGTCACTCAGCAACTGCCTCTTGTCTGTAATCACAGCAGGTTTTTCAATTAATTCATGAATGAGTGGTGGCCATTCCGGATCTGTCGGCATAAAGAGGCGGCTCAAGGAAATAGTAATGTCCTGCATATCGAACCACCTATACCAGTCACATTCCGGATCATCCCTTTTCCTTCTTTTATCAGGCCTTAAGGACTCCAGGGCTTTGTAAGTGGCCAGCGGGGCAATATGACGAGCAAACTGTCTAGCATGAACATCCTGACAGTCTAGTATGGAAGTGATTATTGTAGTTTGCTCATTATTCTGAAAGCCACCCGTGACAAAATGTGTCTGCAATGTCCAGGTAAGCGGCTGGCGATCTGTCTTCAATGTAGAAGTCATAACTGCCCACGGTTCATCTTCATTTTTGCCTGGCCCTTTATAGCCCAAACCACCTCTTGCAATCAATTTCTGAGGCTTTACAGGCCTAATCCTGCCTTGACAATTGGCACCCAGACCTTTGCCATTTTGATACCCCATTTTCATTAGAATGTTCCAGCCATGGGTGTTCATCACCGTTTTCTTCTTCTTCCCCTTGGAAGGTAGGGGTGTCATAGCAACTGTTGTGATAGTCTCGGATGGCGTCGACTATGGGCGAGGGACGTCCAATACAGATAACAATGGCTTATTGGCAGGCCAAATAGAAGGAACTGATGAAGCCACATGAATATCCTCCTCTGACAAAATTGGCATACTGGTGACTTTAATAATGCGGCCCTTGTGTGGAAATTTAAGGCATTGGTGATTCGTCGAGGGCACCGCATCGAGCTGCTGGATGTAGGGCGTCCCAGAATGCCATTAAATGTCGGATCCATATCCAGAATATGAAAATCAGCTGTGATTGTTGCTGGACCCAAACTTACTTTTAAGTAATCATGCCTAGAGGAGGCTTCTTCGTGTTATCATATGCAGTGACCGTTATGGTGGACGGCCGAATTGGCTTTCTGGAATGCCACACAACTTCAAAGTGCTCGGCGGCAAGACATTGATGGATGCCCCAGTGTCCACCAAACACTGTTGTATAGCCACCTTATTGATATCAACTGTGATGCATAGAGCATATTTTCTTGCTGAGATCGGTGCCAGCTCATGCTCATAAAAAGTGATTGCTGGTTGACTGCCAGTAGGTGTTAAGACTGCAGTTATCTGCTCGACCGGAATGTCCTCATTGACCATGACTTTCTGCAGATATTCCTTAGAGCCATCTGATGAGTGGTCGACCTCTTGATCAGTTCTAGAATTGAGATTCTTGCCGGAGTCCGGTCCAAATGCTTTAACAAGTCGTATTCTGTGCCTGGTATGGACTCCTGTTCTTGTTCCTGTTCTTGCGGCCCCTGCGCGGGCTCTAACTCTCTCTGTGGAAAAATGCGGTGGAACATCCGTCCACTGCGGAGCGGCGCCACGCCTTGACCCGCCTCTGTCGGGGCAAGTGTGGGAGGAGGGTTAGAAGAAGAAGAGGGTGTGTTAGTGTTGATAAGCGGTGGAGGAGTGTTTGAAGAAGGATCCCCCACAGGGGGTGTTGATGAAGAGTTCAATAAAGATGCCCCCGTAGGAGGCGTAGGAGTAGAAAGGGATACCCGAATGCGGGGGAATTGGTGGGTGGAACGAGGAGAGATCTGGGCATAAAAGGTGGGGGAGCCGATGGTGGAGGGATCCTTGCCGGTGGAGGAGTAGTGATGGCGGGTGCAACGTGCGTTGGCGATGGGCGGTTAAGGAGTGGCCTAGATGGCAGTGGTGAAGGGTTGGTGGTGGATGGGGTTTGTTGTGGTGTAGGCTGTGGAGGTAGTAAGCGGGTAAGAAGGGGGCGAACCGGCAAGGTTGGAGAATAGGTGGGAGTAGGTGGATTAACGGGGCGCAGAAGGGATCGGCTCACTTGGGGGGTAGAAGAAGAAGAAAGGGCGCGCAAGAGGCGCGGAGGTTGATTTTGATTGTGATTAAATGCCCCGACAGAGGCGTTTTCTTCATGCCATCCCTGCCCTCTCTCCACCTCAGGGAGAGACGTGACAGGGTTTACGTGCTGGTTTGGCGGGTGCTCCGGCAGTGGATTGTGGACAATCCCCATATCGTGCTGAGGCGCTGGAGCTTGTTGTTGCTGCTGTGGAGCTGGTTGCTGTGGCTGCTGAGCTTGTTGCTGCCGATGAGGCCTTCTTTCTTTCATGGTGGCAATAAACTGCCTCATCTCATCCAGTTGATGCCGCCCTGGTCATTTAGATCATAAATATAATCTCTGAAGTGGAAGCAACGATCAAGGTTGTGACCAGGTGCGCGATGGAAAGCGCAGTAACGGGATGTGTCAACATTAGCGGGCCACGCTGTTCTTTCCCTTGGTAACATGAGCAAGTTGGCGGCCATTAAGGCGTTGAAAATATCCGGGAGACTTTCTGGCAGTGGAGGGTAGTGGGCTCTCTTGGGGCCAAGTGGTGGTCTCCGTTGTTGTTGTTGGCCATAGTTGGTAGGTGGTGGTACCTGGTGGTACTGTTGCGGAGCTGGAGGGTCAGCGCGGGGCGCTTGGTTTTGCGATGGAGCAAAGGAATGTTGGGGTGCGAATTGGTGTTGTGGAGTGGAGTTGAAATGGGGGTTTTGTGGGGGAGGTGGGTTAGGCCGTGGGTTAGATTGATGGTGGGGGTGGCCAACTACGCCAACCTGCTTGTTTGCAATTGTGCCTTCAGTCGTGGGCCCGCTGTTGTTGACATTTGTGGTTTTCTTAAATAGCCGTGGCTTCGGCTCAAACATGCCCATAATGGGTGAATCCTTCATCTGTGTCTGAATATAACGAGCTCTTTCATAGAGCTCTTCCATGGTTGTTAATCTGTTCATGGCCAGGATATGCCGGAACTGAGGAGTTGCATTGAAAAGTATCATCTTAACTTGTTCTTGTTCCGCCAAAGTGTCTTTCAACTTCTCGGCCATTGAACGCCACCTATCAGCAAATATGATGAAGTCCTCCTCGGGCTTCATTTTTTCTGCAACCAGATCTGTGACTGAGAGGGAGGGCCCGACCCGGTCCCTATACTTCTGCAGGAACTTCTTCTGAACAATATCAAAGTCGCTGGCATCAGCAGGATCCAACGAATAGAACCATTCAAGGGCTGGCCCCTCTAGAGATCTCCTGAATAAATAGGCCAAAGAGGCCTTGTTGTCTTGCCAGAAGGAGGTCTCGTACATGAAATCCTTCAAATGAATGAAAGGATTACCAGTCCCATTATATTGCCGAAAATTCGGCATCTCAGATGGCGGTAAGTGGAAAACTGGCAGTGTGCGGAGGGAGATCTCCGGTGCATTCTTGGCCGTAGTGACCTTCTTCAGTTGCTCTTTCATGCTGGCCAACTTCTGGAGCAGTAGAACATTGGTGTCAGCCTCGACTGGGGCCAGATTTTGAATGAAAGAATGCGGTATAGGCGTCCGTAGAATTCGGGGAGGTTGGGGAAACTGAGGCCTAACCGCTGAGTAGCTCGCTTGTTGGGCCGGCATGGCCGCACCGGGCGTTGGTGGACGAGAGGGGGGTTTGTGCAAGACCGCCTGGTCATTAGTGAGGTGATGGCCACTCTCGGCCAGAGGGGGATTAGAGGATGAAGAGGGAACATACTTCCCTTTCAAAGCGACCTGAACTGCCTGCCGCTGGGAATCATCTAACTGAGATAGAGCATTAATCAAATTCGTGACATTGAAGGATGGGGAAAGGTTCCCCGAAGTGTTGGAGGGTAAAGTCTGAGAAGAGGGCGCCACCTCCTGAGGAGTGGTATCAACTACATGAACCTGAGGGTAATGAGACTGAGGAGGAGGGTAATTTCCCTCATGATAAATGGAATCTTGGAGGGGGATTTCATATTGAGCAAAAACATTCTCATCCTCATCATCATAAGAATACCCGTAGCCTTCCATGTTGATGATTTTACCTGAACGGAGTTTCATGTTTAAGAAGAGAGAAAGCTTTATAAAAGGGGTTATGACACAAAAGCACTCAATCCAATCAAACTTTAATCAAATCTACCCAACCAAATTTATGCAATCAAGTTGAGATGAACGTAAAATTTTAGTGTTATGCTTGAGATTAGAGTGGATTAATTTGTAGAATAATTCACTCCTTTTGCAAAGTGAAACCTAGTTTGGATCCAAGTGTGACTTCCGGGTCAACTAGATTCTTTCTCTCTCTTCACCAACGATGGGTTCTCTATACTCCGGGTACTTCAAGGGTACAACCAGACCGGCGTCCGTGAGGGAATCCACGGGTGCGGGGACTTACGGAGGTCTTGGAAAAGGGATTTCCGGTCCAAAGAGACGGAATGCTCAATGAAGGGTTGTCCCGATTCCAAGAGAGGTGTGTGGAATCCTAGTGTAGAGAGAGGAGGTCTCTCAACCAAATGCCACAAGATGCAAGCCAAGATATGCAGATCACACCAATATAGCCAAATAATCAATATAAGAATCAATGCAGCATGAATAAGCAAAGACAGCAGGGTTCTGTAAATCACAGGAAAGAGACGACCTAGCCACAGTCGCTATCAACAAAAAAGACGACAGTGAGACTGTCGTGAATCCCTGGGGATGTCACAGGCAATGGAGAAAACGCGCCTTGGTGTGAGGCGCTGTATGTGAAAAGGATGCCTTCGGTAGAGGGCGTCAAATCTGGAAACGCGCCTTGATGTGAAGCGCTAAGCAATAAAGAGACGCCCTGGGGTAGGGCGTGAATCCACAAACATCGTAATAAAAGCAGGGGATATGATGAAGCACGCCTTATCAGAAGACGTTAAACATAAATTAGACGCCCTGGATGAAGGCGTTAAATTAAAACGCGCCTCTGGGTGAGGCGTCAATTCAGATCACAAACTGGCTGATCCCGGGAGTGTGCAGTGTGCACGGTGGAGGGTGACCGTGGGGCACAAAAGGAGGGGTACCGTGGGTACCGAGGGGAAAGGGCACACGTGGGTGCCAAAGGGGAAAGGGCACACGTGGGTGCCAAAGGAGAAAGGGCACGCGTGGGTGCCGATAGGAGATGGTAATCAAAAGAAAAACAGTGGAAGTCCCACCGTGATCGCCAATTTGTAGATCGTGATAAATCCACACATATGGAACAAACCACTCATATGAGATACATATATAAAATGATGGAGATGATAACAAAGACAAAAGAAAGCACGTGGTGCTATAAAGGAGAGTGATCGCCAGAGGGGTTACCTCAATAATAAAAATAAATGATCGTGAACACCTGGTGATAAGTGGGATGCAGGATGGATTGTGAATTCCTTCCACCTCCTTCTATCGGTCGGCCGATGAAGGGGGTTCTCCTTATTGATTAACCTTGCAAAAAAAAAAGAACAAACAAGTAGAAAAGATGGATCAACCCAGAGTGAATGTAGTATCAACCCCAAATAGATGATATGATGATGAAAGGGAACACAACATGCGCACCTCTTTTGTTGGTTTTTAAAACCCCTAAAGAGTTAGGGAAAGGAGAAATATGATACTAATGCAAGAAAAGAAAATGGTGGATGATGACCGATGGAAAAGCATAAATAGATAAGCAAAAGACCCCTGCTGTCCCTGACAACAGTAGAGGGGAACCGGGGTTGATGCTGCTGGCAGGAAGAAGAGGAAGCAGAGAGCTCTTTTAAAAGATCGCACAGGAAGAAGATGAAGAGAGCCTCTGTAAACCCTGTATGTATCTATATGTATAACTTCTGACCTCGGTAACCTCTGTCAAGATCGACCAGAGCATGCTTATATAGGGTTTAGATCAAGATAACCACAGATTTGGAAAGATAAGAACGGGCAATGGTTATCAATGGCAAGGACTCCAGTTCCCTGATCGAGCAAGGTGACCAAAGAAGGCAGGGAACTATTCAGGAAAGGCACAGTCAAACAGGACACCGAAACATAAAACGCGACCTTCAGAAGGGCGTCAAATTTGAATTGATGACCTACCTTAAGACGTTACTCCATAACACGACCTGGTCAAGGGCGTCACTTCTTGGATTTAAATTTGGAAATAAAACTTTCTTTATTTGAAAATTATGAGAAAACGCCTGAGATAAAGGCGTTACTTGAAAACACGCCCTGAGGAAGGACGCCAATCAGTAATTGGAATTTATTTTGAAACTGGATAATACAGGAATTGACGCCCTGACATTTGGTCGTCCTTTCTTTTGAACACACCCTAGGTAAGGTCGCTTTTAAAATAACGCCCCTCTTCAGGTCGTGAATCACAAAAAATGCAAGAACAGACCAAAAAACCCACAGAAATAGAAAAAAAACTTCATATTATGAATGTATTGAAGTTCACTTTGGGGCGTCAACATAGTGACATGAGATTTGATCAACATAGCGTCAATTTTGGCGTTTCTACAAGAAGTTCTATTCATATTCACATTAGAACACTTGTCCAGAAGTTATAATGTGATTCTCACTAGAGTACTTGGATAGTAGTGAGAAGATTTCCTCAGATGGCAACTTTGCTAAAACACCAGATAGCAGATATGATGTAGCCAATGCAATTTGAACGTAGAATTGCTTAGGCTAAATCTATACAACAGAAATGAACCTAAGCATTCAAATCAAACAAACCACTGCACAGATGATTTTTTAGGTGGTTCGGTCCTCCAGACATACATCCAGCCCACACTCAACCCGAGTGTGGATTCCTGCTGATACACAGCTTAAACCACTGGGCCTCATAGCTTGCCCACAACCGTTGAGCGTCACAGCTTGCTCCGCTGGGCATTACAGCTTAAGCCACCGCTGATTCACAGCTTCAAACCGTTGGGCCTTACAGCTTCGCCTCCGCTGATACACAGCTTAAGAAATGGAATATAAAATGGAAAAACAAGAAGGATAAAGTGCAGCTACGGAAAGCTGAAAAGAAAGCACAATAATGTAGCTCGCTCAGGAGCAGTGTAGCTTGGATCTGATCCAGAAGCTACTGATCTTCCTTCTCCTTCAATCTTGCTGTTGCACTCTCTTCTTCTTCTTCCTTCTTCACTCTGGCTCTCTGTTCTCTCTCTCCGTAATTCCTCTCTCAGAATTTCTCTTTCTACTTCTCCTGCTCTCTCTCTTTTCTTCTCTCGATCTCACAATCACCCTCATCTTCTCTCGTGCTTCTCTTGGCCTTCTTCTGCCCTGGTTGGCCGCCTATGATCGTAGGAGCGGCCTTCTTATATGGCTGTAGGTAGGGTTCCCACGAGCTCACGCGTCCGACGTATGTAGGGCACGTCTCAGCCTTTTCCAGAGATGTAGCACCCCGGTATATTAATGAATAAAAATTTTGAGAAAATTAATAAGAAATTCCTTAAGAAATAGGATAAGTAAAAATTTGACCATTTTATAAAAAATCTGGAAACATTAGAATCTTATATAGGATAAAACGTTTAGTAAAGTTGTCTTCTAAGACCAGCCCAAATAAAATTCCTAAATAAGCCAAATTAGCAGATTAAGGCCCAAATCCACACTTAGCCTAATCGGACCTTAAAACGTAAAATTAAAGCCCAATACTAAACCATTTAAGCTAAAACCAGATGCAAATGAAAGGCTAGGATTAAGAGATCATTTCCCCTTTGGTTATTCTCCAAAACCTTAACCCTAGGAGTGGAATTTGGCGGCGGAGTGGCGGATTGACTCGGTCTTGCGCGAATCACGCACGTTCGCAGTGCGTGGACTCTATCTCCACGATTAGAACCGTCTAGATACCATTGAACCTATATAAACGAATTTAAGCCACCCTAGAATTGTTTATATGCTGTGGCGGTCGGAGAGGAGCTCGATCAAGGGAGAATCACGGCGATCACCGGCGGTGTGTACATTGCACGATCGGCATTCCTCTTCTTCCTTCATCCTTCGATTAAGGTAGGTGATAGCAAGCCAAACCCTAAGTATTATATATGGATAGAAGCGTCATCCTGTCCTCTTTCTATGGATTTAAAAAGCCCTAAATTTTATGTAGTACCCTGCGATAATTTTTAGTTTTAGTGCAAGCATGTCGTAATTAGGGTTAACTATGTTACTCCTCGATTTAAGTAGGGATTTCAGGCACTAAACATTCAATTGATTATGCTATCTTGTATAACTCCTTGTGCTCATTCTATTGATAGTAAAAGCCATAAATTTCATGCTCTATGTATCATGTACTTAACTATTTTTGCCAACCCTAGCCGGACTCACAGGAGGTAGGAAGGGCGAAGGTAGCAGAAGCACCCTGACTTGCGCGGCCTCTCGATAGACCGCCCATCCTAGATAGGCGACCGGTTATTGACCGTTCATGTGCTTTAATCTCTTATGTGTTTCATGGAACAAGCGACAGATCCCTAACTGCCCTTTTATTAGGCAGCCAGTCTCAGACCGCTCAAACCCCCCAGCGGCACTCTACAGACCGCTCATCTCCCGCAGGCCTTTGGACCTGAGAGGGCATGAACGGCCTGTCGTGAGACCGTCGAGGCATATGAGCGGCTCTGCATGAACCACCCAGCAATACAGAACTGCTTCATTGTCATTTCAACATGATTTATTTTAGTAGATTAGTGGCTAATGGTAAGTTAGCAACACACATGATAAACTGAAATTTATGGAAGTAAATGTTTATGAATTCTTGCTAGTTTGTTCTCACTTGATCTTGATTCATCTTTTCTAATAAAGTAAATCTTAATTATGATCCATTAATAAATTGAAATTGTTATTAGGATTGTTTAACAGTCGTTCTACTCCGGTAGGATTGATTGACCGCTATACTTGGTTTCCGATGTTTTGCTAGCCTCTATTCCTTGTAATGGTTTGGACTCTCCGCCGGATACTCCTTCCGTCGGACTAGGACCTTCATTACGGGACCTCCGTAAGCCCTGCGAGCTTGGGATTCCCAGTAGGACGCCGGGCAGGTTGTACCACCAAGACCTGAACCTGTTCACGTGATTGAACCACTTGGATTGTTTTGTTGTGAGTCACGGCTCAATTTGGACTGACTGAGTTTTGAACGACTGGAATCAAACCGTTTAACTCAATAGATGGCCCATTGGAGACCGTGCATTCCTGGATAATGCCATTTCTTGTTGGTCGATTAACCTTGTTTCATCTTCGACCAAATCATGGTTTGATAGACCCAATACGCCCTAGGTTGACCAGTGGATAGTGGGCTAGACCCTGGTTAAGTTCTGCCCCACTTATGGTAGCACGGAGCCATTTTGGGTAGATTTCTAGTTGCCAGTCAGGCCCAGTAATTGAACGGACAATATCGGCCCACTAATTCTTTAGCGCGGATTGTAATGGGCCGTTCAGTTACTGAGTGGCCCAATCCCAACCGCGTACTGTCATCGTGGTCTTCAGATCTTTCCTGTCGTGAACGGCCCAGTATAGACCGTTCATATCTATTGAAAAGCCCACTTGTGACCGTCCTATAATTTGAGCGGCCCATAGTAGACCGTTTATCTTTGGCTTCTATTAGGCTATTCTTTCAGCCCAATCCCTTTAGCGCGGTCCATATACCGACCGTCCATTTCTCTGAGCGCCCAACATGGACCGTGTATCTTCCAGAAAAAGATTTATGTGGTTATTCGTGTTTGAATACAAGGACCTGTCAGTTCTTGATAATTTGAACTTTCTGGTCAAAGTATCTCTTCGACTTATCCTTGGGTTTTCCGAGGTAAGTTATACCTTGACATTATTGGCCATTTAACTTGATTAATGTCTAGACATAACTTGGGATCTTAGATCCACTAAATCAATGCCAACGCATCATAAGGGCCCGGTCTGGTCTTGGGAGGAGCGCCCGAAAAGTACTTGTGCCCTGGGGAGTTTGAATGACATGGTGAGGCATTGCACCGAGTGCATGACTAGCGTGATGTCTACGACATAATCTCTCACTTGAATCTTCTTGACTTGATTAATTCTTGCTTGTTGGCCAATTTCCAGTTACATTATGTTCATGATCTCGTACTTATGTTACTTGTCATATCATCATTTCATTTCATTCTTTTCTTTTCGCACATATACATGCAATTAATTAGTTAATTACTTAAACTTGCTTGTTATTACCTACTGAGCGTTCGCTCACCCAGTTGTCCCCCTTTTTTTCAGGTAGCTCAGGTGAGGATTCGCAAACCAATGGGGATGGGCAAGAGTGACAACCCTGGAGCGAGCCAGTTGAAGATTTCGAGGAGTCGTTATAGTTGTTTTGTGTCTAGTTATGATCTAGAAAGTGTGTCTTGTAAGAGTTGTAGTTAGGAAGTCAGCAAATTGTAATAGTGCCGAGTGAATATTGTTAAGAAAGTTTTTCTTTTGTTGGTTGTTGGAGGATGTAATTGGATTATGGAGCATTTGATATTTACTTAGTTATGGAGTTATTTTCTGTTCATGGTGTTGTGTTGGCCCTTTAGCTTTAGCATAGCATGTATGTAAATCAACATAATATTCTCAATTATTTCTACTGCCAATCCCGATATTCCACGTCGGGGCGTGACAAGAGAAGCCATGTGTCAAGAGTAGATTGGGGACGTTGATCCACATGGCAGAATGTCAAAGATATTTTCCCTTTGGATCACGTGCCAATCATTCATTCCGTTTTCCCCCACGTGCTCATACTTCATGAGTGACTTAAAAAATCACGTGAGGGAGGCCACGTGCATTGCAAACGCTCGATCATATGCCAGTCTGAAAGAAATAAATGTCACAGTGAAAAACATGCTCAGACTTTATAGAGTTAATTGTTAAAGCATGGTCAGACTCTATAATGATATATGGCAAGTA
Organism: Amorphophallus konjac; assembly: GCA_022559845.1. Taxonomy (NCBI): domain Eukaryota; kingdom Viridiplantae; phylum Streptophyta; class Magnoliopsida; order Alismatales; family Araceae; genus Amorphophallus; species Amorphophallus konjac. Next base: position 107,394,224 of record CM040128.1, on the reverse strand, counting down.
TGCTCAGACTTGAAGACATGCACTGACCTTGATTAAGTGGAGGAAAAACATGCACATACCTTATATGGCTATAGGGATGAGATGTGCACAGACTTTCGTGTGTGCATGATCCATAAGATGCACCGACCCTATATGCCATAAACCTAACATGCACAGACCTTATGTGCAGACCACCCAAAAAGTGCACCGACCTTCTTCATGCAATGAAGCAATGTGCATCGACTTTATCAATGTGAAAACCAGATGTTGCACCGACCTTCTATAGCCCAAGTCATAAGTGCACAGACTTCAGTATGCAAGACTGAAAGTGTGCACCAACCTGCTATAGTGTGTGCACAGACCTATATGGGTTGAAGGCAAAACATGCACAAACTTTATGAAGACTATGCTCTGACTATGTGAAGTTGCACAGACCTTATACATGCATGCAAGCAGATGTGCACAGACCTTTATATGCACAGACATCATGCAGCAAACAGTAACGTGCACCGACCTTAGTTGAGTGTGCTACAGTACGTGCACAGACTTGTATATGCAAGGCAAAAAGGTGCACCGACCTTATTCTTGCCATATGCACAGGCCTATATGCACGTGAACAATGATATGCACCGACGTTACTTACATGTACTGACTTATATGCAGTTAAACTTAAGCATGCACTGACCTATATGATGCATACACAAAATCTGCACTGACTTTTGCTAAGATATAAGCATGAGCAGTAACATGCACTGACTTTACATGCGTGAACCACTGGGCTCGCACAGACTAAATGGTGTTAATGCAAATGTGCTCAGACTTATCCTAGTAGATGTGCTAGAACCTCAAATCGCATGTGCACAGACTTGAACAGAATGTGCACCGACGCTAAAACTGCTAACACAAACTCTGCACAGACTCTAACAAGCTCAACACTAAATGTGCACTGACTCTATCAAGCTAACAGCAAATGTGCACCGACGCTAACCATATTAACATGAAATGTGCACTTAACCTGTTTGATGAAATGTCAATGCAACACACACATGTGAACAGACCATCCAATGCATGAAATCGAATATGCATCGACTGCCAAAAGCAAGAAGGCAGTTGTGCATAGATTTTGAAATCAATTGTGCAAGTGTAAAACTACACTTCATATCAACAACAGCATCAAAGCAAACATCTCACATGATTTTGACAACATCAAAGCACATCAAGGCAACACATATGATCACATGAGTCATAGTGTGACGACCCAGACTGCGGATACCAGATATACCCGATAGGACTAATGAGTAGACCTGATACCACTTGGAACCCATGAAGTCTCCCAAGAGCTATAAAGCTCTGAAGGGATAAAAGGATTGTTATGTAGTATATTGAAGTCGCAGATATAACAGTAAGCAATTAAATTTCATTAGATCGATTTGCTAAAATAGCAAAAATAAAATTACTTTTTAATTAACAGATTAGATTAACAATTATACCAGAGTCTAGTCCAAAAGAAAGACAAGTACAGTCCAGCAGAAATAAAAATGTACACTAAGGTCGGGGGAAGCCCAACGCAGGTACCGCTGGCAACTACGAACACGCCACACCAGGAACCGCAAGGAAGTAGAGACGACCACACCTGAAAAGCAGGGGTGAGCCTCGTGTCACTGGCTCAATAGGGGTCATGCGGATCTCCACTGAAAAACAACGCAGTAACACGGAACAACAGTTAAAATAGCAGTAGTAGTAAAGTAGGAAAGAAAGCATGAAAAATGACTACTAGAAAGCTGTAAAAGAAAGCTGGGAGAGCAGGAGTAGAACAGCTAAAAGAAAAGGGAAAAGCAAAGCCGTAAAGAACGAGAACACGGCTACCGAGCAAAGCATGGCTCCCTAAGCTACTCGAAACAGCGACAGATGGGTGAACCCTGATCTCACAAAGTCAGGAGTAACCGATCCGTCAACCAACCATTAGCTCAAAGGCTAAAGCCCACAAAACCAGGCAAAAGCTCTAGAAAATACCTAGACAGACAACAAACACTAATGCATACATGACTAGATCGTCATGCATGCAACAGAAAGCTATCCTCGGGCAAGGCCGAGAATAGACCGACTTGGAAGGGGGAAGCTGAACTTGGACGAAGCCAAGAACAGACTAACTCGGAAGGGGAACACAGACTCCGAGAAACATGAGGGTCATGCGCCAAGTGACAGAAGCACCTCCTCACTAGAAGAACAGCCAGATGCGTCCACTGACGTCTTACACTGCGCCACAGGTATCTCGCTATGAACGTCGAGAACAACGGAGACTGGGATACTCATTGAACAGAACCAGAACCGAAACTACAATAACGAGTGACTCGTTAGGGTCACGTCCGTCGGCATTCATCAAAAACGCCCCAGACCACGTGTGCACACACAAGCTCAATGCCTTGAGCCAGGTCTCTAGCTAGTTTTCTCCCCGAACAAGACGCTACTGCAAGGCAAGGGAGCCCACAGAAACTAGCCTACAAACCGTATCTCGAGAACTGCCCCACCACCTACTCCCAGGTGGGCCGACACTCGAGGTCATCAGGCTACGACTAGTGGAGGCTCACTAGACACAGAGACTATGAAACATGAGTGCTGAAGTACGGACAAGCTAAGAATGCACTATCACACGCATTACGAAGCACCCAGACAGATAGCGGTATACCAACTGCCACAGACTCAGGACAAGGCAACTAGACTTACCAACACAACGATCCTTGAGTCCCATGACACGGAGTCAAGATCGTCACACAACGGCGGTGATAAGCCACCGATCTGCCTAATCCTAAGCCACAGGAAAAACTACACTGGATCATCAGATCTACACGACCGTATAAAATGACTCACGGAGACTTGAGGGAGCATCAAGACTCTCAAAGCACTTGGACACACAAATCGAGGTAGGACAGTAGCTCAAGGCATCCAGAACCACTGTCTCGAGCTATCCAGAATAGCCGAGACACATACAAGGTTACTTGTCCACCACTAGGTCTCATCGGGTTGACCAGAACCTAACGATGACTTTGAAGTAGAACAGAAACCTAACCAATAGCAGGGTACGCCTGGCTACCTGATAACATGGTTATAGCCCTCATAGGACATCAAAAGACATCCACAGGATAATGGGAAAACCACGAAGTCAAGCCAAGGCACTTGGAAACCAACACATCGGAAACGACACGCAGGAGATAAGCGTAGGAACAAATGCTGGTGGTCATAGAATGGGTCGCTAGGGGACTGTAACGGTCAAGGATTAGGCCGTTAAACCCAATCAACCCTGAACCGACCTATTCGGTCAAACTACCAAACCGCGGTCTAATATAGACGCGCTACACTAACTAGGCAGTCTAAGAGTAAACCGCCACACTAACCACCTTAACCTATTGACCTAAGACAAATGGACTGTAGTGGCCTAAGAAGGGCGTGCTATAAGGAAGAAATGCTCGAAGGTTGGGCCGCCAAGGCCAACTGACTTAGAATCTTCACCCGATCAAACACACCGTAGCAGCCTAAGGAAGGAGCGCTACAGCACGTTGGCGGTCAAAGCTTGGGCCACCAGCCTAAACCGACATAACCCGTTGACTAACGTCAACGACCCACAGCGGTCTAAGAAAGGGACGCTAGTGCAAATAGTGGGTTATCGTACAACTGCTAAGACTCGAATTGACTTACACTAATATCGAGAAACCATTGAGCTTGGCGTACCACCATAGGGGTGCCAGAGGTAAGAGGCGGTCTAAGTTTAGGCCGCTAGCCTAAACCGACCTGAACTAACCGACACACCATGGAGTGTGGCGGTCTAATGTTGGGCCACCAGAGACAAGAGATGGTCTCGGAAACGACCGCTAGCACGATACGACTGAAAAACCATGGGAATGGCCGATCTAGGCCGTTCCACGCCCCATTCATGTCTAAACGAAGGGGAAACAGTCCTAATCGACAAAAACAACCTTCCACAGGCCGGAAGGGGTCCATGCAACAGCTTACTTGCGAGAAACGGGCGATTCCATCGAATCAACCCTAATTGGGTCACTGGGTTCCCGGACTTGTACCGGCCCCAAATGATGACCAATCGTAAAAAAACAGCATATCTGGAACGCTAACATGCTGGGGGTCACAATGAAACTAATCTAGTCAAAAACCATCATCGTTTTCCGGCGAACCCGACGCACACCCCCCGAGCATGCTTTTCCTGAAACTAAACGAAACCCACTCATACGTACACCGTTCTACCTGAAACTACGAGGGAACGTAGAACAGAAGTATGTGATCTATTTCTCTACCTCCACCGAAGATTTCGTGCGCCGAAGCGACTAAACCGCGCCAAAAATCGTCAAACCAACGAACCGCGCTAGCTTTGAATCCACCGAGGGATCGCGCCACGCCGCGCTTAATTCGCCACTCCATCACGCTCCAGGTTCACTCCATCGCATCCCTGCCTCAACCAGCTCGCCACGGTTGCACGCCCCGCATCGAGAGGAACAAAGAGGCGAGAGAACGAGAGAGAGAGGGAAACGTGAGAAATGAGAGGGAGGAGGGAGCAAAGAAAAATAAAAAGGAAAGAAATTAGGAATTTTCCTAATTTTTTACATTCTGATTTTTGTGCTGAAAATCACTAATTATGAAAATTACGTAAAAATAGCCAAAACGATCCTCTCAAAGTGTACATCATAACTATAGCGTCCTCGAGTCGATGAACTAAGAAATAAACTGACCATAGGGTTCCGTAACTTGTACGAGAGAAAAACTCACGCGGATCGTAAAACTCAACTCAGGACCCACAAAAGCGATCCGAAAGCACTCCGATAAGGATCCGGAAGATCCGATAAGAATCTAGGGTATTACAGCTTCCCCTCCTTCAAGAAATTTCATCCTCGAAATTTAAGGAACTACCAAGGAGAAGCAGGGAAGAACAAACCCAAACATCTGAACTCAGAACAACACAAATCTTGAAAAACATAGTTCAGAGGGACACCGCCAGACCATCATCACAAGCACACGCTCTGGATCTCAAGGCAAATCGATCCATAGAACGAGCATGGCACACAAGTGAACACAAGTCTGACACCTCCGAAACAAGGCAACGTCGCTTCCGTCTCATAGGAAAAGGGACACGACCCATGCCACGACAACAGCTATCGGGAAAACAAAACGACAGACATGGCAAGCATCAACTTAAACAAGGAAGCATAGTCCTCTCAGCTGACAGCTCGACATCATCATCGGCTCTAGTGCCATAAGCAACCACGAAAGCCTGGCACACTGGACGCCAACGACAGCACTGGACCACAAGCACAATTAAGTCAGTCCTCACTCAGACATTATATCTGATCGAGTCACAAGCTAACTCCACCAGGAAAGAAGAGTACAACACAACCAATTGACAAGATCATGGTCCACACGATGCAAAGACAGAATCATAGGGAAACAACGACAAAACAACAACAACGACAACAACAACAGCAATTGCAGGATCCCGGCTCCGTACAGAACACAGAACCACGGAACACAACCGCAAGTTGAGTCACATCAAGGCATGATAACAACTGTGTTGTGCCCTTGTGGTTTTGATGTCAGCAAGCACTATGAGTATGAATGATTGATCACCATGTGTCTGCATATGAATGATTGATTGAGCATCTTACTTCCATGCATGCATAAAGAGTCGTATGGGTTCTGGTATATAGAGTGCGTCGACGCACTGCAGTGGCTGCGTCGACTCAGTCTAGTATTTCTGGAAGGATACCCATTCTGAAAGGGGGTGTGTGTTGACGCAGTATGGGCACTGCGTTGACGCAGCCAGTTGTGTGTTCTAGTATTAACTCTGTAGAAACACATGCAAATTCGGTGCAATTTATAGCTCCGCATTCACGACAAGTCTGTCCATGCATAACTTGAAGTCGATGCATTCAAGTGCATTTCATAATAACCAGCATAGTCAAAGCATGTGTATACTTTATTTACGCATTGAAAGTCGATGCGTGTTCATTGGATCTGTTAGGTCTATACATCGCCGCATGCTATCAAGTCTGTACAACCCACGTCAGTTCACTCGACCAAGTCCGTGCAACTCCTGTTGCAGGATCAACTCAAGTTTGTACAACATTTGTTGCTGCACGCGACTAACTCAGTGCATATGTGCATCTTTCACTTCAAAGTCTGTACACTCTTTGGTGGCTAGTCTGTACAACCTCCGTTATTTCACTCGATCAAGTCAGTACAGCCCGTGTTCTTCATGCATATACATAGTCAGTGCATCGCTTTGCCTCACGCATACACATAGTTAGTGCATCGCTTTGTCTCACACATACACAAAATACATAAAGTTAGTGCATCATTTCACAAGTCTGTACAACCTCTGTTGATTCAAGCGTCTAAATCTGTACATCAATTTATCAGAGTCTGTACATTATGAATTCATGCTTAAACTCTAGGCACAGCAAGTCGATGCATCTTTTGTACCATGCACTCAAAGTCTATACATTCTGTTGCATACATACGTAAAGTAGTATCATACACACAAAAGTCTGTACATCATCTTGTCGCATGCATACAAAGTCTGTACACTCTTTGTTGGCGTGTCTGAGCATTCCTCTTCAATGTGCATACTTTCCTATATGCATACTGCATTACACACCATCAAGTTTGTACATGATTTGCATCGAGTCTGTACATGCTTAGTTCAACTCTCGAACTAACTTGGTGCGTCTTTCTTTCTTTCCTTTTAGATTAACTCAAACTGATAGCAAGTTTGATCTGACAGGACTGCTGATCGAGGAACTTAAGAAGAGCACGTGATCCAAGAATGGAGGATGTGCCAGGATCGTGACACGTGTAAAGCAGTGAGCTGAAATGCTGCCACGTGGTCTAGGCTCTAGGGCGGGAATTCATGGAAGACACACGCCCATCTATCTGCTGATACTATAAAAAGGGGACCTCTCCATCCAGAGAACACTTATCGTGAAAAGAGTGATCAAAATAGGGAACTTACTTGAAAGAGAAGAAGCAGAAAGAGCTTGCACGATCCAGAAGATGAGTTAGAGGAGAAGAAGAGAAGCTTCATATGAAGATCTGTCCCTACTAGAATCTGGATCATATCTAATCCAGTCAGCTCCATGAGAGCCACATTTATGTTGCTATCTTTTATAGCTCTTAGTCGCTGTGTTTTCACATCTTTTATTTTCATTTGAACTCTATTTCAAACTGTTAGTCAGCAGAGCTAAGCTGTATTGCTCAGCGTTGCAGAGGAGGTTTCCTCTAGTCAGAAAGTTGTGTTGCTCAGCGGGCGAGGTGGATACCTCGGACAGTAAGCTGTGTTGCTCAGCGGGCGAGGTGGATACCTCGAACAGCAAGTTGTGTTGCTCAGCGGCTGTAGGCAAGCTGTGAGGCCCAGCGGTTTAAGCTGTGTATCAGCAGGAATCCACACTCAGGTTTGAGTTTGGGGTGGACGTAGGTCTGCGGACTGAACCACCTAAAAACTCCCTTGTCTACTATGGTTTGATTGCCTTATTTGACTCGTTAGATGTATGCATAGGCTGATTTGTTTCTTCAGTCTAGTGGAAATTTGGTTTGCACACTAAACACTTGATTCCGGTTCCATGAGAACAAATTTGTTTAGATGAACTGAGTATTCTATGTAGTTTGCATAGCTTGCATAGAGTAGATCTAGATGTTAATTCATCTGATTTATTTCTTGTTGTTTGAAGTGAGGACCCAAGTCTATCGAGGCTCCATTTTGCTTTAATTCCGCATCTCTAATTGTTCTAGATTTTAATTGGGAGAAATTTTTTAAGAGGGATTCATTCGCCCCCCTCTGAATCCATCACACCGGTACTAACAAACTGAACACGTGACTACAAAGGACTAGCCATGCGTCGAGCAGCATACCAAGAAAAGACCCACGATGACGAGAATAATAATCTTGGGAAACGCATCTCAAGGACCACGATCACGTCCCGAGAATGCAACACCCAAGAAAAAGATACAGAGGAGCATAGGGTTATCAGCCCACACGCTTCCGCTGTGCACTCAAACAATGTACACAGGCATTAAAAATACCTTGGCATCTGCATCTCAGCACACACACGGCTCCATCGTAATTCACATAAAATCGTAATATAACACGCCACGAGTACTGATCCTGCTAACAACCGATCACAAGTCGCCTAAGTGAACATCAAGAAGAGTACTAGCTTCAGCACAAAAGCACAAAGAAAGGCTAATCTCAGCTTACCATTATAAAAACGGGCGATTCTTTCGAATCGACCCTAATTGGGTCACCGGGGTTCCTGGACTTGTACCGGCCCCAAATGATGACCAATCGTAATAAAAATAGCAGATCTAGAATGCTAACATGCTGGGGATCACAATGAAACTAATCTAGTCAAAAACTGTCACCGTTTTCTGACGAACCCGACGCACACCCCCCGAGCATGCTTTTCCTAAAATTGAACGAAACCTACTCGTACGCACACCGTTCGGCGTGAAACTACAAGGCAACGTAGAACAGAAGTAGGTGACCCGTTTCCCTACCTCCACCAAAGATTTCGTGCGTCAGAGCGACTAAACCACGCCAAAAATCGTCAAACCAACGAACCGCGTCGGCTTTGAATCCACCGAGGGATCGTGCCACGCCACGCTCAATCTGCCACTCCATCACGCTCCAGGTTCACTACATCGCGTCCCTGCCTCAGCCAGCTCGCCACGGTTGCGCGCCCCGCATCGAGAGGACCAGAGATGCGAGAGAACGAGAGAGAGAGAGGGAAACTTGAGAAATGAGAGGGAGGAGGGAGAAAGAAAAATAAAAAGGAAAGAAATTAGGAATTTTCCTAATTTTTGACATTCTGATTTTTGTGCTGAAAATTCACTAATTATGAAAATTACGTAAAAATAGCCAAAACGATCCTCTCAAAGTGTACATCGTAACTGTAGCGTCCTCGAGTCGATGAACTAAGAAATAAACTCACCATAGGGTTCCGTAACTTGTACGAGAGAAAAACTCACACGGATCGTAGAACTCAACTCAGGACCCACAAAAGCGATCCGAAAGCACTCCGATAAGGATTCGAAAGATCCAATAAGAATCCAGGGTATTACACATAGTGTTTATCATCATCAAAACCATACGACTACAACAAGTTTACAGGATCAAGCCCCTACCATAACGCTAAAAGCTCGAGTTGGTAGTGAAGGTTAGACCGTATTTCCTTATGGCAGTGCAGAACCCCACACTATTGTGCTGTGGGCGGACATGAGGGGCTTCGCACATGGACCCCATAATCCATGCGGCGGGTTAGGTTGCCAAGCACCGATGGTCCATGTGGGTCCCATACCCTACGTGGTACACACCAAATCCTAAAGGAGACGCTGGAATAAATCAACAATCTTCCCCCCCAGCGACACCTAGGGGATTTGAACCCGCGACCTCGCTCTGATACCAGTTTACAGGATCAAGCCCCTACCATTGCGTTAAAAGCTCGAGATGGTAGCGAATGTTAGACCGTATTTCCTTATGATAGCGCAGAACCCCACATTATCGTGCTGTGGGCAGACATGTGGGGCTTTGCACATGGACCCCATAATCCATGCTGCGGGTTGGGCTGCTAGGCACCGATGGTCCACGTGGGTCCCATACCCCACGTGGTACAGACCAAATCCTAAAGGAGACGCTGGCATAAACCAACATGTTCTATATACCCTATCTCCATTCACAAGCTGGTGTGCTCACTTAATCATATGCAATCGAGGTTATTCTCTTTGCACACTCAAGCTTTTAGATCTGCACCTCTGCTCCATCCTTATACCTTTTGGGCCTCAGCGTTTTGCCTGCACCCCGTTGGCTACATGTTGCTCTCTTGCACACAGGCACCTAGCTGGTAGCATTGCCAAGGAAATCAGTTTGGTCACACATTTAGCTAGTCATCTCACACTCAGTTAATGTGTGTTGAGATCCCTGTTGTCCAGTGCTATAAGATCACACTCAACCCTTGCACTGAGCTTTACCGTTTCCACTAGAGCAACTCCTACTCAATCCGTTGTGCTTTGTGCTTAAGTATTTTATTTATTCTATAGGAGTGGTTTATGCGCATTGGTTTGAGAGATTTTTAAATATGCCAAAGTTCGTGAAAGCATCTATTCAAACCCCCCTTCTAGATCCTATTGCATCACGTGGCACCCAACAGTGGGTAGTCGTAGGAGTGGACAGGTTGGCCATATTAGTGGACAGGGTGTAATGCCTTGGATTCTTATCGGATCCTTCAGATCCTTATCGGAGTGCTTTCGGATCGCTTTTGTATGTCCTGGGTTGAGTTTTACGATCCACGTGGGTTTTTCTCCTGTACAATTTACGGAACCATGTGGTGAGTTTATTTCTTCATTCGTCGACTCGAGGATGCTACAGCTGCGATGTTCTCATTGAGAGGATCGCTTCGGCTATTTTTTCATAATTTTTTGAATTAGTGGATTTTGGGCATAAAAATCAGATTTTCAGAAATTAGGAAAATTCCTAATGTCTTTCCTTTTTATTTTCCTTCCCTCTCTCCTCCCTCCCATTTCTCACCTTATGTTCTCTCTCTCATTCTTTCTCCTCCCTGCTCCTCTCTCCACGGGGGGCGCATCGTTGGCGAGCTGGGCGAGGTGGGAACACGATGGAGTGATCATGGAACGCAATGGAGTGACGGATGGAGCGTACATTGGCGCGATCCGTCAGTGGATTCAAAGCTGGCGTGGTTTGATCATCGTGATTGTTTCGGTGCGGTTTAGTCGCTTCGGCGCACGGAATCTTCGGTGGAGGTAGGGAGATGGAAGCCCTACTCTTCTTCTACGTTTCCTCGTAGTTTTACGTCGAACGGTGCGAGAACGAGTGAGTTTCATTCAAGTTTAAGAAAATCATGCTTTTGGGGTGTTCGTTGGGTTCGTCGAAAATGGTGACGGTTTTCAGATCAGTTGGTTCCATTGGAACCCCCATCATGTCAGCATTCTATTGCCGCAAGTTTCATTGCGATCGATGGTCATTTGGGGCCGGTAGAAGCCCAAGAACCCATGTGACTCCATTAGGGTCGATTCGTTCGAATCGCCCGATTCGTGTCATTTTCATGTCGATTTGACCCCTTCGGGTCTGTGGAAGGCTTGTATCGTCGTTAGGATTATTTCCCCTTCGTTTTAGAGCGAACGGGGCGTGGAAAGGTCGAGATCCGGCCGATCCCCTGTTCTACTCGCCGTGATGCTTAAATCGTTTTACAGAAACCGTTCTACCTTGTAAGCAGTTAAAGGGTGACCGTTTCATGTTGGTCGGTTCAGAGTTAAACGGCTTCATGATAGACCGTGTTATTGTGTAAGCGGCCCTTGGAGGATCGCTATTCCCAGAATAACGGCCCAATAGAGACCACGTTTCCCCCGTGTTGTCTTGGGTATGTCGGTTCGCTAGCTAAACTGCCAAGTGACTGACCGTGTTCAAGGTTTAAGCGGCCTTGCTCAACCATTTTTATCATTTGGACTTGGTCAATGTTTTAAGTCGGTTTGGCCAAGCGGTCTAACGATAGACCGCCCGTATGGTTTGAACGGCCCTTGTCTAGACCGTTCTATTGGTTTGACCAATTTAGCTATTTGGGGTTGACTATGTGAAGCGGTTAGGTCACGACCGCTTGGCTCATCTCTGCGGCCATGATGAGACCGTTCTATGATATAAACAGCCTCAGGAAGACCGCTTACCCCTACGCTTTTATAATTTCATTTTCTGGAGTCTTCTGAGTTGAACGGCCATGTCCCTGACCGTTCATCTTAATGAGACGGCCCCTCTATAGACCGTTCTATTCTTTGGAACGTCATGCTTTTGACCGTCTTTGGCTTTGCACGGCTTCTTGGTGACCATGATTTGCCCGTGTGTTCTGGGTAATAGAACGGCCTCCTATCTGACAGTTTGACCTGTTAAGTGGTCAGGTGTACGACCGTTTATTTCTCGGAGTGCTGTTTTGTATTGTTTTTCCGATGGTTTGGTCTCCATTTGTCTTGGCTTGACCTTGTGGGTTGCCCGTGGTCCCGTGGATATCCTTGATGTCCTATGTGGGCTATGACCATGTTGAAGGTAGCCAGGAGTGCCTGTATATCGAGTCGTGTTCCGTGATGTTTAGAGTCATCCTTGGTTTCTGGTCAACCAGGTGTGATCCAGTGGTTGACACGTGACCTCGTTTGTCACGCCGCGAACCGATAGCAGCAGAACGTGTCATTTACTCGAACGTGGTAGTTAAACGGTCATGAATGATCAAGAGCAATAGTATGAGACCAAATAATTTGGAGCAATAATAAGAATTTTATTTCAATATAAGTCTCTTATAATTTCAAATTTCAAAACTTGCAGACTCAACTACATCATAATGTAAAGAAACGACCGAAGACACGCTAGCGAACTTGGCTAGACAATTAATAGGAAATGCTATCTAGACTCAAGAAAGATAAAAGACACATGTTCACTAATTTTCGGAGCTCGCTTGCACACTTGTCCCTCCCGTGTGAGTCTCGGTCTTGATAGCCACCTGATTATCTGAAAAATGTTAGAATAAACTGGGTGAGCGAACGCTCAGTATGAATTATATCTCAAGAACAAGATAGCTTTAAGTAATTACATGTTACATGAATGCAAGGCTAATATACATGAATGATCGCCAAAATAGAATGCAAGTATATCGATTAAACTGAGATATGGATGTTAGGATCGGTGTGATGGATTCAGAGGGGGGGGGGTGAATGAATCCCTCTCTAAAATTGTCCAATTAAAAACTTATAACAAATAGAGATGCGGAATTAAAAACCCACAGATGCCTTAATCAGCTTAGATGCACTCTTCGAATGATGGAGGGAACATCAGATAGACTGTACTTCTGATCTACTCCATATAAACTAAAGAGATGACTCAGTTCATCTGATCAATTTGACTCTATCAAGACGAGAATCAAACGCACGGTGTGCAAACCTATCTCTCACTAGATAAAAATTCAGACTATCATGAACGTTCTTAAGCATACATCTAGCGGAGCAGAATAAACAATCAAACCACGATGGACATAAGATTTTAAGATGGTTCGGTCCTCCAGACCTACGTCCACCCCACACTCCAACTAGAGTGTGGCTTCTCGCTGATACACAGCTTAACAGCTGGGCCTCACAGCTTGCCTACATCAGCTGAGCATCACAGCTTGCTTCCGCTAGGAAATACAGCTTAGCCAACCGCTGACACATAGCTTGACCGCTGGGCATTACAGCTTCGCCGACCAGAGGAATCCTCCTCTGCAACCGCTGAGCAACACAGCTTGCTCCGCTGACTAATAGCTTGAAAAAGGGTTCAAAAGAAAAGGAAAAAGAACAACTGAAACACAACAACTGAAAACTGTAAACGATGAAGCACGAAGTGGATCTCAAACACCTGACTGGCCTGTATTTGATCCACGTTCCAGTAGAGACTAATCTTCAGATGACTATCTTCTTCTTCTTCTCACTCTCGCTCTCTCTTTCTTCTCACTCTCCTCGACTCTTCTTCTGCTCTCTCTCTCTGATTTTCTTCTACTGCTTTCTTCTTCTTCTCTGCTCTTGATCTCACTCTTTTTCTTTTTCTTCTACTGCTTTCGAGAGATATCCTGCTGATTGCAGGAAGAAAACCATATATACTCCATCAGGTCAGGTTGACGAGCTCTTGCCCTAGGAGTGTGGAGGGAACGCTCCAGCCTGGAAGCTTCAGGAGATGCTCGCCACTTGTCAGAATCTGGATGAATGTGGATCCACGTGGCAGCATCTGTGAATGAGGATCATTATAGGATCATGTGCCCTTCTTGAGGAATACAAGCTGATGACCTGTTGCATAAATGACTCTCAGTTAAGTATAAAAGATGCACAGGCTTCGTATTTGATAAGCAGGACCCTACACCGAGAATGAATGTTCAAGCAAAGCAATGTACTGACATTGATGAATCATGCACAGACTTGACATGAGTGCAAAGGTAAGAAAAGTACATAATTCGTGTGTGCATGAGTAGTGAATGCACTGACTTCATTTTGCATATGTAACACATGCACGGACTTTGGATATGCATGGTACAGAAGAATACACTGACTTGATCATGCAAGAGAACATGCACCGAGTATTTATTCTCATATAAAACTTGCACCAACTATGAAATACACTGTTAGATGCTTTCACGACCTATCCATGTGCAATGACCAAGTTTGCACAGACTTAAATGTGCATGCAGGAGCTTTAGCGCATGAGATGCAACCTATGCACAGACTCTGTTAGGACTTAGTTGCGTGCTACAGCTAAGGTTTGCACCGATGCAATGCAGACTAGACGAATGTTGCACCGAGTCAAACTTATGCATGTACTGACTCTGTATATACAATGAGAGATATGCACTGACCTAGTATGGACGTTGCACCGAGGCAAAAGACAAATGAGACGCAATGCAACGTGCTCAGTCAAAACATTGCACTGACCATGCTATATAAGACGCAATGTTTGCACCGAGACAGAAAATGCACTGACCTTCTTTAGTGTGATGCATGCACAAGCATACCTATGAAATGCTCATCAAAGCATACAGCAATTGTTCAACAGTACTGACTAAAGTAATGCACAGCAAACGATCCTCATTAATATATAGTGCAAAGAGCAGATGCATAAACATACAATCTTTCATGCAAACACATGGTGATGGTGACTTATAGTGTTTGCTATCATCAAAATCACAAAGGCACAACAATCTCCCACTTTTTGATGATGGCAACACTATGAGTCAACATAGACTCTCATGCTCATGGCAAATAATTCTCCCCCTTTGACTTCAGCAAAAAGAAAATAGATGAAATGACAGAAGTAAAAACTCCCCCTTTGACGAAGTCATGTAGGCATAGAAAAGCTATTCTCCCCCTTTATGACATAAACATGAAAATCTCTAATGCCCAGAACTCCCTCTGAGAGCGTGAAGATAATCGAAAATGCAAGCACAAGATGTATCCACAGGGATGAACTCTGGTTATCTAATGAATCAATATGGAATTCACCATCACAGGAAATCTGAAGCTAAATTGGTTATGACACACCTTACATTTGTATGGACAGACCAATGCAGGTGAAAAGCCCTCAGAACCAGAACTAGTTACAAGAGTCATTCGACATGGATACAGAAACAAGATGGAAGATTCCAACAGTGTGGAGAGTGAAACTGATGATGTAGATGAAGTAGATGTAGCCAAGGGTAGGGGTGAATAACAGCAAGCAAGGCACAGGATCTCCAACAAGTAAGATAGCATGATGATTAAGTTGTCAGAGGTGAACCTGATCAGCAAAAATTGTATGGCAGGTACCACAATAATAAGTCCTCACAAGGAAAGACTCTTCTAGCATAGGGGGTTATGAATTAACTGTCATGACCTAACTGATTTAACCATGATGTATCCTAAATTTGTCATTAAATTCAATACTCATATCTGAAGGTTGGTTTTAATAAATGTGAACCAATTAATCAAGCAATACTCACGAACAACCACCTTCCATCTTACTCAAATGAACTCGATGACTCCTTTGAGAGTCACACAGAGCAGTATTGAGAATAAACACCCTTACTAGAATGTGAGTTGACTGTTTTTGCAAGACATTTTCTTTTGATTAGCACATTAGTTTTTCTTGAACAATTTAAGTTGATCAACACCTTTTTACATGTGGCACAACACGTCTTAGGTGAAGTGACCCAATTACTCAGTGTGATGACTTTCATTGCCTCTCAACTTTGAGAGCAGAGTTAGCAATAGAAATATCTTTCACATGAGGAGACACCTTGATCAGAGGCTAGAATCCCCAGTTACTTAACTCAACATGCCATTGCTCTGTCACGTTTGACAATTTTCTTTTACTGCAGAGATAACTATGGCACTTCTTGACTTAGGTTTTACTCTATTTCATTTATAGAGAACCCAGTTTCTCGGTGACCAAGTCATTGCTCTGAATTTAATTTATCGATTAGTCAACATTTTTCAAGTTAATGTTTAAAAAACAATACTCACTTCATGTGTCTCTACCAAAGTAGCCTTGATATCACATTTTCAGATTACAGATGGGTGAGATTAAGGTATTCATGACTCAATTGGTTAAAATTTATTAAAACTCGTCATTCAGATACTTTCAATACATTTGAATGCAAATCTGAGAATACATTAGACTTATATCAGTTTGAATAAGTAGACATTCGTAAACCTATATGATAGGAATTTCTTTTAAGAATTCAGACTAAAACATGGTACACAGCATAAGGATCTCAGATTAGTCCAATCAATGCAACTAAACAGCTTATCATTCCTGGAATAAGAACCAGATTAATCAGACCAACTTGAAAGGATGTGAGTGTTAGACAAGTACAAACTGGTAGAGCAAATAACAGCAGGAGAGAAGATCATCAGATGTATGTAGAGCAGAATCAATTTCAATAGCTGGGTCTGGAGTACAGACAGATCAGCTAAATGAGTAGAGACATCAGAGAATTCAAGCGAACCATACATTGGCAATGGAATGGATAAGATAGCTAGATAGAAGGAGTTCAAGAGGTGAATAAGTGATGAAGTATGCATGCTCCCCCTGTCTAGATACAATGGAATATGTTTTTAGAATTTTTTTTCAAATTTTATGACATGCACTACACTTCATATGTGCAGTATGCAACAAATCTGATATAGAGATCATGATGACCAAGCAACAACAGACAAACTCCCCCTGACAAAATACAATATATGCAATGAAGGCACAACTCATAATTTTAAAATGTAGGCTCGAAGAAAATTCATGCTTTTCAATCAGAGGAAGAGACTACCAAATTTCAGAAATGACCGATTATGTAAAAAATATGACCTTTAAGTTGCACTGAATTCGGTTTCACACAAGCCATATGTGCACCGATCTTTCTATGCATGTGATAGAAAAGCATGCACCTACTTAAATCAAGCATGAAGCATACCATGCACCGACTTTGACCCATGAAGAACACGAAGTGCACAGACCTGTATGCAGTGTGGTCATGAGATGCACCGACTATATGCAAAACATGCAACTACCTATACTCAGTGCAATACACGCATCGACTTGAAACATCAACTATGCAAAGCATGCATATGACACTCAGTTGTGGAATAGTTGTTCAAACATCAGAACATTCTTTATTCAGAGAGCATCATGCGAAAGCAGTCAGATTTTCAAGAGATGTCAATTAAGTACAGACAGATTAATATGATATGCAAACATCTAAAGCAAACAATTTCAGATAGTAGAATTTAAGGTAAGTTTTCTAAACTAACCTGTACAGCGCAGTCATGGGGTTTTCATTCTTGAGTGCCTTGGTTTATGGACCCCTCTTTATTCATTCCAAGGCACACCTACATCATATTAGTCATTTTGATCCTGCAGAGACCCAAGCAGCCTTGGGTCCTGCATTAACCCTGACATGTGTTCTGAACAGTCTTTTAGCAACATTATCATCATAATCCATTAGGTAACAACTATCCATGAAGTGACCAGATTTTCCACAATATCTATATGTACCACCAGAGTTTTTGACCTTATTATGCACATCAACATAAGAATGAACTCTATGTGCATGAACATGAAAGTTTCTATTGTTTACATGAACATTTTGTCTCTTATTTTTATTTAGCCCGTAATTTGCAGATTTATGACCAGGCTTTCCACAATTGAAACATGAAAAGCTCATTCCTTTAAGGTTCCTATCAGGCCCATGTCTTTTTACAGAAAATTTAGCAAATTTGGATTCTATTGAATTTCCCTGAGCATGCCAACAGTCCTTGACTGTATGGCCATGCTTCCCACACTCAAAGCACCTAATGTGCTTACTACTGGAGCCAACTTTACCCCAATGAGACCCTGACCAGCATTCAATAGCCTTGTGACCAGGCTTGTTACAGTTAGAGCATGTGATGTCCTGGTTTGATACATGTTTTTTTTGATGAGGACCATGATGATTTGCAGAATATCTAGCATGCATCCTATCATTGAATTTCATGATGAAACATGCATCCATAAGATGACCATGCCTACCACAGTAACGACAATATGCACCAGACTTTCTAGTAGCATTGTTTCTACCAAATGAATTTCTAGAATACAATGTTTCACTTGCATGCTCATCTTCTATCAATAATCTGTAATCATCCATTACGTGGCCTGCCTTGCCACAATAATGGCATGAACCATTCTTTTCGTGTGCATGCGAATGAGTAGAGGATTGTTGAGTAGCATGCACTAATCCATCGAGCTCCACAGAACTAGCAGGGTTGACATTACAGGCAGGGATAACTTTGACTTTGTTCATATAAACATTCTTTTTCAGTTGTTTACCCTTTTTCAAAGCATTTGTTTGCTTTTCATTTCTTTGAGCCATGAATTGGAAACCCGATGATAAGGGAGTTTTCATGTCTTTATTTTGTTTTGGGGATTGACTTGTGATACCAGCTACTTCAGAATTTTACACAAAAGTGGTGTGTAGCTGGTTTCTAATAGTTTCCTTAACATCAGAACTGTAGCTTATCCCCTTTTGTGAGTTATTATCCTTACTTTTCATGACAGCTTTCATTTTTCTCTTGTTTTCAGCAGTCTCGGATGTTGAGTTTTCCAGATCCTGAATTTTAGTTTTCAGAAAGGCAATGTGAAGTTCATAACTGGCTATTTCCTATTCACTACAATTAATGCATTCACTTAGGACCTTGTTTGTAGTTTTATACTTCTCAATTTCTTGTTCCAGACTTCTCAATATGTTAGTCTCTTCATTGTAAGCAGTTTTTCCTTTCTCTAATGTGAGAAGTTGTTCGGACATACCAGTGTTTAATTATTTTAACTTCTCAATTTCAGCTTTCAATTCATGGTTTTCCTCCACGAGTTTTCCAGCTTCAATTTCGTTACCAGCGCACCTTTCTCTCTCTATACCCAGAAGCCTCTCTGAAATAACAGTATTTAGAACCTTGAGTTTTTTGTTTTGTTCTTTCAATTCATTGTTCTCATTGGTCAGCTTCTCAATTTCTTGACCACTGAATATAGATTCCAATCTTTCAATTAGATCATCTTCTTTTTCTTCAACTTTAATTTTCTCAAACAAAAATTCTTTGTTTTCTTATTTTAGAGATTCAATCAATTTTCTCTACCCCTCATTTTCATCATACAGATCTTCATTACGTTCTTTTAGAGCCAAGCACTTGTTGCAAATCGATTTTAGAAGGGGACCCTGCACACCTTCCTTGTTAACTTTCTCTATTTCAGCTCTAAGATTTTTATTATTCCTCTGAATTTCTCCATTCTCAACTTTCAATTTCTCCAGATCAGAATTAATCCTTTCCAACTCTTCCAGATTTATCAGATGTTCATCAGTTTTTAGCTTTAACTGACTTTCTAATTCAAAAATTTTATTGGCCCATTCTTGGTTTTCATTTTTCAGCAAGCACATCTGTTTCATATTCACGTGAGTCTCAGATAGACATTTATCATACTTCAGGCACTTTTTACATGATGAATTAGAATCATTTTTATCAATTTTTTTTTCATCTTCTTATATTGTTTCCTTAAATGATCATGAGACTCTAGCAATTCATTATATGCAGCAATCCAATCATCTAGGGCATAGTCTTCAAAGATGTTTACCTGATCATAGTCATGTTCTTCATCTTGATTGCTGCTATGTTCACTTCCTTGAGCCATCTTGCATCGATTATCATTTTTGCAGCTGCCATTCTTCAGTTTGTTCAAGATTTCTTTGGCAGACCTGCAAGATGAGACCTATGAGATTAGTGCTTCGTCAATTGATGCTTTTACCATGATCAATGCTCTAGAATTGACGGAGTCTTTCAATTTATCCTCCTCGGTCCATTTCGATTTATCTTTTGATAATTTGTGTGAACCGTGAGTCATTACCTTCCACAAATTAGGATCGATTGTTCTTACATACCGATGCAACTTTTCCAGCCATAGCTCAAAACCATCACCTCTGAAGATCGGAGGATGAGCCATCGAGAGATGAATTAATCAAAAGAAAGAAACGAGAAGTGCACCGGAATCAACCAAAGTACAGCAAAACGTAGACTCAGAAAGACTGAAGCACCGAAGGTGACAAAACTATATTCACTCTAAAATGCACCGCAGAAGTAGCAGGATCCTCTGTAGATCGTTAGATCTGGATGCACAGAAACCCACTCTGATACCAAGTGGTAGGACCGATGCGATGGATTCAGAGGTGGGGTGAATGAATCCCTCTCTAAAATTATCTAATTAAAAACTTATAACAAATAGAGATGTGGAACTAAAAACCCACGGATGCCTTAATCAGCTTAGATGCACTCTTCGAATGATGGAGGGAAGATCAGATAGACCAGCATGATTGGGTTTGGAAAAATCGTACCACTCCAAATGCTTCTCATTGTACATGGCAAGCTACTCTAAATAAACTTCCAACTGCTGAAAATTTACAAAAGAAAGGATTCTATATGCCAAGCATCTGTATTCTTTATATGCAAGGAATTGACTATCAAGACCACATTTTTTTTGAATGTGCTTATACAAGTTGGGTTTGGAAACACATTCTCATTCAGTTCGACCATTTCAGGCAACCAAAATCAGGAATAGTCCAAGAATTGCAGCAGCTTCATGTTGAATTCCCCAAATCTGGACAATTGACTATCCTTGCTAGACTTCTCTTTCGCATTACTATTTGGAAGATTTGGAAGGAACGCTGTAGAAGAATTTTTGAAGGCACCAGCACCAGAAAAAGTAACATCTTCATATATATCTTTGAAGATACTAGAAGAGTCATTGAAGCTCATGGTCAAAAATCATTAACTGCTAGAGAAAAATGCATCTTTAAAAGATTCATTCTTTTTGATTAGCTCTGAGACCACAACCTGTGTGGCCCTGAGCATGTTAGTTCTGATTTTCAGACTTTTGATGTACAGATTGATTATCATTAATACATAGATCATTACTTACCAAAAAAAAGATCAGATAGATTGTACTTCTGATCTACTCCATATAAACTAAAGAGATGACTCAGTTCATTTGATCAATTTGACTCTATCAAGACGAGAATCAAACGCACGGTGTGCAAACCTATCTCTCACTACATAAAATTTCAGACTATCATGAACGTTCTTAAGCATACATCTAGCGGAGCAGAATAAACAATCAAACCACGATGGACAGAAGATTTTAAGGTGGTTCGGTCCTCCAGACGTACGTCCACCCCACACTCCAACCAGAGTGTGGCTTGCCGCTGATACACAGCTTAACAACTGGGCCTCACAGCTTGCCTACATCAGCTGAGCATCATAGCTTACTTTCGCTGGGCAATACAGCTTAGCCAACCACTGACACACAGCTGGACCGCGTGGCATTACAGCTTTGCCGACCAGAGGAATCCTCCTCTGTAACCGCTGAGCAACACATCTTGCTCCGCTGACTAACAGCTTGAAAAAAGGTTCAAAAGAAAAGCAAAAAGAACAACTGAAACAAAGCAACTGAAAACTGTAAACGATGAAGCACGAAGTGGCTCTCAAAGACCTGACTAGCCTGGATTTGATCCACGGTCCAATAGCGACTAATCTTTAGATGACTATCTTCTTCTTCTTCTCACTCTCTCTCTCTCTCTCTTCTCACTCTCCTCGGCTCTTCTTCTGCTCTCTCTCTCTGGTTTTCTTCTACTGCTTTCTTCTTCTTCTCTGCTCTTGATCTCTCTCTTTTTCTTTTTCTTCTACTGCTTTCGAGAGATATCCTACTGATTGCAGGAAGAAAACCATATATACTCCATCAGGTCAGGTTGACGAGCTCTTGCCCTAGGAGTGTGGAGGGAACGCTCTGGCCTGGAAGCTTTAGGAGACGCTCGCCACTTGTTAGAATCTGGATGAATGTGGATCCACGTGTTAGCATATGTGAATGAAGATCATTATAGGATCACGTGCCCTTCTTGAGGAACACGAGCTGATGACCTGTTGCATAAATGACTCTCAGTTAAGTACAAAAGATGCCCATGCTTTGTATTTGATAAGCATGACCCTACACCGAGAATGAATGTTCAAGCAAAGCAATGTACTGACATTGATGAAATGACCTGTTGCATAAATGACTCTCAGTTAAGTACAAAAGATGCACATGCTTTGTATTTGATAAGCATGACCCTACACCGAGAATGAATGTTCAAGCAAAGCAATGTACTGACATTGATGAATCATGCACAGACTTGACATGAGTGCAAAGGTAAGAAAAGTACAGAATTCGTGTGTGCATGAGTAGTGAATGCACTGACTTCATTTTGCATATGTAACACGTGCACGGACTTTGGATATGCATGGTACAGAAGAATACACTGACTTGATCATGCAAGAGAACATGCACCGAGTATTTATTCTCATATAAAACTTGCACCGACTATGAAATACACTGTTAGATGCTTTCACGACCTATCCATGTGCAATGACCAAGTTTGCACATACTTAAATGTGCCTGCGGGAGCTTTAGCGCATGAGATGCAACCTATGCACAGACTATGTTAGGACTTAGTTGCGTGTTACAGCTAAGGTTTGTACCGATGCAATGCAGACTAGACGAATGTTGCACCGAGTCAAACTTATGCATGTACTGACTCTGTATATACAATGAGCGATTTGCACTGACCTAGTATGGACGTTGCACTGAGGCAAAAGACAAATGAGACGCAATGCAACGTGCTTAGTCAAAACATTACACTGACCATGCTATATAAGACGCAAGGTTTGCACCGAGACAGGAAACGCACTGACCTTCTTCAGTGTGATGCATGCACAAGCATACCTATGAAATGCTCATCAAAGCATACATCAATTGTTCAACAGTACTGACTAAAGCAATGCACAGTAAACGATCCTCATTAATATATAGTGCAAAGAGCAGATGCATAAACATACAATCTTTCATGCAAACACATGGTGATAGTGACTTATAGTGTTTGCTATCATCAAAATCACAGAGGCACAAAAATGGAAGTTCTAGTAAAACGTGATAAGCAAAAGTTAAAGGTAGTATCGAGCATGAGATATTGGCTATTTAGAGTTCTAGCAAGTACCACGATGAGTCACGCACGCAAGTAATATCATATAAGATCATGAGAGAGAGTAGTGGAATGTCTCAAGAACGATGAGTACTTCGGTGCAATGCCACACCGTGATCATTATAACTCCCATGGGTACTAGTACTTTCAGGTGCTCCTCCCAGGACCAGATCGGGCCCTTATATGCGCAGGCATCATATAATGCACTTTCGACATCCATGATAGTTATAGCTAATGTAGAATTCCAAAGGAATGAAACTTGTAGGAATTTAAGATAGATCTTGCGGAATATATTGGAAAACTAGGTGGAATTGGCTCCCTAGTGGGTGCCATGAGTACTCGAATAAGCGTTCATAAACACATGAGCGCTCGTTCTTTGTACATGTTAAGGTAAAAGAATTGGTGTCTACGTGGAGGCATGCAATCCAAGATGATTAGCAATGGCATGGTTTCCCATTCCATTCGCTCAAGAAATAATCTCATGGCAGCTATTTAGCATACCATGAGGGCCGGTATACCATGTTCCAAGAGGGGCATGGTAATAAAAGTGTGATGGGTTTTAGTGGTACAACCTGCTCAATCGGCCTTGAGGGAATCCAAGGCTACGAGAAGACTTACGGAGGTCTCTATGATAAATTCACCAATCCGAAGGAAGGGATATCCCACAGAGGGCTCATCTATCACCGAGAATTAGTGGGGTAGTCGATAAAACATCGAGAAACGTGGAACTATACTCACGGTTGGAATATAGTGCCTTGTGGGTAACCCATTGGAAGGGTGTACATGAAACAACAGGAAAATCCCAAGAATAGAAAATGGCGCCTGGGTCATGGACTCTATTTCTTAAATAGCTCCTGGGATACAGCCACTACTTCATAAACCGTGCCTGTGACCCAGCCGTTACTTTTAAATTCATGTTCCAATTTTAGTGTAAATAAATCCTAGATTTTTATATCCTTTTAACACATCATTTGGTTCTGTTTTAATTCGCGCCCATGCCACAGCCATTTTTTTTGAGAATGGCGTCCAAGATTTGGGCGCTGGCTTCTATATAGCGACACGATGAGGGTCGCCGTTTATTTCAGAGTATAAAATGCATGAATAGTATAATTTTTCCAAATCAAATAATTTTCCAGGGACAAGTAGATGAATATGTAGAGAAAAATACCAAGAATCTAGTAGTATGACCATGCATTGGGTTAGATGTAAAAATTTTAAGTTATTAAATTTTGAACATGTGAATTTAATAATTAACCATTAAAATAACGACTATTATACAGTCGTGAATTCAATATAGCGCCTATGCTTGGGTCGCTATTTCACTGATATTCTGAAATTTAACAAAAAGCCATGGAAAAAAGGGTTAAAAAGATCTATATGCATGCATGATTTATGTATTTATTGAGTTAGGCTTAGTACTTGAGAACACCTACCTTGGGTGAAGATTTTTGGTTGATAGAATCGAAGAATGATAATATGCAGTTTAGCATTGCAATCTGATAAGAACTGGCTTCTCAACCACCGAATTACACAGAAGCTGTAGCTTTACTAAATATATTGCAGCAACTCAAGAGCAGCAGGAAGGGAAGATGCACCAACTTCCTGCTAGCAGAAGCAGTGAATAGAGAGGAATCCTTCGTTAGGAAACAAAAACACCTAGAGGAAGATCAGCAGCAACTTCCTTCGGCAAGGGCACTAGCAGAATGAAGAATTAGGGAGAAGAAGCAATAGCATCAACTCTCTGCAGAACGAACGACCAAGAAGAAGCTTTAACCGAGCGGCAGTAGTTTGGGTTTGGGTGGATGGCATGGTATTTATAGCGTTTGGGAACCACTGGGGTGTTGAAGTTCGATTGGGACTAAAACCTTATAGAAAGAGTCCTAATAGAACTCTAATTTCCCTGTTCGATCCCTTCCCAAGTTAATACCTTCCCCAAACGACCATCACTTCCCAATTACACGGCTTTTTAAAGAAATTCACGTTATTAATGTTTAGTTTATAGTGTTACAATCTTTATAGATTTTTATCTTTTTTATTTGATGGGATCTTGCTGTGCAAGTTTATGGGTAGGGTTTTTCCATTTTTCTTTATTTTTCAAATAATTAGTTTTACAAAATTCTTTTAATTTAAAAAGTGGCACTATTGACGAACTATTCACATTTAATAAAATAGCGACTTTATACCTGTCGTTGTATTGGCTTAATGCGACAGAACAAGAGGCGCTATTCACTTTTTGTGCCCTTGTTACGCACCCTTCAAAAGACTAATTTTGTATATATACCCCCTCTTTATATTATCTATATACTTTATTTGATATAACGACACATACACTGTCGTTGGTACGTGAAAACGTCCTACAGGGGGTCGTGATTTTTTTGTAAAGTTTTTCTGTCACCCCTAATTAACCAAAAATGTATATATGTCCATCCCATCTCCTTTTAATTATCTTTAATGTATTAAATCTTATCAATATACCCTTATTCCTTCAAATAAAAATATATTGTAACAAATATGAAATATTAAATTTTCTAAATTATGAATAAAATATAAATTGATGTTTTCTTCTAGTTTTATTGATTATTAATCCAAATAAAAATACATAATGACTTTAAATGGCTACTTAAAATTATGTTATATTCATAATCCCTTAAAATGTAAGGGTAGGATCTATGAGATCTTTTTGTAAGGCCCTTAGGGAATCACGGGGTTGTTATGTAGGTCGATCTTCTACTTGCATGGGTTAGGTGGTTTCGATGGGCTCATGTGCATATGTGGGTTTGTACGTGAGGCATATGGGTTTAATGGCTTTATATATATGTGCAGAGGTTAGCTGTTACATTTATATATTATGTATTTACAAGTGGGTTTACTTATATGCATTGTAATATATTTGGGGTTTATACATACACGTACGGGGTTCTCTTTTAAGCACATAATACATTATTATTTTAGGTATGTGTTCATATATATGTGGGTATAAAGCTTGTACCATGGGTTTAAAATCTTATGTATACATATATATTGATGTGGCTTTTCTTTCTGTATAGGGAGGCCCACATTAGTTTATGTATTAGTTTGGCTATCTGAAGGTGAACTGGCCTTCTATTTTTTGTACATAAGATTTATTTAACTATTTAGGTTTCTAATATTCATAGCTTATATATATATATATATATATATAAGGCCATTGTTAAGTTATAATATATGTGTATGTCTATATATATATATAGGGGTTAAAATTTGTCAAGGCTCCATCATACATATATATGATGAGTGAAGATCCAAGGGTGATGGTTAGTGGGTTGAGACTTAAGGGCCCATATTTGTGTCAATATGTTGTTATCCATTTTTCCCAAAGCTTGTTATATCTCATATACATATTCTAAAGGCCCTTATAATGTGTGTGGGTTTTATTTATCATTCATATATCTTGATATAGTTATATATATAACTAAACCCATTTGTTATTTACTAACCCTCATATACGCTACTTATATCTATTAATAATTTGTATGTATATATGTATATGCATATATATATATATATATATATATATATATATATATATATATATATATATATATATATATATATATATATAAGGCCCATTAGCCTTAAGCTAAGTTCATATGCAAGGCCCATACGGCTATCAGGTTTTCCATTTCTGTTTTATCTACTTCATTAATTTGGTATCGTTGCTCCCAACATACATTAGGATCTTAGTAATATTTCCTATAGGGATTTTATTCCTCATAATTTCATTTACTTTTATTAGTCCTTGTTCTGGGTATCAGAAGCAGGTTCGATCATAGTAAAAATATTTATTTTCCTTTCCTTTCTTTTTTTTTAAATATATTAATTCCTATTTCAAAATTACCGAGCGTTACATCGTTAGTGTTTCATCTGATCGAGACATGGTTCTGGATGCCTAGAGGTGTTGTCTTACCTCGGTCTACGTGTCCAGATGCGTTGAAGGTCTTGGTGAACCCTCAAGTCTCCGTGTGTCATTTTATATGGGTTCGTGGATCCGATGATCCATTGTCGTTTCATGTGGCTTAGGACTAGGCTGATTGGCGGCTTGTTACCGCTTGGTGCGACGATCTAGACCCGAGTCTTGTGACTCAAGGATCGTTGTGTCAGCAGGTCTAGTTGTCCTATCTTGAGTTTGGTGGTAGTTGGTATACCACCATGTCTCTGGGTGCTTCGTAGTACCTGTGATAGTGCATTCTTAACCTATCTGTACTTCAACACTCGTATTTCAAAGTCTCCGTGTCTAGTGAGCCTCCACTAGTCGTAGCCCGACGACCTCGAGTGTCGGCCCACCTGGGAGTGGTGGTGGGGCAATTATCGAGATATGGTTTGTAGGCTAGTTTATGTGGGCTCCCGTGCCTTGCAGTAGCATCTTGCTGGGAGAGAAAACTAGCTAGAGGCCTGGATCAAGGCATTGAGCTTGTGTGTGCACACGTGGTCAGGGGCATTTTGGACGAACATCGACGGGCATGACCCTGACTAGTCACTCGTTACTATAGTTCTTGGTTCAGTTCGGTGAGTATCTCAGTCTCCGTCGTTCTCGACGTCCGTAGCGAGATACCTCTGGCGCAGTGTAAGACATCAGTAGACGCATCTGGTTGTTCTTCTAGTGAGGAGGTGCTTCCGTCACTTGGCGCGTGACCCTCGTGTTTCTCAGAGTCTGTGTTCCCTTTCCGAGTTAGTCTGTTCTTGGCTTCGTCCAAGTTTAGCTTCCCCTTCCGAGTTGGTCTGTTCTCAGCTTTACCGAGGATAGCTCTATGTCGCGTACACGACGCTCTCATCATGTGCGTCTGTGTCTGTCTAGGTCTTTTCTAGGGCTTTTGCCTGGTTTCGTGGGCTTTAACCTTTGGGCTAATGGTTGGCTGACGGATCGATAACTCTTGACTTTGTGAGATCAGGGTTCGCCCTTCTGTTGCTATTTGGAGTAGCTTAGGGAGCCATACTTTGCTTGGTAGCAGTGTTCTCCTTCCTTACGGCTTTGCTTTTCCATTTTCTTTTAGCCGTTCTACTCCTGCTCTCCCAGCTTTCTTTTACAGCTTTGTAGTTGTAGTTTAGCTTTTCCTGCTTTACTACTACTACTGTTTTAGTTGTTGTTCCGTGTTACTGTGTTATTTTTCAGTGGGGATCTGCGTGACCCCTACTGAGCTAGTGACACGAGGCTCACCCCTGCTTTTCAAGTGTGGCGCTCTGCTTCCTTCGCGGTTCCTGGTGTGGCGTGCTCGTAGTTGCCATCGGTACCTGCGTCGGGCTTCTTCCGACCTCAGTGTACATTTTTCTTTCTGTTGGACTGTACTTGTCTTTCCTTTGGACTGGACTCTGGTATAATTGTTAATCTAAACTGTTAATTAAAAAGTAATTTTATTTCTAATATTTTAGCAACCGATCTAATGAAATTTAATTGCTTACTGTTATATCTGTGACTTCAATGTACTACACAACAATCCTTTTATCCCTTCGGAGCTTTACAAATATTGGGAGGCTTCACGGGTTCAAAGTGGTTTCGGGTCTACTCGGTAGTCCGATCAGGTATATCCGGTATCCGGAGTCCGGGTCGTCACAGGTGGCATCAGAGCGTTGTTGTATGCAAGTACATGGGAATCTGAGATATACAGTGTCAAGAGTCCTGAAAGTCTAGTACAGTCTTTCGCTGGCTTAGGTTTCGTGATTCCTTGTCGCTTTGTATTCCATAAGTGGTCTTGTGCGTGCTGTGTTGGCACTGTGCGAGATGGTTTTGCTCTCGTTAGGATGCGACAGGATGCTCCTTTTTATCGTGGTGTTTGTCTCGATCATGATGTACTTAGCAGAGTTCGCCAGTAGGCTTGAATCTACAGTACATTGTTCGAGATCATTCCGTGGCTTGTTCAGGTGGTTGGTGACTTTTCGAGTTGGTGTGATAGTCGTACACATTCTTACGTTGTTTTGGTTGTCCCAGCTTGAGTCTATTCACCTCTTGAGGTGTTTCGCTTCTGTTGATGTGGTTGCCTTATTGCCTCGATTGAGAAGATGCTCAAGTGAACCTAGGATTTCCCTTCCTAGTGAGCTACTATTAGTGAGCTTGATGCTTCTCATCCTGTTTGGTGGAGTCTTTTCGAGATAAACCTTGGAATTACTGTCTTAGTGAGACCTTTGTCATGTGTCTGCTTAAGTGTGGACAGTATTTATTCTGAGCCTGATCTGCTCCTTGTTCGAGGGTTGCTTGGCTTTGGACCTATTCTTGTGTTAAAAGCCGTTGTATACCATGTTCGTCATGCCGTGTCTGGCGGCTGACGTGTTGTGAAGGTTCAGTAATTGTTTCAGGACGTAAGGGTAAGCTGAGATTAGTAGTTTTCTTTGTGCTTTGTGCTGAAGCTGGTATTCTTCTTGATGTGCACTTAGGCGACTTGTGATCGGTTGCTCGCAGGATCAGTACTCGTGGCGTGTTATATTGTAGTTCCGTGAATTGCGATGGCGCTGAGTGTATACTGAGACACGAATGCCGGGGAATTTTTGATGCAAGTGTGCGTTGTATGAGTGCGCAGCGGGAGCGTATGGGCTGATAACCCACAGGTCGAGGATCGTTGGTTGTAAGATTCTGGCCAGTCGAGAGAATTATCTTTCTCGATGTGACTTCATCTTGGCTTCATGTGCCTTGATGTTGTTTATTGCCGTGCCATTATTCTTAGAGACATTATGGTGTTGGCACTGGCATTTGTGAGTATTGGGGAATCTGTCGGCATTTCTGCTAGTTGAGTACCCTCTACTCTACAATTCTTTCTTGGGTGTTGTGTTCTCAGGACGTGATCGTGGTCCTTGAGATGCATTTTCCCAAGATTGTTATCCTTGTTGTCGTGGGTCTTTTCTTGATAAGCTGCTCGATGCATGACTAGTCCTTTGTAGCCGTGTGATCAGCTGTTATCGTGCCTTGATGTGACCCAGCTTGCAGTAGTGTTATGTGGTTCTATGTTCTGTACGGAGCTGGGATCCTACAAGTGCTGTTGTTGTCATTGTTGTCATTTTGTCATTATTTCCCTGTCAATCTATCTTGGCACTGTGTGCTGTGTGGACCAAAGTCTTGTCAATTGGTTGTGCTGTACTCTTCTTTCCTGGTGGAGTTAGCTTGCGACTTGATCAGATATAATGTATGAGTGAGGACTGACTTGATTGTGCTTGTGGTCCAGTGCTGTCGTTGGCGTCCTGTGTGCCAGGCTTTCGTGGTTGCTTAAGACATTGGAGGCGATGATGTTGTGGAGTGTCAGCTGAGAGGACTATGTTTCCTTGTTTACGTTGATGCTTGCTGTGTCTGTCATTTTGTTTCCTCGGCTGCTGTTGTCCTGGCTGCTGTGCCCCTGTGTGGTTTTGATGATAGCACACTATGAGTCACACTGAAGTGAACTAATAATATGTTTGTGCCCCCTTTATCTGATTGCATTGATTGTAGTGATTGCGTTGACGCATCACAGTGACTGCGTCAACGCATCCATCAGGCTGTATTGCACTTTGGCATCATGAGAACACTGATGAGTTAACGCAGTTGGAACACTGCGTTAACCCATTGAAAGTTTTTCTACGCTGTCTCTCTTGACTGTTCATATGCTGCGTCAACGCAGTAGTGGGGCTGCGTTAACGCAGTGACCTGATTGATGCTGTATATCTTGCTTCGAGCATTTTTACTAAGTGCATTTCTGCGTGCATTTCTACCTCGTGCATAGATCATTCTGTCTTGCAAAGGCACATGCTGTATACTAACTAGGTGCAATTCTCTGAAGGTTAGTGTATGTCTCATAGTCCGTGCACATTTATGTGCTTCACTTAATCAGCTCATGCATCTCCTTAGGTCTGTGCACGATTGGTTGTTTGAGTTGTCGGTTCGTGCATAATCATTTCTCGTGCACGTTTTAGAGCTCTTGCTGATTTCTCACTCTTATTGGTTCATGCATATTCGCTTCAGCTCGTGCCTTTTATTTTGCTATTCCATGCATGATTTCTTGATACAAACGGTCCGTGCATGCGTTCAATATTGCAAGTCGTATAAGTGGCTGCGTCGACGCTGCTCGATGAGAGCGTTTGACGCATTGGCGTCTCCATCAAGGGTTTTTTCCCTTTGTCGAGTGCTGCTGCGTCAACGCTGGCTGTTGAGTGCGTTAACACATTACCTCGTAGTCAAGGCATTCAGCCAGTCGTCTTAGCTGCTGCGTCGACGCCTTAGTGTTACAACGTTGACGCAGTGAGCCTTCTTAAGAACCTAGCGTCTGCTCATACATCCCTTGCGACAACGCTGTCACGATTGTGCGTTGACGCACCAAGCTGCCCAGCAGTCTACTTT
This sequence comes from Amorphophallus konjac, assembly GCA_022559845.1. Taxonomy (NCBI): domain Eukaryota; kingdom Viridiplantae; phylum Streptophyta; class Magnoliopsida; order Alismatales; family Araceae; genus Amorphophallus; species Amorphophallus konjac. Next base: position 107,362,784 of record CM040128.1, on the reverse strand, counting down.
TCTGCTGATTATGAAATATTATTTTCTGTGGCTTTTTATCCTTGCATGTCTCGATTACATCATTTATAAATTGGTCTTGGAAGCAGTGGCTCACTGGACCAAGCATAAACTGATTGTGTGCAGTGCTTCTCACGTGAGCAATTAGTTTCGCCTAATCTGGTTCATCCTTTCTAAATAATGGAACTGATTATGTTTGTTAACTTGCAGGAACATTATAAAGCACGTGACTCGATGTTAAAAAAAGGGGTCCGGGACACTGTCACGTGGAAAGTGAAGATTGCCATGTGGACCAATCGCTGGTCACTAGGGCATCTCCGCTTTATCCACCGGGGGCCCTGGTTCTACTACAAATATCCCTCATCCTCCTCGTAGCAAGTTGCCGACAGTGAGACCCTCTCCAGAGAGAGAAGAGAACCTGAGGGCGGCCAGAGGAAGAGAAGAAGAGGGAGAGCAGCAGCAAGAAGAAGAAGAAAAAAAAGAAGAAGAAAAAGAAGAAGAAGGAGAAGGAGAAGAACATCTGAAGATTTGTTTCTGAAGTGGGATCGTGGATCAAATCCAGATCCATCTATCTTGAGCTGAATTTCTATTCTGTCTTTTTTGCTTTCTTTCATTTGAACTTGTTCTTGTTCTTCCGATTCTCTGGAAAGAGATCGGGTTCCCTCCTGCTGTAGGAGGAAGGGAGGATTACTCCTCCTGTTTGCAGCCAGTGGGGTGCTGGTTGTGGTCTCCCTCCAGTTTGTGGAGGAAGAGAGGCTAGGCCTCTGGTTTGCCAGCAGCAGGGTGCTGCTTGGTGGTTCCCTCCGGTTGTGGAGGAAGGGAGACTTCGGTCTCTGGTTTCCTAGTGACGGGGTGTCACTAGTGGTGCCCTCCGGGTTGGAGGAAGAGGGGAGGCTGTTCCCCTGGGAAGCTGTGCATCAGCATCTGTTGGCAAGCTGTGTTGCCCAGCTGTTAGTGAAGCCACACTCGGGTTGAGTGTGGGGTGGACGTAGGTCTGTGGGTTACAGACCGAACCACCTTAAAAATTTCTTTGCAATGTGTAGTTTGTTTGTTCCTTATCTGAATCGCTAGTTGGATGCTTAGGCTTGTTGTGATTGCATATTCAGTTGAGCTCATTTAGAGGCATCCTTGTGTCAAGGCTTATTTCTGCTTCAGTTCATCTTATCCAGCAGTAGGTGTTGTGGACTTTGGGTAGTCCATCCATTCATTGTTTTATTCTGAAGCAACATTGCTATTAATTCCGCATTTCTGATTATATCAGTTTTATTTGAGCAAAGTTTATTTAAAAGGATTTTTTGGAAGGGGAATTCATTCACCCCCCCCTTTCTGAATTCATAGCACCATTCCTAACAATTGGTATCAGAGCGGTTCCCTAGCTCAACAGATCCAACGATCTGAAGGGGATCCTGCCATCTTGTGAGGTGCTTATCTGTGTGTGTTTGTCTTGCTGCTTGGATTTCTCATCGAACAATTACTGTTCTAAAATTGGTTGTTTAAATGTCTTCTCTTGTGATATTTGATGGTTCAAATTACAGCAGTTGGTTGGGCGGCATTGGTATTCACCTGAGCTCCATTAATCCTAAATTATGGAATCTCGTATCAAAAGGCCCACACAAAGTGCCTCAGGATGAGGCCAGATGGTCTAGGAAGGACATGAGGAAGTTTAAAGAGAATACTGAGGTCTTTAATATTCTGAGAGACTCAGTAAATATTGACATGTTTCCTTGTATTGCAGGTTGCTCAACAGGAAAAGAAATCATGGCCCAAGTGAAAGCCATACATGAGGAACAAGGTGGAATGTGCTTGATCGGAAATGGAGGAGACTATAGTGACAGCCATAATCCAGAAGATGATAATGGCAAGGCAAGCTCAAATGATCAGGAAGAGGACAATGATGAGAATTACAGCACAAATGATAGGCTAAGGAAGAACAAGTCTGAGGTAAATTCTAACTGTAATTCTGATGACAATGATGAGTTTAGCTCTATCAAACTTGCGATAGCTTTTGATAAATACAGAATGAAAAAATCTGAGGATAGAAGATTGAAAAAGAAAATTGAGTCAAGTGATTTAAATTCATCATGCAAAGACTATTTGAATCTGAAACAAACATATGATGTCTGTCTAATAGATGTTCACAGCCTTAAAGAACAAAATGCTTTCCTAAGATATGAAAATCAAAATTGTTTGAATAAGATTGCTGAACTTGAAAATAAGCTGAAACAGGAAGATAATCTTCTTCTAAAGAGCATGCAAGATTTGAGTGAGCTTATTTTCATGTCAAACAAATTGAAACATGATAATGCTGAAATTCAAAAGGAAAATGAAACGCTTAAAGATCAAAATAAAAGGCTGATGGTCTTAAATACTGTAATGGGAGAAAAATGGAAAGACATTGAAAAAGCCAAGGCTGCTAATGAAGTAATTCAATCTGAAAAGGAACAGAAATTCTTGCATGAAATTCAAATTCTGAAAAATTTCAATGATGCTATGCAAAAACAGATTGTCACCTGTGAAGAAGACTTAGTGAGTTCTAAAATGCAGATTTCTTCACTGAAAAATGAAATTGTTGAATTGAACAAACTCTTGTTCAAGGTTGATAAAGGAAAAGACAAAATCATCTCTGTGGAAAATTCAGAATGTATGAGTACTTCAAGGGCTGGTTTTTCCAATAAATCTCAGAAGTCTGAACAAAAGGAAAACAACAACATCTGTGAAAGATTCTCTCATGACAAGAAAACTAGTTATGTTCAGAAAAAGAATGATGGGTTGAAATCTGATAGAATGCATGCTAGGAGTTCTAGTTCAAAGAATCCTACTTATGTTCAAAAGGAAAGAATCAAATGTTTTTACTGTCATACAGTAGGCCATCTTATGCATGAATGTAAACTAATGAAACAAGATGACCAAAATGCAAAGAAAATTTTTGTTGATCAGAAAAAGAATTTTCATTCCAAATCTGTTAACATCCATGCTATGGAAGACATCTTTGAAGAAAATGACTCTAGAGTTAAGCACATTGCGTGCTCTCACTGTGGTAAGTATGGCCATGCAGTCAAGGACTGCTGGTATGTTAAAAGAAATCAACCTGTGAATCACTCTTGTTATAATTGTGGTAAAATAGGTCACAAGGCTGCTGGTTGTTGGTTATCTTGGAATAGGAAACACAATGCCCATACATACAACAGTACACTTCATGCTCATGTATATAAAAGTCATGCTGTTGTTGATAGACATCTCAGGTCCAAGAAACCTGCTGTCACATGTAAAAAAAAATAAAAAATTTATTGTGAACCTGGTCATTCCATGGACAGTCATCATTTGAGAAATATTAATGCCAACATTGATAAAAGGTTTTACAGAACTGTTGTTAAGGCTAACATAGGGCCCAAGGTTGCTTGGGTACCTGTAGGAACAAAGTAAATCCTTGCTGCAGGAGAGCCTTGGAAGAAAATAAAGGGGTGATACAAACCAAGGTTCTCAAGAATGAAGATCCCGGGTCTCTACTCTACAGGTGAGTTCTGAATTAAATTCTTGCTTTATGACCTTCTGCTGCTAGTAAGTGCATATCATGTTTAAATTTGATCAATAAGAATCATAGTATCAGATTTTGTCACTTGCATTAGTTAATTCTTAATGTTGAGCTGATCATGCACGCACCTCCATATATGCATCTCAGTTGCACTCCTCTGCATACATATAAAAGTTGATTTGCAAAAAATTGTGTGTTACAATGCCATGCATATAGTCTAACATTTGCATCCACACTTCATTGCATATTTTTTAGATTTGAAAACCTCATAAAAACAAATTGTGCAAATTGGAATAAATCCTGACATTCAGGAGGAGCAAATGCAAATCTTCTCATGCAACAAATTGGAGTCTTTGCATTGCATATTTGGAGCAATCTGCTTAGTCCTGTGATTAATCTGAAAATCCGAAAAGAGTTTCTTGTCGTTAAATGCACAGTCAGCTCATCTCCATTCATTACATCTCTGACAGCTGGCATGATTGATATTTGACTACTCTAGTGATGATAAATAGCTCAGCTATTTTTGATGATTCATTGAAATTTTGAATTCCATTTACATGGTTGATTTGCAAGTCATGCACATGGTCAGGGGGAGTTAGTCGAAACCTTTCTGTGCTACTTGCAAACTTGCATAAGGCAATCTCCCTGCATGGTCCTCATAGTTCCCATGAGACACTTCATGCATGATGCATCATGTAGTGAATTGCATTGCATGTAGTTGTCCATTGCATTTAGTAAGGGGGAGCATTGCTCACTATTTTGAAAAATTGCATCTGTCTTTTGCCCCACATTACTGCCACTAAAGCTCAATTCTGATGACTGAAATTGACCCTTCAGTTTGAACTTCATCTTGTTCAATTCCTTGGCGGATCTGGATTGCACTTCATATCATCTTTTGTTTCAACTGTTCTCAGCCACTTTCACTCATTCGATCAATATTGAATTGGCTGTTCCTGACATATGTCTTTGTCTTCCTTGAAAATTGAGAAGAATTTCACTGTGAATATCCTGATCAAAAATCTGAAAAGGACTATTCAAAGGAAACTTCTATTATATGGAACTATGAATATCTGAATTTCTCTACTGATTGAAGTCTTATGTACTCCTTGTGTGTGCTTATGAACTATTCTTGAAAAATATCTGAGTTGGACTTAATAAACTTTAACCAACACTTTCATGTTGTATCTTTCAAATCTTCTGGAATCCGAAAACTCTGAAATCATAATTTTCCTTGATTGATATGCATGAAAATATGTATTGTCTTTAAACATATGGCATCTGGTTAAAGTCAAAGGGTACATGTAGTCAGAGCAATGCCTTTGGTCACCGAGAAACACATCTCACTCACCAAAGAAATGAGTTGAGATATGTCATGAAGTGCCATAGTTAACTCTGCTAATATATATATATATATATATATATATATATATTGATTGAAAATCTGGCAGAGCAATGGCATGCACACTGAGAAATGCATTACACTCATCAAAGAAATGAGTTCCAGTGTGTCATGAAGTGTAAAATGCTAACTCTGTTCTTATGAAGCATGACAGTTAGTCCTTCCAAGTGCTTAGGGATACTGGCGTCTAAACAACGTGTATCCTCTAGTTGCAAGGATGTACTAAACTTGATTGCTCCTGATATATGTTGCAAAATATAATATCTGAAATTGTTTGCAAAAAGGGTCTTATTTTGAAAACTTTGACAGAATCAAATGGTTCAAGTGTGTTTAACCTCAATACTATTTATTGCATTTCTTAAGGAAATCCTTGGGTTTAAGTAAGTAAGAAAGAAGAAGGTTAAATAAGACTATCAATATGAAAGAATGGTTCATTTTTATTAAAACTAATTTCAGATATGAATCAAAAAGTTCATGCACAAACCTTGCATACATAATATTTCGATCTGGTCTGACCATGAAAGATCATTCATAGGTCTCTATGATGGAAGAGTCTGAAATTCCTGTTTAAATCAGATTTATGAAACTGTTATTCTAGTGAAAATCCCTCTCATTCACTCTGAATGCTTGATTTTTGGTATCAGATTTGCTTGACCTCCCACATTGAACTTCATTACTTCCCATCTCACTGATATTCTCACAAATTCCGAGCTTTAGAGATCTGACTTCTATTGCATTCATATGATGGTCAAAGTCTAAGGGAGAGAAAAAGGCTTTATTTCATATCTCTCGTATGGATCAGATAGGTTTGAAGTATAAGAGGTGTATGACTAAGAGGGAGTCAGTCATGGATTGCATGTCTGTTTATCTGCATTCACATGGTTATCACTGCATTTCTGGGTGAATAGTGCTCAGGCTGGGAAAAGAGAGAAAGTCCTTTAGCTTATTTGGGCAGTAGTGTAGGTTTCAGGGGGAGAAGAGATTTCCCTTCATATTCTGGTCTGCAGAGGCATTTGATTTAGGGGGAGTTTGTCATATAGCTTTTATTTCTATTTGCATGTCATTCATGTGCAAAATGTTGAAAAATAGTGGTCAATGTCTAAGGGGGACAAAAGGTTTTTCTTCATATTTTTGGACTGCATAAGAAAAGCTTGTTGCTTAAGAGTGTTTGATTAAGGGGGAGTCAATCATACATATTGCATTCCACATCTTTCAAAATTCGTCTCTTGCATACTCCTCATGGTCTCTCTATGTTGCACAATTAACATGCTTCTATCATACATTTGCACTCATACAGTCATACATAACATTCTTATGGAAAATGACACAACGTTTTATTGAGCACTCACCTCACCATCTGCTTGGTTGCTCATTGTTTAAGAGTGCCCGTGTGGTTTTGCTGCTATTTTTCAATTGCTGTTTTGACTCTTTCCCCCAAGGGTTGCATAACAACTTATGTGTCTTATTGAATTACCTTTTTGCTGAAGTCAAAGGGGGAGAAGAATCTGTGAAACTCATAGTGTTGCCATCATCAAAAAGGGGGAGATTGTTGTGCCCCTGTGTGGTTTTGATGATAGCACACTATGAGTCACACTGAAGTGAACTAATAATATGTTTGTGCCCCCTTTATCTGATTGCATTGATTGTAGTGATTGCGTTGACGCATCACAGTGACTACGTCAACGCATCCATCAGTCTGTATTGCATTTTGGCATCATGAGAACACTGATGAGTTAACGCAGTTGGAGCACTGCGTTAACCCATTGGGAGTTTTTCTACGCTGTCTCTCTTGACTGTTCATATGCTGCGTCAACGCAGTAGTGGGGCTGCGTTAACGCAGTGACCTGATTGATGCTGTATATCTTGCTTCGAGCATTTTTACTAAGTGCATTTCTGCGTGCATTTCTACCTCGTGCATAGATCATTCTGTCTTGCAATGGCACATGCTGTATACTGACTAGGTGCAATTCTCTGAAGGTCAGTGTATGTCTCATAGTCCGTGCACATTTATGTGCTTCACTTAATCAGCTCATGCATCTCCTTAGGTCTGTGCACGATTGGTTGTTTGAGTTGTCGATTCGTGCATAATCATTTCTCGTGCACGTTTCAGAGCTCTTGCTGATTTCTCACTCTTATTGGTTCATGCATATTCGCTTCAGCTCGTGCCTTTTATTTTGCTATTCCATGCATGATTTCTTGATACAAATGGTCCGTGCATGCGTTCAATATTGCAAGTCGTATAAGTGGCTTCGTCGACGCTGCTCGATGAGAGCGTTTGACGCATTGGCGTCTCCATCAAAGGTTTTTTCCCTTTGTCGAGTGCTACTGCGTTGACGCTGGCTGTTGAGTGCGTTAACGCATTACCTCGTAGTCAAGGCATTCAGCCAGTCATCTTAGCTGCTGCGTTGACGCCTTAGTGTTACAACGTTGACGCAGTGAGCCTTCTTAAGAACCTAGCGTCTGCTCATACATCCCTTGCGACAACGCTGTCACGATTGTGCGTTGACGCACCAAGCTGCCCAGCAGTCTACTTTTCTGCTGATTATGAAATATTATTTTCTGTGGCTTTTTATCCTTGCATGTCTCGATTACATCATTTATAAATTGGTCTTGGAAGCAGTGGCTCACTGGACCAAGCATAAACTGATTGTGTGCAGCGCTTCTCACGTGAGCAATTAGTTTCGCCTAATCTGGTTCATCCTTTCTAAATAATGGAACTGATTATGTTCGTTAACTTGCAGGAACATTATAAAGCACGTGACTCGATGTTAAAAAAGGGGTCCAGGACACTGTCACGTGGAAAGTGAAGATTGCCATGTGGACCAATCGCTGGTCACTAGGGCATCTCCGCTTTATCCACCGGGGGCCCTGGTTCTGCTACAAATATCCCTCGTCCTCCTCGTAGCAAGTTGCCGACAGTGAGACCCTCTCCAGAGAGAGAAGAGAACCTGAGGGCGGCCAGAGGAAGAGAAGAAGAGGGAGAGCAGCAGCAAGAAGAAGAAGAAGAAGAAGAAGAAGGAGAAGGAGAAGAACATCTGAAGATTTGTTTCTGAAGTGGGATCGTGGATCAAATCCAGATCCACCTATCTTGAGCTGAATTTCTATTCGGTCTTTTTTGCTTTCTTTCATTTGAACTTGTTCTTGTTCTTCCGATTCTCTGGAAAGAGATCGGGTTCCCTCCTGCTGTAGGAGGAAGGGAGGATTACTCCTCCGGTTTATAGCCAGTGGGGTGCTGGTTGTGGTCTCCCTCCAGTTTGTGGAGGAAGAGAGGCTAGGCCTCTGGTTTGCCAGCAGCAGGGTGCTGCTTGGTGGTTCCCTCCGATTGTGGAGGAAGGGAGACTTCGGTCTCTAGTTTCCTAGTGACGGGGTGTCACTAGTGGTGCCCTCCGGGTTGGAGGAAGAGGGGAGGCTGTTCCCCTGGGAAGCTGTGCATCAGCATCTGTTGGCAAGCTGTGTTGCCCAGCTGTTAGTGAAGCCACACTCGGGTTGAGTGTGGGGTGGACGTAGGTCTGCGGGTTACAGACCGAACCACCTTAAAAATTTCTTTGCAATGTGTGGTTTGTTTGTTCCTTATCTGAATCGCTAGTTGGATGCTTAGGCTTGTTGTGATTGCATATTCGGTTGAGCTCATTTAGAGGCATCCTTGTGTCAAGGCTTATTTCTGCTTCAGTTCATCTTATCCAGCAGTAGGTGTTGTGGACTTTGGGTAGTCCATCCATTCATTGTTTTATTCTGAAGCAACATTGCTATTAATTTCGCATTTCTGATTATATCAGTTTTATTTGAGCAAAGTTTATTTAAAAGGATTTTTTGGAAGGGGAATTCATTCACCCCCCCCCTTTCTGAATTCATAGCACCATTCCTAACACTGGCATGGGTCGTGTCTCCTTTTCTTGTGAGACGGAAGCGACGTTGCCTTGTTTCGGAGGTGTCAGACTTGTGTTCACTTGTGTGCCATGCTCGTTCTATGGATCGATTTGCCTTGAGATCCAGAGCGTGTGCTTGTGATGATGGTCTGGCGGTGTTCCTCTGAATTCTATTTTTTGAGATTAGTGCTGTTTCAAGTTGTGTCTTGGGGGTTGTTCTGCCCTGCTTCTCCTTGGTAGTTCCTTAAAATTTGAGGATGAAATTTCTTGAAGGAGGGGAGGCTGTAATGTCCTAGATTCTTATCTGATCTCTCAGATCCTTATCGGAGTGCTGTCGGATCGCTTTTGTGGGTCTTGAGTTGAGTTTTACGATCCACGTGGGTTTTTCTCCCGTACAAGTTATGGAACCCTATGGTGAGTTTGTTTCTTAGTTCATCGACTCGAGGACGCTATAGCTGCGATCTACTCATTGAGAGGATTGAATTGGCTATTTTTTCATAATTTTTTGAATTAGTGGATTTTTTACATAAAAATCAGATTTTCAAAAATTAGGAAAATTCCTAATTTCTTTCCTTTTTATTTTCCTTTCCTCTCTCCTCCCTCTCATTTCTCAGTTCATGTTCTCTGTCTCGTTCTCTCTGCTCTCTACTCATCTCTCCGTGGGGCGCGCATCGTTGGCGAGCTGGGCGAGGTGGGAACGCGCTGGAGTGATCGTGGAACGCGATGGAGTGATGGATGGAGTGTACGTTGGCGCGATCCCTCGGTGGATTCAAAGCCGGCGTGGTTTGATCGTCGTGATTGCTTCAACGTGATTTAGTCGCTTCGGCGCATGGAATCTTCCGTGGAGGTAGGGAGATGGAAGACCTACTCCCGTTCTATGTTTCCTCCCAGTTTCATGCCGAACGGTGCGAAAACGAGTGGGTTTCATTCAAGTTCGGGAAAATCATGCTTTTGGGGTGTTCGTTGGGTTCGCTGGAAAATGGCAACGGTTTTCAGATCAGTTGGTTCCATTGGAACCCCCAGCATGTTAGCATTCCATTCCCACAAGTTTCATCGCGATCGGTGGTCATTTGGGACCGGTAGAAGCCCGGGAACCCATGTGACTCCATTAGGGTCGATTCGTTCGAATCGCCCGATTCGTGTCGTTTTGGCGTCGATTTGACCCCTTCCGGTCTGTGGAAGGCTTGTATCATCGTTAGGATTGTTTCCCCTTCGTTTAAGAGTGAACGGGGCGTGGAAAGGCCGAGATCCGGCCGATCCCCTATTTTACTCGCCGTGACGCTTAAACGGTTTTACAGAAATCGTTCTACCTTGTAAGCGGTTCAAGGGCGACCGTTTCATGTTGGTCGGTTCAGAGTTAAACGGCTTCGCGATAGACCATGTTATTTTGTAATCGGCCCTTAGAGCACCGCTATTCCCTGAATAACAGCCCAATAGAGACCGTGTTTCCCCGTGTTGTTTTGGGTATGTCGGTTCGCTGGCTGAACGGCCATGCGACTGACTGTGTTCAAGGTTTAAGCTATTGTGCCCCTGTGGTTTTGATGTCAACAAGCACTATGAGTATGAATGATTGATCACCATGTGTCTGCATATGAATGATGGATTGAGCATCTTATTTGCATGTCATTCCATCGAACAGGTTGTGCTATGAGTATGAATGATTGATCACCATGTGTCTGCATATGAATGATGGATTGAGCATCTTATTTGCATGTCATTCCATCGAACAGGTTGGTGCACTTCCATTCATGCATGAAGAGTTATATGGGTTCTGGTATATAGAGTGCATCAACGCACTGTAGTGGCTGCGTTGACTCAGTCTAGCATTTCTGGAAGGATACCCATTCTGGAAGGGCGTGTGCGTTGACGCAGTATGGGCACTGCGTTAACGCGGCCAGTTGTGTGTTCCAGCATTAACTCTGTTGAAACACATGCATACTCCGTGCATTGTTAGTTCTCCTGCACATTGCATCGGTGCATTCATCTATTGCTTCAATACTAAGTCAGTGCAGTTCATGCATATCGCATACACATATTCGGTGCAAAATATAGCTCCGCATTCACGACAAGTCTGTCCATGCATAACTTGAAGTCGATGCATTCAAGTGCATTTCATGATAACCAGCATAGTCAAAGCATGTGTATACTTTATTTACGCATTGAAAGTCGATGTGTGTTCATTGCATCTGTCAGGTCTATACATCGCCGCATGCTATCAAGTCTGTACAACCCACGTAGGTTCACTCGACCAAGTCCGTGCAACTCCTGTTGCAGCATCAACTCAAGTCTGTACAACATTTGTTGCTGCATGCGACTAACTCAGTGCATATGTGCATCTTTCACTTCAAAGTCTGTACACTCTTTGGTGGCTAGTCTGTACAACCTCCGTTGTTTCACTCGACCAAGTCAGCACAGCCCGTGTTCTTCATGCATATACATAGTCAGTGCATCGCTTTGCCTCACGTATACACAAATACACAAAGTCTGGACAACCTGTGTTGATACTAGCATTTAAGTTCGTGCATCATTTCAGCAAGTCTGTATATCGTCTTGTCGCAGGCACAGCAAGTCTATACATCATCTTGTCGCTTGCACATAAAAGTCTGTACACATCTCGGTGGCATGCCTGAGCATTCCTCTTCAATGTGCATACTTTCCTATATGCATACTGCATTCCACGCTATCAAGTCTGTACATGCTTAGTTCAAATCTTGAACTAACTCGATGCATCCTTTTCTTTTCCTTCAGATTGATTCAAACTGATAATATGTTCAACCTGACAGAACATCTGTTCGAGGAGCTTAAGAAGGGCACGTGATCCAAGGATGGAGGTCTAACCCTGATCGTGACATGTGGAACCATTGTGCTGGGATACCGCCACTTGGACTAAGGCCTCTAGGCGGGAATCAAGGAAAGCACACGCCCTACCTCACTGCTCTATAAATAAGAAGCTTCTTCCTGAAGAGTAGAGTGACAGAAGTAGATAGAAGAAGAAAGATCTAAAGCAGCACAATCCAGTGAGGAGAAGAGAGTAGCAGCAGAAAAGAGCATAAGTGAAAGTGAGAGAGCTCGTGAGATCGAGAGAGATCGAGAGAGAGAGAGTGAAGAAAGAGCTTGAGGAGAAGAAGAAGAGAAGCTTCATTGAAGATCTGTTATCTGTTGGCTCTTGGATCAGATCCAGACCAACTTGTTCATATCATTTACAGCTTTCAGTTGCTGTGTTTCCTTTGTTCTTCTTGTTTTTCTTTTGAAACTCTATTTCAAGCTGTTAGTCAGCAGAGCTAAGCTGTATTGCTCAGCGTTGCAGAGGAGGATTCCTCTGGACAGCAAGCTGTGTTGCTCAGCAGGCGAGGTGGATACCTCGGACAGCAAGCTATGTTGCTCAGCGGTTGTAGGCAAGCTGTGAGGCCTAGCTGCTGAAGCTGTGTATCAGCGGAAGCCACGCTCGGGTTTGAGTGTGAGGTGGACATAGGTCTGCAGACCGAACCACCTAAAAATCCCCGTGTCTATTGTGGTTTGATTGCCTTATTCGATTCGCTAGATGTATGCATAGGCACGATCTGTTTCTTATATATAGTGAGAGATACGTTTGCACACCGTGCATTTGATTCTGGTCTTGATAGAGTCTAGCTAATTAGATGAACTGAGTCATCTCTTTAGTTTATATGGAGTAGATCAGAGGTAAAGTCTATCTGATCTTCCTTCCATCATTCGAAGAGTGCATCTAAGCTGATTAAGGCATCCGTGGGTTTTTAATTCCGCATCTCTGTTTGTTTAATCTTTTCAATTGGGCAAAATTCTTAAGGAGATATTCATTCACCAATCTCTGAATCTATCGCACCAGCCTCAACATAAGCGGCCTTGGCTCAACCGTTTTTATCGTTTGGACTTGGTCAACGTTTTAAGTCGGTTTGCCCAAGCGGTCTAACGATAGACCGCTCGTATGGTTTGAACGGCCCTTGTCTAGACCGTTCTATTGGTTTGACCAGCTTAGCTATTTGGGGTTGACTATGTGAAGCGGTGAGGTCACGACCGCTTGGCTCATCTCTGCGGCCATGAGGAGAACGTTCCATGATATAAACGGCCTCAGGTAGACCGCTTACCCCTACACTTTTATAATTTCATTTTCTGGAGTCTTCTGAGTTGAACGGCCATGTCCCTGACCATTCATCTCAATGAGACGGCCCATCTGTAGACCGTTCTATTCTATGGAACGTTATGCTTTTGACCGTCTTTGGCTTTGCATGACTTCTTGGCAACCATGATTTGCCCGTGTGTTCTGGGTAATGGAACAGCCTCCTATCTGACCGTTTGACCTGTTAAGTGGTAAGGTGTACGATCGTTTATTTCCCGGAGTGCTGTTTTGTGTTGTTTTTTCGATGGTTTGGCCTCCATTTGTCTTGGCTTGACCTTGTGGGTTGCCCGTGGTCCCGTGGATATCCTTGATGTCCTATGTGGGCTATGACCACGTTAGAAGGTATCCAAGAGTGCCTATACATCGAGTCATGTTCCGTGATGCTTCAGAGTCATCCTTGGTTTCTGGTCAACCCGGTGTGATCCAGTGGTTGACACGTGACCTTCTTAGTGTCTCATCTGATCGAGACATGGTTGTGGACGCCTAGAGGTGCTGTCTTATCTCGATCTACGTGTCCAGATGGGTTAAGGGTCTTGGTGAACCATCAAATCTCCATGTGTCATTTTATACGGTTTCGTGGATCCGATGGTCCATTATCGTTTCTTGTGGCTTAGGACTAGGCTGATTGGCGGCTTGTTACCGCTTGGTGCGACGATCTTGACCCGAGTCTTGTGACTCAAGGATCATTGTATCAGCAGGTCTAGTTGTCCTATCTTGAGTTTGGTGCCAGTTGGTATACCGCCATGTGTCTGGGTGCTTCGTAGTACGTGCGACAGTACATTCTTAGCCTGTCTATATTTCAGCACTCATGTTTCAGAGTCTCCGTGTCTAATGAGCATCCACTAGTTGTAGCCCGATGACCTCGAGTGTCGGCCAACCTGGGAGTGGTGGTGGGGCAATTCCCGAGATATGGTTTGTAGGCTAGTTTATGTGGGCTCCCGTGCCTTGCAGTAGCGTCCTGCTGGGGGTGAAAACTAGCTAGAGGCCTAGCTCAAGACATTGAGCTTATGTATGCACACATGGTCAGGGGCGTTTTATACGAATGCCGACGGACGTGACCCTAACTAGTCACTCGTTACTGTAGTTCCAAGTTCAGTTTGGTGAGTATCTCAGTCTCCATCATTCTTGGCGTCCGTAGCGAGATACCTGTGGCGCAGTGTAAGACGTCAGTGGACGCATCTGGCTGTTCTTCTAGTAAGGAGGTGCTTCCGTCACTTGGCGCGTGACCCTTGTGTTTCTCAGAGTCTGTGTTCCCCTTCCGAGTTCGTCTGTTCTTAGCTTCGTCCAAGTTCAGCTTCCCCCTTCCGAGTCGGTCTATTCTCGGCCTTGCCCGAGTATAGCTTGCTGTTGCGTGCATGATGATCTAGTCATGTATGCATTAGTGTCTGTTGTCTATCTAGGTTTTTTCTAGAGCTTTTGCCTGGTTTCGTGGGCTTTAGCCTTTGGGCTAATGGTTGGCTGACGGATCGGTAACTCCTGACTTTGTGAGATTAGGGTTCACCCATTTGTCGCTGTTTGGAGTAGCTTAGGGAGCCGTGCTTTGCACAGTAGCCGTGTTCTCATTCCTTATTGCTTTGCTTTTCCATTTTTTTTAGCCCTTCTACTCCTGCTCTCCCAACTTTCTTTTACAGCTTTCGAGGTGTAGTTTAGCTTTTCCTACTTTACTATTACTGCTATTTTAGTTGTTGTTCCGTGTTACTACGTTGTTTTTCAGTGGAGATCCGCGTGACCCCTACTAAGCTAGTGACACAAGGCTCACCCCTACTTTTCAGGTGTGGCGCTCTGCTTCCTTAGCGGTTCCTAGTGTGGCATGCTCGTAGTTGCCAGCGGTACCTACGTTGGGCTTCCCCTGACCTCAGTGTTCGTTTTTCTTTCTGTTGGACTGTACTTGTCTTTCCCTTGGACTGGACTCTTGTATAATTGTTAATCTAAACTTTTAATTAAAAAGTAATTTTATTTCTACTATTTTAGCAAACCGATCTAATGAAATTTAATTGCTTACTGTTATATCTGCGACTTCAATGTACTACACTATAATCCTTTTATCCCTTCGGAGCTTTACAACTCTTGGGAGGCTTCATGGGTTCCAAGTGGTATCGGGTCTACTCGGTAGTCCTATCGGGTATATCCGGTATTCGGAGTCCAGGTCGTCACACAGGGTATCCAAGACTGTGGAGAAAGATTCAATCTGGACAGACATAGAATCAAGCATAGTGCCAAAAGTGGCAAAAGGGGTGTCAGTGTGACTCCCAAAGGTAGAAAGTTGCTCCCCAAAAGATAAAGATGAAAAGGGTAAAACAGTAGATCCTACATTGTTTCAAGGTATAATCGGATCACTACTGTATCTTACAGCATGTCGTCCTGATATTCAATACATCGTATGTGTCTGTGCTCATTTTCAGTCATGCCCTAACGAGTCTCACTTATTGGTTGTTAAACAGATTTTTTGATATTTGATTGGCACAGTAAACTTCGGCTTATGGTTTCCCATCGGTAGCTCATTTGATCCAATTGCATACACCGATGCAGATTATGCTGGATGTATTGTTGATCGTAAAAGTACTAGCAGGTACTATCAGTTTCTTGGTGGGTGCCTAGTTTCATGGGCTTCCAAGAAACAACATTCAATAGCTCTCTCAATGACCAAGGCTGAGTATGTAGCTGTCAGAAGTTGTGGAGTCCAAGTACTTTGGATCAAAAATCAATTGTTTGATTTGAATGTTGAAATAAAATATGTTCCGATTTTGTGTGATAATACGAGTGCAATCAACTTGTCTAAAAACGAGGTGGGTTTGAATTGATAAGGTTAGTCTTGTAAGGACAATAACACTTTGCGTGAGCAGAATCTTCGGATTCATACCTCCGCCTAGTACTGAAAAACTATCGTGGTGATTGACTTCGATATATCTAATCTGTATTGTAACAGATCTGAATTTCTAAGTTGCAAGTTCATCATATCTGTAATATCCTGGATTCTTTAGATTAGAGTCGGAGAGCTTTCGGATCGCTTTCGTGGGTCCTGATATGTGTTTTACGATCCACGCAGGTTTTTCCCTTGTATAACTTGTGGAACCCTGTGGAGAGTTGACCGTTGAGTTTTGCTACTCAAGGACGCTACAAGTGCGTTGTGCTCGTTCCGAGGATCGTGAAGACTATTTTTTCGTATTTTTTGAATTTATAAATTTTCGTGCCAAAAATCAGATTTTAGGAAATATTGCTAATTTCCTATTTTTCCTTTTCTCTTAACCCCTTTCTCTCTCCTCTCTCTCCCCTCACGTCTCTCACTTTCTCTCCCTCTGTTCTCTCTCCTCTCTTCTCCTCTCACACGGGCGTGCGACCGGTGTGGAGCTGGGTGAGGCGGTGACGACGTGGAGGTGTCGTGGGGCGTGCTGGCATGAAGAATGGAGCGTGGCGTTGGCGCGATCCCTTGGTGGATTCAAAGCCAGCGTGGGCTGGTTCGTGTGATGGTTTTCGACGTATTATGGTCATTTCGGTGCGTTAGATCTTCGGTGGAGGTAGGGGGACAGATGCCCTACTCTTTTACTGGGTTCTCTCCCGATTTGGAGCCGAATGGTGTGAGTTTGAGTGAATTTTGCTTCATTTTGGGCGAAAGTATGTTCGGGGGGTGTGAGCCATGTTCGCCATTCAAGGCGACGGTTTCTAACTTAAATGGTTTCTTTTGAACCCCTGGCATGTTGGGATTGAGTTCCCGCCAGTTTTATTGAATTTGGTCGAGAATCGGAGCCGATATGAGCCCGGTTGTCCTTGTGAGTCATTTTGGGTCGATTCATGGGAATCGCCTGTTTCTTGCGTTTTTGGGCATGGTATGATCCCTTCCGGCTTGTGAAAGGATGGTATTTGTGATTAGAGTTGTTTCTCCGTCATTCCAGAGACGATTGGGGCATGGAAAATGGGTTTTCGTGTGGATATCCTAATTTTTGCTCCATGACGAGAACACGACGGTCGTGGGTACCGCGTTCTCAGTGGAATGCGCTACAACGATGCGCCGCGTCTCATGTAGGAGATGAACAGTTTGGCGGTTAGGAACGCGTCCTAGGTGATGGGCGCGATCTTGTTTTAATGTGACCCAAGTGTTGGGCACGATCTATGTGAATGCGACCCAGGTGAGGGGCACGTTTACGTTTATGTCTGTGTTATCGCGTTAGTGGTTCTGGTCGCGTTAATTATTATGACTTAAGCAGCGCCGCGTTAGTGTGTTATCGTGACCCAAGTGTTGGCTACGTTATGGTGACATCCCGACCTAAGGTAGGGGCACGTTAATCATCGCGACGCAGGGTATAGGCGTGTTAATACTTTTCATTTATGTGTCATCGCGCCCAAGGCTGTGGCCGTGACTATCGTCGCGACCCAGGTGGGTGGCGCGCTAATGATGTGATTGTGAAGCGTGTCTTTACCGCATCTATGCATGATCGTGACCCAGGGTATGGCCGCGATCATGTGATCAAGGCCTTGGGGATGATTATGATTTGGTTAGGACTGTGAGTCGAACCACTAGTGTTGAGAATCGACTTGCCATATTATATAGTGTTATTTTCGGTTATTGTGGCTTTGACCCCTTGGTTAGCACATTGTTCCATGGATGTCTTGGACGTCCTATGAGGGCCGTGACCGTGTTATAGGGTATCTGAGAGGCCCATTGTACCGAGTAGTGTTTTGTGTTATTTCAAGGGTCTTTATGGTTTCTGGTCAACCCGGTTGTGACCCAGTGGTTGACACGTGACCTCATGAGTGTCTCGTCTATCCTGTGAGGATCGAGACATGGTTTTGGGCACTTGGAGGTGTTATCTTACCTCGATTTACGTTTCTATGTGGTTCGATGCCTTTTTGGTGATCCCTCTTTTTCCGTATTTTGTGTTATGCGGAATGGTGAGTCCATCGTGCGGCTCGGAGGCCGAGGACTCATTATTATCATTATTGCTGTTATGGATCCAGTTGCTCAGTGCCATTTTCCATAATGTGTTTCTCGTGGATTTTGACTTAGGGACAAGGCTGATTAACAACGTGTTGCTGTGATGTGCGACGATCTTGACCCGAGTCTTGTGACTCAAGGATCATTGTCAGTAGGTCTAGTTGACTATCCTGAGTATGGTAGAAGTTGTGTACTACATTATGCTTCGTAGTACGTGTGACAGGTGCGTGCTTACCTTGTTTGTACTTCGGTGTTCGCTATTTTTAGTCTCTGTGTCTAGTGAACCTCTACTAATCGTAGTCTGACGACACTTTCCTGTGTAGGCCTACCTGGGAGTGGTGGCGGGGCAGTTCCCGGTAGATGATTTTTAGGCTAGTTTCCCTGGGCCCCCTTACTTAGCGGTAGCGTCCTACTGGGAGTGAAAACTAGCTAGAAGCATGGCTCAAGGCATTGGGCCTGTGTGTGCACACGTGGTCAGGGGCAGTTGGACGAGCGTCGACGGGCGTGACCCTGACTAGTCACTCGTTAATGTTGTTCCTTGTACTTGGTTCTTTGTCAGTGTCTCAGTTATCACCGTTCTAGGTGAGTGCGAGATACTTGAGGTGCAATGTAAGACGTCAGTGGACGCATCTGGCTATTCTACTAGTGAGGAGGTGCTTCTGTCACATGACACAATGACTTGTGTTTTCGTGACTAGTTTCCATCATGATCAACGTGACTCGTCGGGTTGTCTGTGTTGGCTTCACCCGCGGTCTAGTCTAGTATAGCGTACACGACGGTGATTTCATGTATGCCTTGTGCCTTTCACTGTGTAAGTCTTAGGTAGGCTTTACCTGTTTTGGTAGGCTTTTCACGATAGGGTTTCGTGATTCGTCAATGGATCGGTAACGCCCGACTTTGTGAGATCGGGGTTCACCTTTCTGTTGTTGTTGGGAGTAGTTTAGGCGCCGAGGTTCCTTCGGCTACCGTGTTTTCGTGTTACGGCTTTCCTCTTCACTTCTGTCGTTTCTACTCCTATTGTTACTACTTTGCTTTAGTGCAGCACTGCTATTACTGCGTGTTTTATGGTAGGGTTCTGCGGGATCCCTACTGGGCTAGTGACTCGAGGCTCACCCCTGACTTTTCAGGTGTAGCTATTCTGCCTCGTGGCTGGAGGTTCCACTGTGCGGTAGTTCTGTGTTGCCAACGTTTTTCAGTGTCAGATTTCCCCCGACTTGAGGGTACGTTTCCCTTTCTGTTGGACTGTACTTGTCTTTCTGTTGGACTGGACTTTATTAGTTTAATTGTTAAAGAAAATGTTATTTTAGTTCTGCTACTTTAGAAATCCTAATCATAGAAATTTAATTGCTTACTGCTTTATCTGGAAGTTCAATGTAGTATCACACACCTTTGTTTCCCTTTGGAGCTTTTCCGCTCTTGGGAGGCCTCGCAGGTGCCAAGTGGTATCGGGCTTAACGGTATCCGGAGTCTGGGTTGCCACAGTTGGTATTAGAGCGAGAGTTCAGAGTTGTTCGGAATTTTTCTGAGCTAGCTGAGCTTTTGTTTGTAAAGTACATAGGAATTAGAGATATCGCAGTACTCAGAGTCCTTAAGGTCCAATATAGTCGGCAGCTGGCATCGGTTTTACGATCGTTTATTACTTTATTTTTGCGTGTGGTTTGTGCGTGCTGTGTTGGCACTGTTGGAGATGATTTTTGCTCTCGTCAGGATGTAATAGAGTGTTCTTTTTTTGTCATGGTGTTTGTCTCGGTTATGCTGTACTTGGCAGAGTTCGCCGGTAGGCGTGAATCTGTAGTGCGGTGTTCGAGATTTTTTCATGGCTTGTTCAGGTGGCTGGTGACTTTATCGTTGGTGTGATGGTTGTGCACAATTTTATGTTGTTTTGGTCGTCCCAGCTTGAGATTTGTTCAGCCCCTGAGGTGTTAAGCTTGTGTTATGGTGGTCAATTGGATGCCTTGATTGAGAGAATGCTCGGGAGAACCTAGGATTTTCCTTCCTGGTAAGCTACTGCTTGTCGAGCTTGATTCTTCTAATCCTATTTGGTGGCGTCTTTTTGAGGTAAGCTTTGGGAATGCTATCTCTGTGAAGCCTTTGTCCTGTGTCTGCTTAAGTGTGGACTATGTTAGTTCTGAACCTGATTTGCTCTTCTTCGACGGTTGCTTGGCTTTGGACAAAGTTGGTGAGTTGGGGGCTGTTGTGCACCGTGTTCGATGTGCCATGTTTGGCAGCTGTTGTGCTGTGATGGTTCAGTAATCATTTCATGACGTGCGGATAAGCTGAGATTAGTGTTCTCTGTGGCTTGTGCTGAAACCGGTGCTGTTCCTGGTTTACACTTTGGTGACATGTGATCGGCTGATAGAAAGATCGGTACTCGAGGCATGGTATATTGCAGTTTCGTGAATTGCGATGGCGCCGAGTGTGTGCTGAGATGCGGATGCCGAGTTGTTTCTGATGCTTGTATGCATTATGTGAGTGCGCAGCGGAAGCGTGTGGGCTTATAACCCACTGGTCGAGGATCATTGGTTGAAAGATTCTGACCGACCAAGAGGTTTGTTTCCTCAGTGTGATATCATCTTGGCTATGTGCGCCTTGACTTTGTTTGTTGCCGTGATGTTGCTTGAGGCTTTGCAATGGTTGTTGGCACTGGCATGTTCGAGGATTGGGGAAATTTATCAGCGTATCTGCTGGTTGAGTACCCTTTCTTCTTCTATTTTTCTTGAGAGTTGTGCTTTCGGGACGTGATCGTGGTCCTTGAGATGCATTCTCCGATATTAATGTTATTGAAGTTGTTGTGGGTCCTTGTTGGTAAGCTGCTCGCAGTGTGGCTTGTATGAGTTAGCCGTGTGTTCAGCTGTAATTGTGCTTTGGTTTGACCCAGCTTGCAGTTGTGTCCCATGGTTCTCTGTTGAGAATGGAGCCAAGATTCTGCAGGTGTTGTTGTTGTTGTTGTTGCTGTGGTTGTGTTCAGCTTGGGAGGAGTTACCTGTGAGTCTGATTTGGCATTGTGTGGACTGAGGTCTTGTCGGTTATTTTTGTTGTACTCTTCTGTCATGGTAGAGTTGGCATGCAACTCGAATCAGATGTAATATATGTGTGAGGACTGACTTGATTGTGCTTGTGGTCCAGTGCTGTCGTTGGCGTTCTGCGTGCCAGTTTCATGATTATTCTTGACACGGAAGCTAATGTTGTAGAGCTGTCAGCTGAGAGGACTGTGTTTCCTTATTTAAGCTGATGCTTGTTGTGTCTACCATGTGTTTTATTGGTAGTTGTTTTCGTGGCATGGGTCGTGTCTCCTTTCCCTCTGAGACGTAAGCGACGTTGCCTTGTTTTGGAGGTGTCAGATTGGTGTTCACTTGTGTGCCATGCACGTTCTGTGGATCGATGTGTCTTGAGATCCGGAGCGTGTGCCTGTGATTGTGGTCTGGTAGTGTTTCTCTGAATTGTGCTTTTCGAGAATTGTGTTATCGTGCTTTGTGTTGTGAGGTTTGGCTGATGCTGGGAGAGCATGGCCAGTATTTGAGTTTGTTCTTCCCTTTTTCACTTGTTAGCTCCTTGAATTTTGAGAATGAAATTCCTAAAAGGGGGGAGGACTATAATATCCTGGATTCTTCGAATCAGAATCAGAGAGCTTTCGGATCACTTTCGTGGGTCCTGATACGTGTTTTACGATACACGCGGGTTTTTCCCTTGTATAACTTGCAGAACCCTGTGGAGAGTTGACCGTTGAGTTTTGCTACTCAAGGACGCTACATGTGCGTTGTGCTCGTTCCGAGGATCACGAAGACTATTTTTTTGTATTTTTTTGAATTTATAGATTTTCGTGCCAAAAATCAGATTTTAGGTAATATTGCTAATTTCCTATTTTTATTTTTCTTTTAACCCCTTTCTCTCTCCTCTCTCTCCCCTCACGTCTATCACTTTCTCTCCCTCCGTTCTCTCTCCTCTCTTCTCCTCTCCCCTGGTGTGGAGCTGGGTGAGGCGGTGACGGCATGGGAGTGTCGTGGAGCATGCTAGCTTGAAGAATGGAGCATGGCGTAGGCGTGATCCCTAGGTGGATTCAAAGCTGGCGTGGGAGGGTTTGTGTGATGGTTTTAGCATATTGTGGCCGTTTCAGCGCGTGAGATCTTTGGTGGAGCTAGGGGGATAGATGCCCTACTCTTTTACTACGTTCTCTCTCGATTTGGAGCCGAATGGTGTGAGTTTGAGCAAGTTTTACTTCATTTTAGGCGAAAGCATGTTCGGGGGGTGTGAGCCATGTTCGCTATTCTAGGCGACAGTTTCTAGATTAAATGGTTTCATTTGGACCCCTAGCATGTTGGGATTCATTTCCCGCCAATTTTACTGAATTTGGTCGAGAATCGGAGCCAGTATAAGCCCGATTGTCCTTGTGAGTCATTTCGGGTTGATTCGTGGGAAAAGCCTGTTTCTGGCATTTTGGGGCATGGTTTGATCCCTTCCGGCTTGTGGAAAGATGGTGTTTGTGATTAGGGTTATTTCCCCAGCGTTCTAGAGGAGATTGGGGCGTGGAAAATGAGTTTTCGTGTGGATTTCTCGATTTTTGCTCCATGACGAGAACACGTTGGTCGTGGGTACCGCGTTCTCAGTGGAACGTGCTACAATGATGCACTGCATATTATGTAGGAGATGAACAGTTTGGCGGTTAGGAACGCGTTCCAAGTGATGGGTGTGATCTTGTTTTAACGCGACCCAAGTGTTGGGCGCGATCTATGTGAATGCGACCCAGGTGAGGGGCACGTTTACATTTACGTCTGTGTTATCGCATTAGTGGTTCTGGTCGCGTTAATTATTACGACTTAAGCGAGCGCCGCATCATTGTGTTATCGTGACCCAAGTGTTGGCCGCATTATGGTGATATCGCGACCTAAGGTAGGGGCACGTTATTCATCGCGACGCATGGTATAGGCCCGTTAATGCTTTCCATTTATGTGTCATCGCACCCAAGGCTGTGGCCGTGACTATCATCGCGACCCAGGTGGGTGGCGCGCTAATGATGTGATTGTGACGCATGTCTTTACCGCATCTATGCATGATCGCGACCCAAGGTATGACCACGATCATGTGATCAAGGCCTTGGGGATGATTATGATTTGGTTAGGGCTGTGAGTCGAACCACTGGTGTTGAGAATCGACTTGCCCTATTCTATAGTGTTCTTTCCGATTATTGTGGCTTTGACCTCTTGGTTAGTTTATTGTTCCATGGATGTCTTGGACGTCCTATGAGGGCCGTGACTGTGTTATAGGGTGTCTGAGAGGGCCACTGTACCGAGTAGTGTTTTGTGTTATTTCGAGGGTCTTTATGGTTTCTGGTCAACCCGGTTGTGATCTCGTGAGTGTCTCGTCTATCTTGTGAGGATCGAGACATGGTTTTGGACGCGTAGAGGTGTTATCTTACCTCGATTTGCATGTCTATGTGCTTCGAGGGCTTTTTGGTGATCCCTCTTGTTCCGTGTTTTGTGTTATGCGGAATGGTGAGTCCATCGTGTGGCCCGGAGGCCGAGGACTCATTATTATTATTGTTGTTGTTATGGATCCGGCGGTTCCGTGCCGTCTTCCATAATGTGTTTCTTCTGGATTTTGACTTAGGGACTAGGCTGATTAACAATGTGTTGTTGTGATGTGCGACAATCTTGACCCGAGTCTTGTGACTCAAGGATCGTTGTCAGTAGGTCTAGTTGATTGTCCTGAGTCTGGTAGCAGTTGTGTACTACATTATGCTCCGTAGTACGTGCGACAAGTGTGTGGTTACCCTATTTGTAGTTTCATGTTCACTATTTTTAGTCTTTGTGTCTAGTGAACCTCCACTAGTCGTAGCCTGACGACACTTTCCTGTGTGTCGGCCCACCTGGGACTAGTGGTGGGGCAGTTCTCGGCAGACGGTTTTCAGGGTAGTTTCCGTGGGCGCCCTTGCTTTGCGGTAGCGTCCTACTGATGGGAAACTAGCTAGAGGGCTGGCTTAAGACATTGGACCTGTGTGTGCACACGTGGTCAGGGGCGGTTGGACGAGCGCCGACGGATGTGACGCCGACTAGTCACTCATTACTGTTGTTCCTCGTACTTGGTTCTTTGTGAGTGTCTCAGTTATCGCCGTTCTAGGTCAGTGCGAGATACTTGAGGCGCAGTGTAAGACGTCAGTGGATGCATCTGGCTGTTGTTCTGGTGAGGAGGTGCTTCTATCACATGGCACGATGACTTGTGTTTTCGTGACTGATTTTTGTCATGATCGACGTGACTCATCAGGTAGTCTTCGTTGGCTTCACCCGTGGTCTAGTCTAGTCTAGCGTACACGACGGTGAGTTCGTGTATGTCTTGTCCCTTTGACTGTGTAAGTCTTGGGTAGGCTTTACCTGTTTGGTAGGCTTTTCACGATAGGGTTTCGTGATTCGTCAATGGATCGATAATGCCTGACTTTGTGAGATTGGGGTTCACCTTTCTGTTGCTGTTCAGAGTAGTTTAGAGGGTCGAGGTTCCTTCGGTTGCCGTGTTTCTGTGTTACGGCTTTCCTCTTCACTTTTTTCGTTTCTACTCCTGTTGTTACTACTTTGCTTTAGTGTATCACTATTGTTACTGCGTGTTTTATGGTAGGGTTCTGCGAGATCCCTACTGAGCCAGTGACATGAGACTCACCCTTGACTTTTCAGGTGTAGCTATTCTACCTCGTGGCTGGAGGTTCCGCTGTGCGGTAGTTCTGTGTTGCCAGCGTTTGTCAATGTCGAGTTTCCCCTGAATTGAGGGTACGTTTCCCTTTCTGTTGGACTGGACTATGTTAGTTTAATTGCTATAGAAAATATAATTTTAATTCTTCTACTTTAGCAATCCTGATCATAGAAATTTAATTGCCTACTGCTTTATCTAGATGTTCAGTGTACTATCACACACCTTTGTTTCCCTTCAAAGCTTTTCCGCTCTTGGGAGGCCTCCCAGGTTCCAAGTGGTATCGGGTTTACCCTGCATCCGGAGTTTGGGTCGCCACAATATCTGTCCAAATGCTGTAAAAGTTTTCTAAAATTTGTAATCACCCAATTCACCCCCCATCTTGGGTGTCATTGATCGCGGGACTTCAATTGGTATCAGAGCTAAGGCTCTAATTTTCATAGATCGAACGATCTAGAGTAAGATCTAGATCAGTGGCAAACACCATGTTCTCCATGAATTCTCCACCTGTGTTTGATGGCTCTAATTTGGATCTATGGTTGGGAAGAATGTGCAATCTAGTCAACTCATACGACCCTAAGCTATGGACACTTATTTCTCATGGTCCTTATGTGTTGCCTAAAGACAAATCAATTTGGACTACAGATTGTGAGTCCAAACATGAGAAAAAATGTTTGGTTCTAAATTTGCTCAATGTTGTAGTTAATGCTAACAGTTTTCCCTTTGTCTCCAGCTGCAGCTCCGTAAAGGACATACTGGACGGCTTTGCTGGATTCCATGAAGAGGAGGAGGATAGATATCTCATGGCAGGCATGAGTGATCGCAGCAGTGATCAGCAGAGTGAATCATCATCATAGGGAAGATCGGATTCTGATAATATCTCTTTTGATGAGTTATTGGATGCATTCAATGAGCTTGCATGTAAATATAAGAAATTAAAGTATGAGACTAAGAAATTGAAACAGAAATCTAAGTCTTGGTTCCATGAGTTAGATCTTCATACGGAACAAGTTGCATGCATGCAATCTGAAAATGAAATCTTTCTTGCTAGAATCTCTGAATGTGAGGAAATTGAAAAGGAGCTAAAAATGAAACTAAACTATGATTATGATGATCAGAAATTTCTAGATGAACTGGTTCTAAATAATGGACTGGCTAAGGAAAATGAAATGCATGTGAAAGAAAATGAGAACTTGAAGGAATTAAACACGGCCATATCAGAAAGATTGTTGGTTCTAGAAAAGGGAAAATCTGTGGCTATAAATGAGTCTGAAAATATGAATGGATTAAAACAAGAAGTAGATAGCCTTAAGACCACCAATGCAATGTTGAATGTCAGGCTTGCTACATGTGAAGAAGAACTTGCTGATGTTGAATTGCATATCACATCTTTAGAGAGTGAAATTCAAGACTTAAATAATTCACTATCTAAATTCGTGGATGGCAAAGATAATCTGGATAAATTTTTGGATATGAAAGTGAATTTTCAAAGAGAATTGCTAGGATATAATCCTGTGAACAAAAAAAATTTGAGAACAAGTTATAAACTTCATTTCTTCATAGCACATGTACACCTAGCACCTCCAATACAGATTCCCAGCAGCATAATAAGCCAAGAGCTCAACCAAATTCAAAAAATGGTGTGAATGACCTAAAAGTGCATGCTAAAAACATTCATGTTAAACCCCATGCAACTAAGAAAAGTAATGTTCCCTGTCTTTACTGTGGAAAACATGGACATGTGATGCATGATTATTTTATCATAAAAAATGATGATATGAAAGCATGTAGGAACAGATCTGGTTTTAAAAATGCAAAGGAGTCATTTACTACAAAATCTTCCATGCATTGTAATCATTGTGGTAAAAGAGGTCATACAATTTCACACTGCTGGCTGGTGAAGAAGAAAATGAATTGGCAATTTGATCACACTGAATGCCAACTACTTCCCTCCATTATAGTGTATTTTTGCATCATATGTTTACTACACTATTATATCCAAAGGGCGGAAGTCGAAATGAGGTGACAGAGGTAAACAAGTTTCAGTTTTATTATGTGATGAATGGGGTGACTGTAAACACGGGTCCCCTTATGACGGATTTAGTTGGGACCTGCCGTACACAACGAAGGAGATCCTTGTCTTATGCATCTTAATTAACTGGAGTATTCATTTATGCCCGGATCAGCTTGGCCGATGAAGTGTCCATTTAAGTACGACAAGATGATGTTTACAACAAACACAAGCTATTCACTTATTTTGGATATTATTGGGGGCCCGATGGAGAGCTACATAGAGATGTGAGAGTTTATGGAGAAGAATATGAAAATGATGAAGAAGAACACCAATGTCAGCATGATGATCAAGGGCAAGCCCCACCTCCAGTTCAGGCGGAGGAGTAGCATCCTCCTCCTCCTCCACTGCATGCAGATCTGGAGGTACCTTCACAGTTCCATCACGGGGAGTCCTCCACTCAAGGCACTGGACAGCCCTCTTGGGCAGACTTCGATGTAGTTGATAGGCGACTAGCTAGAATAGACACTATGGTGAATACTTTTGGGGAGCAACTTTCTACCTTTGTGAGCCACATTGACACCTCTTGTGCCACTTTTTGCACTATGCTTGATTATTTGTCTGGCCGGATTGACTCTTTCTTTATAGTCTTGGATACCCTGTCCACTAATGTGGCCAACCTGTCCACTCATATTACTACCCTCTCCACCAGCCATGAAGACTCACACAAGGCCTTTCACCTCAAGAACCGCACTCTTGTTGACATCCAGCACCGTGGCCAGGCTCATGAGAACAGCCATATTGTTGAGTTTCTCCAGGTGATTTTGATGATAACAAAACCTCGAACGTGTGTTCCATCTCGTGCCGTGCATATTTGCTCAAGAGCGAACACAACAATGTAATTGAGGCCAATTTTCATCATGATCCAACGCTCAAAATACTCATGCTTCCAAAATGTCCAGAATGAGTCAAATTAACGCAAAATGAATGGAAGAAGATGAGGATACAAGGCATTTTCCATTTTGATATGATTTATGGTCTAATGAGCTGGTTTCTGCAGAAATTCCAAATTTCAGTCGACCAACAGCTTCAGATCAGGCGACCAAATTCCCCAAATTTCAGAACTCTGCAAAGTTACAGAGTTCGATCGACCGATAGGTCAATTTCAGTTGATCGAATTAGCCAACATTGAAACATCCTATTTCTCTCAGAGTTCAGTCTACCGACCCCTGTACTTCGGTTAACCGAACCCTTCGAAGGAGCAATTGTTGACTTTTGTTTTCTCTATCATGTGCAGCCATCTCTTTAGGACTTTTGTGTCCCAAAGCCTCCAAACATGCCAGAAAATATGGATCTATGTCTTGGCATGTTTTCTGACCAACCAAGAGATATAAAAAAACATCTTTGGCCAAGGAACCCTAATCACTCAAGGAGATCAAAGGAAGGCTATCATGGTAGAAAGAAGGCTGCTGCAACATCTATGTGACCAGTACTCCGTCCAGCAATTCTTCATCAAACTTCAAGCATTTCAAGATCAATCTGAAGACAATCAACTGGGAATCAAGTGGAGAAGCAAAGCCTAGTCCAAGATCTGCATCATCTACTCAAGGGGAGCCTAACTCTGAAGTTTTCATTTATGCCGCTTCTTCTAAATTCCTTGAGCTTCAAGTGTGTATCCTCTGTAATCTGTAAACACTCGTGTGTGTGTGGATCTACTTAGATCTGTGTGTGTGTGTGTGGATCTCTTCAGATCCGCGGGTGTGTGTGTGGATCTACCATGATATACAAATATACAGACACTCAAGCATAAGATATATAGCCCTATACACTACAAGAAAATTGGCCTTTACCTACGTTTAAAAAACATAGGTAAAGCCTTTAGCCACGTTTGCTTGCCACGCTTTCAAAGCATGGCGCTTGCTCGAGTAACAATAGGTTATACCTACGTTACTATTAAACGTAGGTATTGTTCAACCTATCTCTACGCTTTTAAAGCGTAAGAATAGTCCAACAAAAAGCGTAGGTAGATATCGGCCTATACCTACGTTTAGAAAGCATAGGAATAGTCCCTCAAAAAGCATAGGTAGATATCGACCTATACCTACACTTTCATAAGAGGCGTAGGTTAAAAACAATGAACATGAACATTACACTCCCCCCTTTTACAACATCAAAAAATAATGGGAGCTTGAAGGTTGAGGGTAATGAATGGTTGTCATAGAAAGATTATCAGAAAAGTCAATCTAAAACATTAATCATTAAACAAGCTTGTAGTTTCCAGATTCTTCTGTAATAAGAACTCCCATGATTGATCTTTATTATCTGCATGGTTTAAGAGTAATAAAAGTAGTGTTTGAATCATTATGCATTCAGATGTAATAGGAATAAACCAGGTCTACAAGACCATATCCAAGTTTAGCTCCTTTTATCTTACTTAATTAAGATCAATGACTCCCCTAGGAGTTCTCACTGATAAGTATTGAAGATAAACAAGATGAACATATCTGAGCTTACTTCAGGATTTCAGCATTATGTCTGACCTATGGGCATGTTTACACTTTTGGTATTGGCTCATCATATTTTTGTTTGAACATGTAAGTTTAGTCCACACCTTTTTGCATAAGAATGGACGTTGATTAGACGCTAGCACCCCTAGTTACTCAGTGAGACTAACTATTATGTCTCATTTTGAACAGAGATAGAAATAGCACTTCATGACATAGGTTGGTCCTCATTTCTTTGATGAAGGACCTAGTTTCTCAGTGCATATAGCCATTGCTCTGCCATGAGCATTGATAAAAATTTTGACATTTACTGTCCTTTAGAAAATTTCAGACTATGCTATGTTTAAGGACAATACTTAATCAAAGTTGCTCAACCAAGGTTGCTAGTGACCTTAAATTTTCAGATTCTATGAGATTGTACAGGGACACAACATTTTGTAGAAAGAGGTCGAGGTCTATTAAACCCAAATCACACCTAATTTAAGGAGTTTATCTCCCAAACTCTTAAAATGTATTTGACTTAAACCAGTAGAATTATTCAAGTTCAATCAGAGAGCCTATTTGTCAGAAGATTCCTATAAATGATTTGTTCAATTGTAATGAATAAATGAGTTGATTGGCAATATTCTGAATCAAAGGTTGTACAAAGTTGTGACAACTTGCAGTATGTTCAGTTGAGCAAAAGCATAAGGTTGACCGAAGTCTAAAATTTTTGAAACATATTGGCTGACACATATGCAATTTCAAGTATTTGACATAAGCTCCCCCTGACAGTATGCATGACAATTCAAATTTGACATATGCTCCCCCTGACAGTATGCATGATGTGTCTGATTAACTCTGAATACATCAAATAGGCAGTGAGTTAAATGAATTTTGCTCATGAATGTCTAGACTATTCTACATGGTACCTTGACCCTTGGTACCTGGCAGAGAACATTGGTCTTAAGACCACCTCACGCATAGTGAGTGCTTTCAGGCAAGCAAAACCTGCATTTCCACAACTCAGTATTTTATATACCTAGGTCAAACAAAAGCTAGTTAGGCAATCAATCACCAAATGCAATGATCACTAAGATTATTCATTGAGAATGCACACTGATATATACAAGATAAATTCAAATATGCATGTGATAATTTTTTGTTATATTGTAGTGGAAAAATAGTCAAACTCCTTTAGAGTTAATTTTCATCAAGATATTTTTCAATTCAGTAGATCATTCCAGAAAATAGGTACTTTCAGCCATTATGCAAGTAAACAGTAAGAAGGCCAATCAAACAGTTCAAACCTGATATGATTGAGGTCTACAAATACATAACTCCCTTCTTAGAGTTGAAAATCTGTCTGTGCACAATGGCTTGGTGAAGATATCTGCAACTTGATTTTCTGATCGGACAAAATGCAGCTCAAAGTTTTTCTTGAAAACTTCATCCCTAATAAAGTGATGCTTATATTTATGTGCTTGGTCCTAGAGTGCAGGACTAGATTTTTGGCAAGACTTATAGCACTAGTGTTATCATATACAATAGGGACACATCCAAGATCTACTAAGTAGTCTTGGAGTTGATGTTTGATCCATAACACTTGGGTGCCACAACTCCCTGCAGCAACATATTCTGCCTCTGCAGTAGAGAGTGCCACTGAGTGTTGTTTCTTGGAAGCCCAAGAGACTAAACATCCACTTGAGAATTGGCAATAGCCACTAGTGCTCTTGTGATCCAATTTACATCCTGCATAGTCATCATCTGAATAGGCAATAAGAGAAAATTCACAAGATGCTGGATACCACAATCTCAAGTCTTGAGTGCTAGCAAGGTATCTAAAGATACGCTTGACAATAGTCAAGTGAGATTCTTTAGGACTAACTTGAAATCTTGCACAAAGGTAAACACTAAACTGGATGTCTGGTCTAGATGCAGTAAGTAGAGTAATGAACCAATCATACCTCTATACTTCTTTGCATCCCCCAATTTTCCTTTTTCATCTTCATCCAGTGTTGTAGTTGTTCCTATGGGAGTTGCAGTTGTTTTGCAGTTTGTCATATCAAATCTTTACAGCAACTCCTTCACATATTTGGCTTAGTTTATGAAGCATCCTTCATCGCTTTGACAAATCTGCAAGTCAAGAAAAAATTGAAGCTTACCCATTAGGCTCATCTCAAACTCATTAGTCATGAGACCAGCAAACTCTTCGCACATTTTGGATTTTGTAGAACCAAACACAATAGCATCAACATAAATTTGAACTATCAAGATGTCTTTATCTTATGTTTTTGTGAAGAGTGTTTGGTCTACATTACCTCTAATGTAGCCTTTCTTAGTGAGGAATGAGCTTAGCCTATCATACCAAGCTCTAGGTGCTTGCTTCAACCCATAGAGAGCCCTGTCTAGCTTAAACACATAATATTCATGATGAGAGCATTCAAAACCAGGGAGTTGTTCAACATAAACCTCTTCTTTTATTAAGCCATTTAGAAATGTACTTTTTACATCCATTTGTTGCAATTTGATTTTATGTTCACAAGTAAAAGCAAGTAATATCCTAATGGCTTCTAATCTTGCCACAGGGGGAAAAGACTCTTCAAAGTCGATTCTAACTTTTTGAGCATACCCCTGAGCCACTAATCTGGCATTGTTCCTCATTATTATTCCATCTTCATTAAGCTTGTTCCTAAAAACCCATTTAGTACCTATGACAGTTTTTGATGAGGACCTAGGAACTAGATGCCACACTGATGGGAATCAACATCGGGCACTAACTTTTATTTTTGTATTTGTGTCATTTTAGTTTGCATTTATATCCTTGGGAAGTATGTTTGCAATTGTAACGCTTTATAAGCCATAATGTGAGTCTTTAGGATTTAGTGGGTTTTTGTGCAAAAGTCCAGTAGGACCAGCAAGGGGCTCCCATCTCCTGCCCTATTGGTCCACCTAAGCCTTAGGGCCCATGTGGGGCCAGTCAAAGGTCCAAGGTGGGCTTCTAGATGGCTTGACCATTGAAAGGGGACAAGGTGGACAAAATGTCAATATTCCATGCCTCTTGGTCATGGGGGCGCCCCCCTCCACTATCCCATTTTTTTATTTTGTTTTATGTGGTTCCAAACCACATGGGAGAATAAAATATGATCTCCCCCTTTTACCCCTCCCCAAATTTAGATCTGAGGGTAGTTTAGGTCTTTTTACACTTTCTATAAATACCTTATATTTTGAGAATTACTTAGCATTAATAAAGAAATAATTCCATTTGTGCTCAATTGGCCTAAGGGTGCCCCTCTCTCCTCCCTTAGAGATGTGAAGGCTCTCCTTCAGATGTCTGACACATCTCCATCACCACCTCTCTGAGTGCGACACTCAGCTCCGTCGTCGCCGCCGCCGTTCGTGCCGCCACCGCCATCGCCGGAAGTTCTCTCCAAATTAGGACAGAACCATCTTGTCCGAATTTTACCTCCCAACCCCGTTATCTTCTGGAGCTCAAATTTTAAGGGTAGGTTCCCCACACAAATATCCTCTCCCAAAAAAGTTTCCCATTTTCTAGCCTTCTTTTTCTATTTTTCCAATTTCGTGTTCTTCAGCCTTCCAGATCTGTCTGTGTTTTGTCAAGTGTTCCAGCAAGCTAGTTCTTCCATAGTTCGACCCCCTTCCCTTTTTCTGATTGAGTCCAAATTTGGACTGGGTGTTCTGCCCACCAAATCCCATCTCTCATAATTTTTGCTCGAATTTAGAAGTTCTTTTCCCCTTCCAAAAAATTAAAACTCAGTCAAATTTCAGTTCTATCCTATGCAGTCCAGATCCGACCCACCAGTGTCATAAATTCCGTTTCCCTGATTAAACCTCCACTATAAAATCTAAAAAAAATACTCCCGTCTTCCTTACTTATCCCTCTCCAACTTTTATGAAGAGGTCAACTTCCATATCTGAGGTTTGAGCCACGGTCAACATCTGTTCTCAGGAAAATCTAATTCTGTCCTGAGTTTTCTGAGTATGTCACTCAGTCTGTTCATAAATCCACCAAGCAAAATCCAGAGTCATCAAAATTCTTTCCACAGTCCTTGGATGAAGGATTTCGGATCAGCTTTCCAACGGTACCAATTTTGCGTCGATCCGACGTCGGGATTGCTCGCAGTAGCCGATCTCGTCGGGACGCGTGGGTCTATAACATCACTTCAGATTCGTGGGTAGTAAGGTCAACAAGTGAAGATCGGAGCCAACTCGCCTTCCGCAAGACGAATCAGCATGCCGCCATCCTAGGGAGCACCTCTCCAGGAGCCAACATCACAGCGGTACCACTCCAGGCCCACTCTAACCCGTCAACCAGCACGTGGTCTCCACGTGCGTGAGTACGAGTGCCGGCGAAGCTACACAAAACGTTGCCTGTCAACCCGAACCCGCTACTCCCGGGTCCCACTGTGTAGCCCTTTACCTCCCTGCGTGGAGTGGGCAGAAATATTCACTTATGTAATTCTTAATAATTATTGTTCCGGGTGTACAAGTTCGGTCGGGATCATCTTCCCCACGCCCGGCGTGTAGAGGTATCGTGTTCGCTCCTTCACTCGGCATTTGCTTTACGCATATTGATTTGTATATGCCACTGCTAGAAAGCATGATAGGATAAATTAGCTCGTTATCATATTATTATTCACCACTGCGAGAGAGAGAGTGAGTGACCCATCCCGTGACTCGATCCGAGTACAAGCGGAAAGCTGATACCCGAGACTCACTGGCGGTTTCTCAACTGCGCACGGTCCAACGTTTCTCTCGCCAGGGACGAGTCGTGAGCTAGAGTCCCAGTTCGCGTGTCCCTCCCGCATCAAATTGGTATCAGAGAGGAAGGTTGAGTCCAGGGTGTTTAAAACAAAAAAAGTGTCTATGTCTAGGTGTCACATTTGCATATCATTATTCGGTATATAAAACGGTGTCGCCCGACTGTTAGGTTATGCCTATCGGAGAGGTGATTCACTCGCGTGAGAGGATCTTCGGATCCCCAGACTCCGCCAAGTACCGGATCTTGGTTTAAGTATAGGGTCCTTAGTGTGCATTAGTTAGTGCATTCCAAGCTTGCATAGTCGTGTCTAGTGTCTTGTCCAAGTGTCAGCATGTCCGTCTTATAGTTCCCCATTTCTAATGGACTCCCGGTCGCCCAGGCGATATGACCGTTGGCCCACCCAGGGGCTTGGCAACCACCCTCTCCACTTCCGTAGGCCCGAAGCCCCGGACTTTTATGGCTCCAAAGTCTTTAGCGACTACCTACATTGGGAAGCCGCTATGGATAAATATTTTGATAGTTACCCCATGTCCGAGGCTTGGCAATGCTCTTTCACCAAAGAGCGGCTTCTACACGAGGCCGCCGAAAAGTGGGACCATAATGAACGCTTGCGAGAAGTTAAGAGGTAATGGCGCATCGAGTCGTGGCATGAGATGAAGGGCAAACTTAGGAAGTTCTACCTACCCGGCTCAGTCACCACCAACCGACCCCACCCAATCACCTCCAACCAAGTGGGACATAGTCGGAGGCAACGAGCCCCACACATAGTAGAGCCTAGACCCAAGCCTAGGCCGGTTGATTACGGGTGAGTCCACTGCGATACCCCTACTCCAATCCACACCGTTGCCGAACTTGTGCAAATGATTTTGGATCAGGTGGATAGGAGGTGTGCTTATTTTGAGTCGCTGGTCTCCCCTTGCCCACCCCCGAGGTAGGAGGTAGCCATACTCGAGCCTAGGGAGGCCATAGCCCATAGCCCTAACCCGGCCCCACCTACGGGGTCCCAAGGACCACTTTCCCTCCAGGAGGACATGCCTTCCTCACCCATGAGAGCTCCTCTACCACCACCCTCACAACTTTATTCAGATCCACCTCAGCCTGAGCCACCCGTGTTTCTAACGGGATGGCTTTTCATCACCGAGCCACTACTTAGCTGGCTCAAGAATGGCTTGGTCCCACCTCCCTTCCCATCCATGGACCCTACCTTACCTCTAGTGCCAATCAACTCATTTCACACCACTTTCCGTGTTGTGTATATGATTTTGATGATTACAAAATGACTTTGTTACTTGGCCTTGTGCTTGAATGGTTATTCATGTCTTCATGTGCTTGAACTCCTTATCCTCTAGCTATGAAGTTTGAAATGGTTGTGGAGATGATTATAAAATGTTGTTATTGAGATATCATCATGTGGATGCATTTGTGACTCTATAAGGCTCATACGTGCTTTGATGTGAGCACATTGCATATACATTGCATATACACTTGGTGAGATTGCTTTGTATTCAATGAGAAAGATTTTGTGAAAAACATGCTTAGATAAATATCATATTGAGCCTCATGTTATGCATGTGTACTTTGGCTAATGCTAAATGAATGATTGAGATGCAATACCATTATATTTGCCTTGGTTGATTGCTTGAAAGATTCAAGAAGATCTCTTGTTTATAACAATGCCCCTCATGTATTCAATGATCGATGAATGTGATTTTTATCAACAAGAATGCCATTTGAATGAATGAGTTCCAATGCTATTGTACATGCCTTTGCATTTGACATGATTGTCTACATGTGCGTGTGGAAGCATCTTGATGTTGAAGGCTATGAAGATACAAGAATGCTGTTGAATGATTGAGCTCCCATATCATTGTATGTGCCTTGGATGCAATGGAAGATTCAAAGTGCTTCAAATTCCAAAGCTTGTGACTTATGTCTTTATGGAAATATTTATTTATGCAATGAGCATTTTGGATGGTTGACAAGTTGTGGAGGTTCTTTTGGAAGAATCAAGTTTATGAGCTCTTAACTTTCATACCTATGGTAACTTGATACTCTTGTTATTTTACAGGTCCAAGGATGGTTTTTATACCCTCCCATATCAAGTGGATAATGGTAATATCTATTACCCACCTTGTGTGCTTGAATTGGAGGAGGTTGAGGTTGAGCTTTCATGCTTTTGTATTTCGACAATTGAGAGATTCAATTTCATCACAACAAAAACTTGTCATATGGTGGAATGTGTTTTTGTTGATTGATATGAGAAGACATATACATGATTAAATGGGTTTTCATGAATATCATCCTTGAGCTAAAGGAGGTGAATTTGGTTCCTAGTGCTCAAGCTTCAATTGCATGCTAATCTTGCATTGGTGTAATGGCTTAATATTCATTTGAATGCTAGTGTGCTCATGTGATGGAAACTATCTTGGTATTCATGAGTTTTCATGCATATTGTGTATGGGTTGCAATACCCTTGTTAATGGTCCCATGAATGGGTTTGAAGTATTTTTCATGAAATGGGTTCTCAAGTGCCCTTCATGTATGATTCTCATGATAGTCTTGTGGTAGCATCTTGCTCATTTAACTTTCCATATTCCTTGTTGAATCCAAGGTTGAATGATGTTTTTAAGGCCGTCTAATGCATGTTTTTCACTTGGGAAAATCAAGTTTTTAATTGGGGTTGAAGGTTTTTCAGACTACAATGTAGACACGCCAAAATCGATGCTACATTGAGTAAATCTCATGTCACCAAGTGACGCCCCAAAATGGACTTCAATATTGACTTAATGTGAAGTTTTTCTAATCTCTCCATATTTATTGTAATTTCTTGGTATTTTTCCTTTAATAATTGAAATTAATGCCTGGAGGGAGGGCGTCATTTAATTGACGACCTAATGAGGGGCGTTTTTCTTAAATAAACGACTGTTCAAATGGTCGTTGTTTCCTGGATTTAACAAATGCCAATGAAAATAAAACTCAAGGTAATTGACATCCCAATGAGCAGCGTTGATTATTTAACGCCCGTTCAGACATGCATCATTTAATAATTTTAAATAAGGAAAGTCCTTTTATTTCTATAATTAAATTCAGAGATTAATGACTGTGTGAATGTTGTCATTTCAATTGACGCCCCTAGTTGGGTCGTCATTTTCACTTCCGTCTCCCTTTCGCCTGCTTCTTTCCAGTAGTAATCCTTTCCCCATTTTACACCTTGTGTTCGATTGGGAAGAGGGTTCCTTATTGAGGATTCATTGCCTTATTTTAATCCTATTAATACAAGGAATTTTGGCCCTATAAATACCCCTTGAATCCCTCACGAGCGAGAAGAAGAAGAAGAGAACAAAAAAAATAGGAGTTAACAAGAGCTAACACGTACTGTGAGAGTTTTTACGGAGAGAAGAGTGTTTGTTCTTTTGCAGGTATTTCTTCCAAGCTCTTTGCTCCCGGTGGTGACCTTCTTCTTAGACTCTTCCTCCACCGACGAACTCCCTTTCGCGGCGTTCTTCTTCCTCTGGAGAAGCTCTTCCCTACCAGCTTGTTCTTGTTATCGCAAGCTCTCTGCTTGCTTCTCCCCTTACTGCCGCACACATAGCAGAAGGCCTCCCTCTTCTTTTAGTTGTTGTTTTTAGTCATTAGCACATCATTCTATGCATTATTCGTCTAGCTCTTTGCTAGAGATATCATCATATATTATTCGTATATTCATAGCATCCATATATTCCCAACTTTGTTACTCCTCTTAAGGGGTTTAAAACCAAAACACACATGGTGTGTTCATGCCCAATTCGTTTGATTTCATATCTTTACAGCATTGATACTACACACTTGGCTAATCCATATCTTTGTTTATTTTGTGCGTTTGCAAGGGTAATCAAGCTATAAACCCCCTTCATCGGCCGACCGGTAGAAGGAGGAAGGAAGAACTCCCAATCTCACCCGCTCAACACAAGGTACATGCGATCATCCTTCTTCTTTTGAGGTAACCCCTCTGGCGATCACCCTCCATAGAGCATCTCTTGCTCATCCTCTTTTCCTTCTTGTCTCACTTATTTTAGCATAATCATTCATCCTTAATCATCGTTATTTCTCTTTAAAATGTGTATGTGACACGTTCACAAATTGGCGATCAGGTGGGACTCTTTTTAATTTTAGTTTGATTACCCCTCCCTTTGGCGCCCTCGCGTGCCCCTCCCATTGGCGCCCTCGCGTCACACTCCTTTTGTGCACCACATGCACACCTCTCACTGGATTAGCCAATTTGTGTAGTATCCATATCATTTTTAGAAAAGAAATTGATTTCTGTCTGTCATCAGGGTTAACGGTTCTCTGGAACTGAATAACGCCCTTCATACCACCGTCATTTCTACATACAACGACCGTTCGAACAGGCGTTATTTCCATTTTTATTGTCAGCATTTTCATCATTTTATAATTAACGCCCCTCTCAGAGGCGTCATTTCCCAATATAACGCCTCACACCAAGGCGTCAGTTTCTTTGACTGTTATTGATTTTCGTTATTGCTTGTTTATTGATTACTGCTTTTTGACACCCCTTTCGGAGGCATCTTTCACTGGTATAGCGCCTTTCCAAAAGGCGTTATTCGGATTATCATTAATTTTATTCATCATATTAAGTTTGATTACTGCATTTTGACGCCCGTGTGTACATGCGTCATTTATACAGACAACGCCACACTTTAAGGCGCTATTTTATTCTGGTTGCTCTCTGTTTGCATTGTTCACAGTGATTAGCGACTGACACTCAGCCGCTGCTTGTTGATATAGCGACCTTATCCAGGTCGTCATTTTTGTTCTGTGCCCACAGAACCCCTGTTTACTGTTGTTCATTCATTTGATTGATTTTCATATCATATGCTTGATATTGCCTGCATTAGGCTGCTTTTAGGGCATTCGGCTTGGGAGACGTCCTCTCCCCACACTTTTAGGAGTCACACCCCCTCTTGGTGAAGGAAGGACCCTCCTTTGAGCATTCCGTCTCATTGGACCGAAATTCCTAAACCAAGCCTCTGTAAGTCCCCGTACCCGTGGATTCCCTCACGGACGCTGGGCAGGTTGTACCATTGAAGCACCCGGAGTATAGTTTACCCATACGTTGGTGAGGAGAGAGAAAGAACCTAGATACCCGGAGATTATACCCAAACTTTCAACCAGGACCCACATTCGAAGGAGAGAGCTTATTATAAAACTCACCTTAATCTTCGAAGAAAACCTTAAAACTTTGGGCTCATTACAACTTGAGTGTTCATTTTGTTTGATAAGGTGATATCTCTTGGTTATACTTGCTTGTTGGAAACCTATTTCTTCCTCCTTAAGCATGAAACTTCGTTCAGGTAAAATCATCAATATGGCCAACTATGGGTATACTTATGATGGTTATGAGGAGGGTCACTCTGACCCGTTTTATGAAGTTCCCGCTCAGAATCCTGTCTACTACGAGGGAAACTACATTCCTTCTCCCACTCAGGTCCACATGGTGGACACCACTTCTCTGGAGGTTGAGCCTTCTTCCCAAGCTCAACCTACCACCCAAAATACTTCAGGGGATGCTTCCCCTTCTTTCAACTTTAACGATGTTCTCAAAGTTCTTGCTCAACTGGATGACTCCCAGCGCCAGGCGACCCAAGCCGCTTTAAAGGGAAAGTCTGTCCCGTCATCTTCTAACCCTCCTCAGGCCATGGGTGGCCATTCTGTCAGTTCCCCCAACGACCATGCAGTCGCACCTAGGGTGCTCTCGCGCCCACCAACTCCTGTTATGACTATGCTGGCCCAATCGGCAAGTCACTCTATTGCTAGGCCTCAACAACCTCTTGTTCCTCAATTCTTGAGGAGGCCTATGCTGAACCAATACTCTTCTCGTCCAGCCCCAGCCGAGTCCGATAACCACACTATACTCTTCCAAAGGATGGCTAGTATGGAAGAGCAGCTCAAGAAGGTCACTGCACCCAAGGCCGCTCCCAAAGTTATGCTTCCCACTCTACCTATTTTTCATCTGCCCCCATCAGAAATGCCGAATTTCCGGCAGTACAATGGAATGGGTAATCCGTACATCCATTTGAAAGACTTCTTATATGAGGCATCATTCTGGCAAGATAATAAGACTTCTCTGGCTTATCTCTTTAGGTGGTCTTTAGATGGCCCGGCATTACAATGGTTTTACTCCTTGGAGCCGGCTGATGCTGGTGACTTTGATGCAGTTCAACGGAAGTTTCTGCAGAAGTACAAGGACCGTGTGGGTCGCTCTTTATCTATTACTGATCTAGATTCCGAAATGAAGAAGCCCGAGGAGGACTTCATTTTATTTGCTGATAGGTGGAGAGCTATGGCCGAAAAATTGAAGGACACACTTTCGGAAACGGAGCAAGTGAAGATGATTATATCAAACTCCACTCTGTAGTTCCGTCATATTTTAGCCATGAACAAGTTGAGCACTATGGAAGAGCTCTATGAAAGAGCTAGATACATACAAACACAGATGAAAGATTCGCCCATTATGGGCATGTTTGAGCCAAGGCCAAAGGTAATGAAGAAGAACGTTAATGTCGACAATACAGGTGTGACCACTGAAGGCACTGTTACTAATGAGCAGGTGAGTGCATTTGGCAATTCCACACCCTTCCGCCACCCTCCAAAACAAGGGCCACCACCACAACATCCCGCCTTCCAAAACCAGGTCCACCAGCAAAATAATAACCCTCCTCAGGCCGTACAGCCTCTTCCACCTCCTCAACAACAACCCCACTTTACTCCACAAAGTCAACCCGCAAAGTACCACCAAATGCCGCTGCCATCCAATTATGCACAACAACAACTGCAACAACCAAGAAGACCATTGGGTCCCCGAGAGCACAATACCCTCTCTTACCCGAAAGTCTATCAGATATTTTCAATGCCCTCATGGCCGCCAATGCGCTCACCTTGCCTAAAGAAAGAACGATATGGCCGCAACATGTAGACACCTCCCGGTATTGCGTCTTCCATCGGTAGCCAGGGCACAACATCGATCATTGTTTTCACTTCAAGGATTACATATATGATCTGAATGATCAAGGTGATATTGATTGGGATGAGATGAGTGTTGGAACCCTGGTTTTGATAATGACATACTATGAGTCATGGTTTAAGGTCTATGCATCATTTACTTTAAGTGTTCATCTGTCATATGTCCTCGGTGCATTAACAGTAGCTGCATGCCATAGCACAATTGCATTGAGCATACAGTCAGTGCACTGCATGCATAGTCTGCACACTTGTTGATAGCATGTTCATGAATTCATTCTCATTGTGCACACTTTGTTCTAGTGCATTCTGCATTACAAACCAGCAAGTCTATACATTGCTTCTAGCATGCGCACACACACCCAAGTCTATACATCGTTTCTTCATCACACACAAAAGTCTAAACATTCTTCGGGGAAGTCTGTACACACTTCAGTGGCTACATGAGCATTGTCTGTACATTACATACTTCTTCCATATTGCATACTTCTTTCATATGCATATGTACACATCTCAAGACAAAGTCTGTACATTCGCCGCCATGCATTCAAGTCTATACAACTCTTGGTGGCAAGTCTGTACAACGTCCTTTGCATGCATTACTTAAAGTCTATACATTGTCGCCTGCTCGTGCATCTCTTCTGAGTCTATACATTGCCGCTATGGCTTGCATCATTTAGCAAGTCTATACATCCGTCAGCCTTGTCTCTTGCTCGTAAAGTCTATACATTCATGAGCTATGGCTGTGCATCGTTTGCATATTGCACACTAAGTCCATACATCACTGCACAAGCAAGTCTGTACATTCTAGCATCTCACTTAGCGTCTTTGTGCATGGAGCATTCAAGTCTGTACATTGGCAAAGTCTGTACATCATTGGCTTGTACATGCATCGTCTTTCAAAGTCTGTACATTGGAAAAGTTTGTACATCATTGGCTTGCGCATGCATCGTCTTTCAAAGTCTGTACATCGGTCAGTCTCACTCAGCGTCTCATGCTATCAAGTCTATACATCACATGCAATACACACAGCAAGTCTGTACATCCATCGTCTCACTCAGTGTCTCACTCAAAGTCTATACATTACAGCATGTTCGTGTTCAAGCTTTCAAAGTCTATACATTGTCTGCCCTGCACACACAAGTCTATACATTGTCCTGTAGCACACACATGAAGTCTGTACAGCCTTTGTGTTGCACGAACACAAGTCTATACATTGTCTCATGCATACATAAGTCTATACAATTTGTGTGGCTTGTTCATGCATGTGCTGTGTTGTCAGTGGGTCAGTTAAGCAAGTCTATACAGACTTGTTCCATGCGTTAGTTTAAGCAACTCTATACATTCATCGCATTGGTTCTTAAGTGCTAGGTTGCAAGACTATACATGCTGTAGTTCAGCATCTTTACATACACAGCATGCACGCAGACAAAGTCTGTACAATCCCTTCCATGCATTCTAAGTCTATACATGCTTCGGATGGCATCACATAAAGTCTGTACATTCTTTAAGTCTATACATGCTTGGTTCAAATCTTGAACTAACTCGATGCATCCGTTTTTCTCTTCGTTCAGGTTGATTCATGCTGATGAGTGGCACGTGATCCGAGGTTGGCACCTGACACGTGATCCAAGGTTACCTCTTGACAAAGAGGGCACAAGCCCTACACACGCCCTATCTCTGAGGCTCTATAAATACGAATCTTCTTCCTTAGAAGAAGAGTGATCGAGAAGCAGTGAAGAAGCTTGCACGATCCAGTATGGAGTGATAGAAGAGGAGAGCAGCAGAGAGGCAGAGAGCAGAAGAAGAAGAAGAAAGAAGAAGAGTGAGCCTGAGCAAAAGAAGAATAGAGAGAGTAAAAGAGAGATCGAGAGATCCAGCAGAAGAAGAAAAGAGAGAACAACGTGAGAGAAAGAGAAGCAGAGAGAAGAAGAAAGAAGAGGAAGAAAGAAAGAGAGAGTTCGTGGATAAGAAGAAAGAAGACTTTATTGAAGATCTATCTATTGGACCGTGGATCAAATCCAGGCCAGTCAGCTCCATGAGAGCCACATCTATGTTATTATCCTTTATAGCTTTCTGATTACTGTATTTTCGTTTCTTATTTTTCCTTTTATCTGATCACTCGTTTTCTGATTCTCTTGTTTGGAATCGGGGTTCCTCCTGTGGTCTCAGGAGAAGGGAGATTTGTTCTCCGGTTTGCTAGTGACTGTGTGTCACTAGTGGTTTCCCTCTGGGTTTCAGAGGAAGGGAGACTTGGTGTCTCCGGTTGCAAGTGACTGGTGTCGATTGTGGGTTCCCTCCTGGGTGGAGGAAGAGAGACTTTGGTCTCTGGTTGCTAGTGACGGGTAGTCACTAGTGGTTTCCCTCCGGTCTGGAGGAAGAGGGGAGGTTGTTCCCCTGGTCAAGCTGTTAGGCAGCACCTGTTTGCAGACTGAGTCTGCGGTTCTAACTGTTGCTAGTGGAAGCCTCACTCCGGTTTGTAGTGAGGGGTGGACGTAGGTCTGTGGACCGAACCACCTAAAAAATCTTCTATGCAGTGGGTTGATTGCTTTCCTTTGCTTCCGCTAGTTGAATGGAAAGGCGCGCTCCAAGTGCTTGCTTACAGGTTCAATAGAAGATTTGATTAGCTTTTCAGTTTGCTTAAATTTGTGAAGTGAGCGAATTTGTTAGAGAGCGAAATTTTAATTTGGGCAATTTCGAAGAGGGATACATTCACCCCCCTCTGTATCCGGGCCTTGCACCCCATCAATTGGTATCAGAGCTGTCTCTGACTTTCCAGATCCAACTATCTGTACAGGATCTTGCTGATTTGATTTCATGCTTTACAGTTCCAGTGCAGTGCTTTCTTCTGATATTGCCTTCTAGCTCATAGATCTAAATCTATTCGATTGTTTAAGCAACTCTATACATTCATCGCATTGGTTCTTAAGTGCTAAGTTGCAAGACTATACATGTTGTAGTTCAGCATCTTTACATACACAGCATGCACGCAGACAAAGTCTGTACAATCCCTTCCATGCATTCTAAGTCTATACATGCTTCGGATGACATCACATAAAGTCTGTACATTCTTTATGTCTATACATGCTTGGTTCAAATCTTGAACTAACTCGATGCATCCATTTTTCTCTTCGTTCAGGTTGATTCAAGCTGATGAGTGGCACGTGATCCGAGGTTGGCACCTGGCACGTGATCCAAGGTTACCTCTGGACAAAGAGGGCACAAGCCCTACACACGCCCTATCTCTGAGGCTCTATAAATACGAATCTTCTTCCTTAGAAGAAGAGTGATCGAGAAGTAGTGAAGAAGCCTGCACGATCCAGTGTGGAGTGATAGAAGAAGAGAGCAGCAGAGAGGCAGAGAGCAGAAGAAGAAGAAGAAAGAAGAAGAGTGAGCCTGAGCAAAAGAAGAATAGAGAGAGTAGAAGAGAGATCGAGAGATCCAGCAGCAGAAGAAAAGAGAGAACAGCGTGAGAGAAAGAGAAGCAGAGAGAAGAAGAAAGAAGAGGAAGAAAGAAAGAGAGAGTTCGTGGATAAGAAGAAAGAAGACTTTATTGAAGATCTATCTATTGGACCGTGGATCAAATCCAGGCCAGTCAGCTCCATGAGAGCCACATCTATGTTATTATCCTTTACAGCTTTCTGATTACTGTATTTTCGTTTCTTATTTTTCCTTTTATCTGATCACTCGTTTTCTGACTCTCTTGTTTGGAATCGGGGTTCCTCCTGTGGTCTCAGGAGAAGGGAGATTTGTTCTCCGGTTTGCTAGTGACTGTGTGTCACTAGTGGTTTCCCTCTGGGTTTCAGAGGAAGGGAGACTTGGTGTCTCCGGTTGCAAGTGACTGGTGTCGATTGTGGGTTCCCTCCTGGGTGGAGGAAGAGAGACTTTGGTCTCTGGTTGCTAGTGACGGTTAGTCACTAGTGGTTTCCCTCCGGTCTGGAGGAAGAGGGGAGGTTGTTCCCCTGGTCAAGCTGTTAGGCAGCACTTGTTTGCAGACTGAGTCTGCGGTTCTAGCTGTTGCTAGTGGAAGCCTCACTCCGGTTTGGAGTGAGGGGTGGACGTAGGTCTGTGGACCGAACCACCTAAAAAATCTTATGT
This sequence comes from Amorphophallus konjac, assembly GCA_022559845.1. Classification (NCBI taxonomy): domain Eukaryota; kingdom Viridiplantae; phylum Streptophyta; class Magnoliopsida; order Alismatales; family Araceae; genus Amorphophallus; species Amorphophallus konjac. The sequence continues at coordinate 107,317,861 of CM040128.1, read as the reverse complement.
GCAGTGGGTTGATTGCTTTCCTTTGCTTCCGCTAGTTGAATGGATAGGCGCGCTCCAAGTGCTTGCTTACAGGTTCAATAGAAGATTTGATTAGCTTTTCAGTTTGCTTAAATTTGTGAAGTGAGCGAATTTGTTAGAGAGCAAAATTTTAATTTGGGCAATTTCGAAGAGGGATACATTCACCCCCCTCTGTATCCGGGCCTTGCACCCCATCAATTGGTATCAGAGCTATCTCTGACTTTCCAGATCCAACTATCTGCACAAGATCTTGCTGATTTGATTTCATGCTTTACAGTTCCAGTGCAGTGCTTTCTTCTGATATTGCCTTCTAGCTCATAGATCTAAATCTATTCGATTGTTTTATAATGGCATCTCCTGTAGTTTTTGATGGTTCTAACTTTGAGAAATGGTTAGGCGGTCTATGTGTTTTTATAAACTCTATAGATCCAAAACTGTGGAATCTCATTGAATATGGTCCACATGTTTTGCCTCGAGAGGAGAGTAAATGGTCCCAGAAGGATAAACAAAAGAATAGTGAGAATATAAGAGTTCTGAACATTCTGAAGAATGCTGTAGATGTTAATGTCATTTCCACTATTCTTACATGCAGGACTGCGAAGGAAATCTGGGATTCAGTGATCACATTTCGTGAAAACCAGGAATGTCTCATGGCAAGAAGGAGTGATCAACAGGATGAAACGTCATCCAAGGTAAGCTCTGAATCCGAAGAGATTTCAAATGATGATTTATGGAATATCAATGAAGAACTTACTGAAACATGTAAGAAATTAAAATTCTGAAAAGAGAAAAATGAGAAAAGAAATGATTCATGATATCACTTGCCTAAAAGCTGAGTTGAATAATTTGAAATCTGAAAATGAGAACCTCAGAACCAAACTCATTAGAGAAGATTCTTGCAATGCATGTGCAGTCTTAAGAGACTTGATAAATGATCTTGATTCTGATGATAATCTTCAAAAGGATTTAATCAAATCTCTGAAAGAAGAAAATGAATCATTTCTAGAAAAGAAAACTAAAGATGAAGAATTTGAAAACAAGCTGGTTGAAGAAAATAGGTACCTCAAGGATCAAAATAAAAAGTTAATGGTTCTGAATACTGTTCTCTCTGAAAAATGGTTAACCATTGAAAAGGGAAAGTTTGTTGAAAATGACACTGAACAAAGATTGAAACAGGAAATTAACACACTCAAAAGTCTAAATGATGCTTTGCATCAGCAAGTTATTTCCTGTGAAACTGAGATTGCTGGTTACGAAGCTAACACTGCTGATCTGAATTCTGAAATTGCAGATCTAAAAAACTCTCTGTCAAAATTTGTCAAGGGAAGGGAAAACTTGAATAAAGTGCTTGGAATCAATGTAAATTTTCAGAAAGAGGTACTGGGTTACAATCCAGTCATGAGGAAGGTTGATGGAAACAAACTGAAAACTATGTTTGTTAAATATTTAGAACAATAAAAGCCTTCTACCTCATCTCTACCTCAGTACAAGGCTAAGAAAATAGAAAAATAGAACAAAAGTCAGAAAAAGACTAAAAAATAGAAAATAAACAAAAAGGATTCATCAGTGCATGTTGATCACAGTCCTCACACACACTCACATGCATCTAGAAAGAAGATGATCTGTCACTACTGTCATAAATTTGGACATCTGATGCATGAGTGTAATTTGATGGAAAAGGATGACCTAGCTGCTGTACAAAACAATCAAGGTAGAAAGCATGTCTCTAGGGAAAGGAAAATTCATTGTTATAATTGTGAAAAAATGGGACATGTTGCTGTTCAGTGCTGGTCACTCGAAGGGAAGAGAAAATTTTATTCTCATGTTAATCATGGCCACCAGAATGTTACCAATAAGAATAAATTTGCTATAATGAACCAGCGTGGTAGGTGCTTCAATTGTGGGAAGCTAGGCCATAGGGCAAAAGATTGTTGGCATGTTCAGGGAAAGAAATTTAATTCTGAAATTGCAAAATTCCCTGCAAACAGAAATGAGTTTGGTAGAAATAGATCTGTTTTCAAAGAAAAGATTCCTTTATGTTTTGAATGTGGAAAACTTGGCCACCGAGCTTCAGAATGCTGGTGGGAAAGTTATGGTAAACCAAAATTTCATGTAAGTAATAGAAATTTCTATGTTTATCCAGATAGATTCCATGATTATAATCTTGTTCATAAAAAGAACTCAAAGGCTGTTACATCATGTCATTATTGTGGGCAGGTAGGGCATTCTATGCATAATTGTCATATCATGTGTTGTGATGATAAACAAGCGAAAAATTTGTTGAGAAAACCTGCTAGGAGTGTCATTGTTAATTCAGGACCCAAGACTTCTTGGGTACCTGCTTATGTGAAATGATTCAGCTGTTGCAGGTATGCCTTGGAAGTTGATGAATAAGAGGGGTAATAATCCAAGGCACTCAATAATGAAACCCCTAGGATTGCACTATTCAGGTCAGTTCTGAAAACTTGTCTTCAACTCTGTTATCTAAAATTGTGAACTTTGGATAACTGCATATCTTGTTTGATGTGTCCAAGCATAATTGTCATATTTTTAACTACATATCATGATTCATGCATACATGCCCATTTATTTGTTTTGACACTTGCATTGAGTTTCATGGGCTTACTTGTTTGTACGTTGAGCTGTGTGTGCATATATGTGAATTGCATATACATGCATTTGACATACAGTCATTGAAAATCTGATGCACTTAGGACTGTTGGTATTGGATTGTCATGCATGACTCTTGGTATATAAATAGTGAGATACTAAAGGGCAGATGAGATATGTCTGGAGGTTCTTACTATGTGTGAGATGGTCCTTTAGACCAAGTTCTCCGCCTAGTAACATGGGTCATATTGCTTGATAGGGCAGTCTGTATGAGCATGAGTCACAAAGTCATATGTTCAGCCTTCATTGTAAACATTGCATGTATTCAGGGGGAGTTTGTTGAGTCTTTGCATGTCTTTGCATACATGTAGTTAATTACATTGCATTTTATTACATTGAAAATGCCAAAAAGATTGATTGAATGTATATTGTCAGGGGGAGTTAATGCATTGCATACAGGTTGTCAATTGCATACTCTTATGTCAGAATTCATTGCATATTAACCTTGAAGATCCTGAAGCATGCCTGACCTCATGATATCTTGCTTAGGGTGCATATCCTTTTTATTGATTCTATTGATAAACCATGATTATATCTAAAAACACTGGGCTTCAAAATCACTTATTCTTGCTGGATCTCTTCTGTCAGTCATTCATGAAGATTTCAATGGGGCTTATCTCGATCATAAATCTGAAAACACTTGAACTAGGAATCTTCTATTATACGATTTTATGAATGTCTGAAATAACTCAGCTGGTTTAAGTTTAATGTATCCATTGAGTTTGACTTTAAAATCTCTTAAAAATATCTGAATCATGTTTTAATAAACTTTAACCAACTGTTTCATGCTGTGTCCTAAAAAAACTTCTGAAATCTGCACTATTGAATACATGGCTTTATTTGGTTAAGTACATGAAATTAGTATTGATTTGAAGCAAATGAGTTTTCAGAAATGTCTAAAGGGTAAATAATTGTCAGAGCAATGACTTTGGTCACTGAGAAACCATGTCCAAAGGACTGTGTCATGAGGTGCCATAGTTAACTCTGCTTAAGAATGTTTGATAATCTGGCAGAGCAATGGCATGCACACTGAGAAATATATCTTACTCATCAAAGAAATGAGTTGAGGTATGTCATGAGGTGTAAATGTTAACTCTATTAATATAAAGCATGACTGTTAGCCACACTAAGTGCTTAGGGATATTGGCGTCTGATCAACGTATATCCTCTAGTTACAAGGTGTGCACTGAACTAGAGTGCTCGTAAAGTTTGTAGCATGAAAATTTGTTGAACAAATTACAATATTTGAATATTGATGCAAAAATCAAATTGCTATAACTCTAGATAAAATCACTTGACTTCATAATTGCTTGATCTCAATACTAGTGAATGTAATTCTGAAAGAAGTCAATAAATTTGATTGTGTAAGAGAAAGGGAGGTTAATCAAGATATGAATATGAGGGCTTGGTTCATTTTTATTAAACCGTGATTTTTGATATAAATACAGAATTTTATTGACAAACTTTACTTACATCATGTTTAAACCATGATGATCAATAAAGTTCATTCATAAGCCTTTATAATGGAAGACTTTGAAAAACTCTGTTTTGGATTTATGAGATTGGTATCTCCTTGAAAATCTTGTTGAATTCCTTGTGTTTGGAGCTTATTTGAAACTTTTTTGCTCACTGTCCTTGATTCTTCATGACCAGAACTTATTCTTAATTGCCACTGTGGTCTCCTTCTCATCCATCTCATAAGATTCCATTTATTCAGGGGGAGCTTCCTTGTCATATGAATCATGCTGCATAGAAATTCTTAAAGGGGGAGAATTGTGTGCTTGCATTCATATATTTAGGGGGAGTTCTTGCATTTCTTGTTGCATCTGCATCTCTGCATTCATACCTCCCCATGGTTCTTTTTGATAATAACAAAGGGGGAGAAATTGATATGAGTCATAGATATGTTTGTCTGAAGAAATGATGAAATAAAATGGTTGTGTGAATAAGCACACATGACTCATAGTATTGTCATAATCAAAAAGGGGGAGAATGTTGGAACCCTGGTTTTGATAATGACATACTATGAGTCATGGTTTAAGGTCTATGCATCATTTGCTTTAAGTGTTCATCTGTCATATGTCCTCGGTGCATTAACAGTAGCTGCATGCCATAGCACAATTGCATTGAGCATACAGTCAATGCACTGCATGCAGAGTCTGCACACTTGTTGATAGCATGTTCGTGAATTCATTCTCATTGTGCACACTTTGTTCTAGTGCATTCTGCATTACAAAACCAGCAAGTCTGTACATTGCTTCTAGCATGCACACACCCACCCAAGTCTATACATCGTTTCTTCATCACACACAAAAGTCTGAACATTCTTCGGTGAAGTCTGTACACACTTCAGTGGCTACATGAGCATCGTCTGTACATTGCATACTTCTTCCATATTGCATACTTCTTCCATATGCATCTGTACACATCTCAAGACAAAGTCTGTACATTCGCCACCGTGCATTCAAGTCTATACAACTACTGGTGGAAAGTCTGTACAACGTCCTTTGCATGCATTACTTAAAGTCTATACATTGTCGCCTGCTCGTGCATCTCTTCTGAGTCTATACATTGCCGCTATGGCTGTGCATCATTTAGCAAGTCTATACATCCGTCAGCCTTGTCTCTTGCTCGCAAAGTCTATACATTCATGAGCTATGGCTGTGCATCGTTTGCATATTGCACACTAAGTCCATACATCACTGCACAAGCAAGTCTGTACATTCTAGCGTCTCACTTAGCGTTTTTGTGCATGGAGCATTCAAGTCTGTACATTGGCAAAGTATGTACAACGTTGGCTTGTGCATGCATCGTCTTTCAAAGTCTGTACATCGGTCAGTCTCACTCAGCGTCTCATGCTATCAAGTCTATACATCGCACGCATTACACACAGAAAGTCTGTACATCCATTGTCTCACTCAGCGTCTCACTCAAAGTCTATACATTACAGCCTGTTCATGTTCAAGCTTTCAAAGTCTATACATTGTCTGCCCTGCACACACAAGTTTATACATTGTCCTGTTGCACACACACGAAGTCTGTACAGCCTTTGTGTTGCACAAACACAAGTCTATACATTGTCTCATGCATACATAAGTCTGTACAATTTGTGTGGCTTATTCATGCATGTGCTGTGTTGTCAGTGGGCCAGTTAAGCAAGTCTATACAGACTTGTTCCATGCGTTAGTTTAAGCAACTCTATACATTCATCGCATTGGTTCTTAAGTGCTAGGTTGCAAGTCTATACATGCTGTAGTTCAGCATCTTTACATACACAGCATGCACGCAGACAAAGTCTGTACAATCCCTTCCATGCATTCTAAGTCTATACATGCTTCGGATGACATCACATAAAGTCTGTACATTCTTTATGTCTATACATGCTTGGTTCAAATCTTGAACTAACTCGATGCATCCATTTTTCTCTTCGTTCAGGTTGATTCAAGCTGATGAGTGGCACGTGATCCGAGGTTGGCACCTGGCACGTGATCCAAGGTTACCTCTGGACAAAGAGGGCACAAGCCCTACATACGCCCTATCTTTGAGGCTCTATAAATACGAAGCTTCTTCCTCAGAAGAAGAGTGATCGAGAAGCAGTGAAGAAGCCTGCACGATCCAGTGTGGAGTGATTGAAGAAGGGAGCAGCAGAGAGGCAGAGAGCAGAAGAAGAAGAAGAAAGAAGAAGAGTGAGCCTGAGCAGAAGAAGAATAGAGAGAGCAGAAGAGAGATCGAGAGATCCAACAGAAGAAGAAAAGAGAGAACATCATGAGAGAAAGAGAAGCAGAGAGAAGAAGAAAGAAGAGGAAGAAAGAAAGAGAGAGTTCGTGGATAAGAAGAAAGAAGACATTATTGAAGATCTGTCTACTGGACCGTCGATCAAATCCAGGCCAGTCAGCTCCATGGGAGCCGCATCTATGTTATTATCCTTTACAGCTTTCTGATTGCTGTATTTTCGTTTCTTATTTTTCCTTTTATCTGATCACTCATTTTCTGATTCTCTTGTTTGGAATCGGGGTTCCTCCTATGGTCTCAGGAGAAGGGAGATTTGTTCTCCGGTTTGCTAGTGACTGTGTGTCACCAGTGGTTTCCCTCTGGGTTTCAGAGGAAGGGAGACAAGGTGTCTCCGGTTGCAAGTGACTGGTGTCGCTTGTGGGTTCCCTCCGGGGTGGAGGAAGAGAGACTTCGGTCTCTGGTTGCTAGTGACTGGTAGTCACTAGTGGTTTCCCTCCGGCCTGGAGGAAGAGTGGAGGTTGTTCCCCTGGTCAAACTGTTAGGCAACACTTGTTTGCAGACTGAGTCTGTAGTTCTAGCTGTTGCTAGTGGAAGTCTCACTCCGGTTTGGAGTGAGGGGTGGATGTAGGTCTGTGGACCGAACCACCTAAAAAATCTTCTATGCAGTGGGTTGATTGCTTTCCTTTGCTTCCGCTAGTTGAATGCATAGGCGCGCTCCAAGTGCTTGCTTATAGGTTCAATAGAAGATTTGATTAGCTTTTCAGTTTGCTTAAATTTGTGAAGTGAGCGAATTTGTTGGAGAGTGAAATTTTAATTTGGGAAATTTCGAAGAGGGATACATTCACCCCCCTCTGTATCCGGGCCTTGCACTCCATCAATGAGGAGGGTTATTGCTACTCAAAAGGCTCGAAGGCCTCCTCGCCAACCATCGGCTTAGCAGCCCCCATAACAAGGTCAGCAGCAACAAGTTCCCCAGCAACAGCAGGCTCCTGCACCCCAGTCAAATATGGGGATTGTCAATAATCCGCTACCGGAGCACCCGGTTCAAAATCAACAAGTAAACCTTGTCACCTCAATCCATGGAGTGGAGAGAGGCAGGGTTGGCATAAGGAAAGCGCCTCTATCGGGGCAATTAATCAAAACTCCAGTCAATCGCAACCACCACAATTGCTAAGAAGGTTTCAACCTGTACCCCCTTCCCAACCGCCACGTCCCCTTATACGTTCCAGCACTCCAGGGCCATTCAACCCTAACCCTACTCCTTCACGGCCTTTTCTTTTACGCCAACCCATGAATTCTCCTTCACCCCAAAACCCTCCACCAAATAGACCTCTCCTTATCCACCCCTCTCCGGCAATCGTCACCCCTCCTGTTTCGCCACAATCTACCCCGACCACCACCATCATGCTTCCAAGGGCCCTCCTTGTCACTCAACCCCCATCGCCGTGTTTCGATAATCCCCGGCCGGCGAGGCCTCTTATAAGAACCCCTCCTCTTGCCAATCCTGCACCAGCACCCAACACGCCCTACACCATTCCCTCTACCTCCTCTACCCCTTCACCCACTCTAGGCCCGAGAGAGGCCTCAAAAACAATGATGCTCCGTAGTGGACGGATGTTCCATCCAGTGTTTCCCCAGCGGGAGCAGGAGCCGATCCAAGAACAAGGAGAATAGGAACAAGAGTCTGCACCGGGCACGGAGTATGACTTATTAAAGCATTTGGACAGAACACCGGCCCGAATTTCTATTCTGGAATTGATCAAAAGATCTACTACACACCAGCTAGCCCTGAAGCAATATCTGCAGAAAGTAATGGTAAATGAAGACCTCCCAGTTGAACAGGTCACTACTGTTTTAAATCTAGCCAGCAATCAACCGGCCATCACTTTTTATGTACACGAATTGGCTCCGCAGCCGGCCAGAAAATATGCACTGTGCATTACTATTGACATTAACAAGGTGGCAGTGAAATAATGTTTGGTGGATACTGGGGCATCCATTAATGTTTTGCCACCAAGTACCTTGAAAATGTGTGGCATTCCGGAGAGTCAAATCCAGCCATCTACAATCACCGTCACAGCTTATGACAACACCAAGAAGCCGCCTTTAGGGATGATCACTTTAAAAGTTGGTTTAGGTCCAGTCTCAGTCACAGTGGATTTTCATATTCTGGACATGGTCCCGACATTCAATGGCATTTTGGGTCGCCCTTACATTCAAGAGCTTGATGCTGTGCCTTCCACGAATCATCAATGCATAAAATTTTCGCACAAAGGGTGCATTATCAAAGTCACCAGTATGCCCATTTTGTCGGCAGAAGATATACATTCCGCAACATCGGTGCCTTCTATGTGGCCTTCCAATAGGCCTTTGCTATCAGTTTTGGATGTTGCTGATCTGCGGCAAGACTTGGTAAGGCCGTCTCCCTCAACCCCTCCTACCACCCAAGTGTCACCACAACCATCCAAAGGCAAGAAGAAAAAGGGTTTGATGAACACGCCAGGATGGAACATTCTGATGAAAATGGGGTATAGGACTGGTAAAGGCCTGGGCGTTAATCTTCAGGGTAGAATCATACTCGTCAGGTATCAAAAGATGATTCCCCGGGGTGGCCTAGGGTACAAATGGCCAAGCAAAGATAAAGATGAGCCATGGGCCGTTATGACTTCCACTCTCAAGACAGATCGACAGCCTCTTACATGGACCCTGCAAACACACTTTATGAAAGGAGGCACTCATAATGATGAGAAAACCACGCTAGTCACTTCCATGATGGATTGTCAAGATGTACAGGCACGGCAGTTTGCTCGCCACATAGCCCCGCTGGTTACATATAAAGCCCTAGAGTCCTTATGGCCAGATAAAAGAAGAAAGATGGATGACCCCGAATGTGACTGGTATAGATGGTTCAACATGAACAATATCACTATTGCTCTGAGCCGACTGTTTATGCCAACAGATCTGGAATGGCCGCCACTAATTCATGAATTAATTGAAAAGCCTGCAGTGATCACGGACAAAAGGCAGCTTCTAAGAAATTACACAGATACCAGGGAGCCTGATGTGCCGTTCGAGGAAGGCTACAACGTGGACAGGCTGTGGGCCGGCCTCTTCTCTATTAAATCCATTCATCCAACGATGGTGGTCCATTTGTTTAATCAGATGTCTCTAGACCGCCCGTGGTCTTGATAACCTTTTCTCCAAATTCACTTCAAGTTTCTCCTCCGATTCCTCCCTTGCTCCTCGAGTAATTCTCTAAACTCTCCATCACACCCCCGCATGGGTCATCATTCATCAATCTGTCACTCTCAACACCACCCCCTATTCCTCCCTCTCATTGCCTTCTTCTTGAAAATGAAAACGAAAAAAAATGCCAGAATTCAAACTTCCCAATCTTTCATCTCCGTTGAGGAGACCTCCTATCTTCTTCCTGAGTGTGTCCCGACCTAGGGGCTGCTCTTCCAAGATTCATTAGGGGACCTTCTCTACCCCTCCGGTGAGGGGTCTTCATCTGTATCTCCTTCTGTACCCATCTTTTCCTCACCTCCTTCATCTTTGTCGAATTCTAGTAATCAGGCTAGTTGCTCTTACTATTCTAGTTTTAAGACTCATGGGGTAACTTCGCATAAGAGATCCAAGGGTAAGCAGATTCCCCATAGATTCTTGTTAGAACTAGCTAGAAGGTGCCGGGCATGCTTAGCTCTTCTCGAATTTTTGGAGAATCTGATTATCTTGCCAGAAACTGAATATGAAGATACTTGTGTTTTTAATGAGGGTTTTGGTGTTTATGAGATCATGAATGATGAAGACCCTATTGAAGAGGTGGATGAAGGTTACGAAGAATATGAGGACGAGGCTGATGCTTTTGCCAGTGGCATAAGAAGGTTCGATGAGCCATCAGTCTCAGTAGAAGAGCCTACCAAAGAAATAAATCTGGGTACTGAAGAAGGCCCTAGGATTGTCCTCATTAGTAAGAACTTACCGCCCTCCGAAGAGGAGGCGCTTATTTTGATTCTTCAAGAATATAAGGACACGTTCGCGTGGAGTTATGAAGATATGCCAGGACTAGACCCTGCACTCGTTGAACATCGACTTACGCTTAAGCCAGGGTCCATTCCGGCTAAACAGTGGTTGAGACGTTTCCACCCTAATATGGCATTAAAAATGAAAGAAGAGGTCGATAAGCTTCATAAGGCTAGATTCGTTAGAGTTGTCCTCTATCCCAATTGGGTGGCCAACATCGTCCCAATCTTGAAGAAAGATGGAAAGGTGCGGATTTGTATAGACTTTCGGGACCTTAACCGCACGTGTCCTAAAGATGACTTCCCCCTCCCTCATATTGATGTTTTGATTGACAATACGAAGAATATGAGACTCTCTCCTTTATGGATGGCTTTTCAGGTTACAATCAGATTCGCCTGACTGAGGAGGATCAAGAGAAGACATCGTTCACTACACCATGGGGAACCTATTGCTATGTGGTCATGCCCTTCGGACTTAAGAATGCTGGAGCCACCTATCAAAGGGCTATGATGGCAATTTTTCATGATATGATCCACATTTATATAGAGGTGTACGTTGATGACCTGATAGTAAAATCAAGAACAAGGATTGAGCATCCCGGGGTTCTAACCAAAGTCTTGCAAAGAGCGCGGGAGTATCAGCTAAAGATGAATCCCAAGAAGTGCGTGTTTGGTGTTTCATCAGGGAAGTTGCTTGGATTCATCGTAAGTAAGAGGGGTATCGAGATTGATCCCAACAAGGCAAAGGCCATAAGGGAAATGCCTCCTCCCAAGAATTTGAAAGAACTCTGAGGGTTGATCGGGAGGTTGTAATTTATTCGCCGATTTGTCTCCCAGCATTCACAAAGATGTAGGCCGTTCTACGAGCTTACTAAGCCGGGAGTCAAGTTTATTTGGGATGACAAATGTCAGGCGGATTTTGACGGATTGAAGGATTATCTCTCGAATCCTCCTGTCCTGAGGCCGCCAGTTCCAGGCAAACCGCTTGTTCTCTACATTTTCATCCTGGATGACTCTGTAGGCGCTGTCCTAGCCCAAGTTGACGAAGAAGGAAAAGAAAGGGTAGCCTACTACTTGTCAAAGCTTCTCAACCCTTGTGAGCAGAGGTACTCAGCCATAGAAAAGACTTGTGCTGCTTTAGTCTGGGTAGTTCGGAAACTCAAGCATTATTTCTTAGCTCACAAAATTCATCTCATTGCTCGTATGAATTCAATCAAGTTTCTTCTTGAAAAATCCATTCTCACCGACCGATTAGCACGCTGGCAAAGCTTCCTTTCTCAATTTGATATTATCTGCATTCAGCAAAAAGTGGTTAAAGGCTATGCCATTGCAGAACATCTTGCTCATCACCCTCTCCCTAGATTTGACCTTGTTCGCTCAGAGTTTCCAGATAAGGAACTAATGTCCGTCAATCAATCCGATTCGATGTGGATGTTACATTTTGATGGAGCTTTGAATTCAAAAGGAAAAGGGATTGGCATTGTTCTTCTATCACCAGAGGGTATCACTATTCTGCTCGCCTCTCAGCTTGCATTTCCAGTTACAAATAATATAGCTGAGTATAAGGCTCTTCTGGCCGGATTGGAGGCCGCTCATCAATTCGATGTTACCCAATTGCGGATTGTAGGTGATAGTCAGCTTATTCTTCTCCAAGTGCTCACCAAGTGCCGTACGCTCAATCCTAACTCAAACCCTATAAGGAATTGACCTCTGCTTATACCAATCTTTTCACCAAATTAATCTTCGTTCACGTTCCTCGTGAACATAACATTTTAGCTGATGCTCTCGCTTCTCTTGCATCTTCTTTGGTTTTTCTTCCCGAAAGGGATTTCCATTCTATCATTGTTCACAAGCGGCTCACTCCAGCTATTAAGGATCCAGCTTTCCTTAGTGTTAAGGAGGAGGTGCTTAGGAAGGTTAAGCAAGGTGGAATCATTAAGAATAAGGAGGTCATGCTGTTGGATTTAGAGGAAGAATTGGATGATGAAGAAAAGCCATGATATTACGAGATTGCTAAGTATTGCCAGGATCAATCCTATCCCGAGGAGGCCACGGCTGAAGAAAAGAAAGCCATTCGAAGAGTTGCTCAGCGATACACCCTGGTTGGAGGTGTGCTCTACAGAAGAGGTCTCACAAGAGTTTTATTAAGGTGCCTAGATGATGATGAATCTTTGAAAGTCATGGAAGAGGCGCATTCAGGAGTATGTGGTGGTCATGTCAATAGCTAGATGCTTACTAAGAAGATCCTTAGATTAGGCTTCTATTGGCCCACTCTAGAAGAGGATTGTTCCATCTTTGTTCGAAGGTGTGTTAAGTGCCAACTGCACGCCGATAAAATTCACTCTCCTGCTTCTTCACTCCATCCTATGTCCTCCCCATGGCCTTTCTCCATGTGGGCTTTTGATATCATTGGACCCCTTGGTGATCTGAACCTCCTCACAAAACCAAAATCATTTATACTCACGGCCACAGAGTACTTCACCAAGTGGGCAAAAGCGGAAGCTTACGTGGAGATAAAAGCGTCAACCGTCTGTAAATTTATAATGAAGAACATCATCGCAAGGTTCGGCATCCCAAGTACCATCGTCACCGACAATGGGCCACAATTCATCTCTCGGGAGCTCCAGGACCTCTGGGCAATGGCCAAGCTGAGGCAACTAACAAAACTTTGATCAAGATTATTAAAAAAACATGTGAGGCTAATAAATTTGCAGATTGGTCGAAAAAACTAGTGGAAGCTCTTTGGGCCTATCGCACTTCTATTCGTACCCCTACTGGGTAAACCCCTTTCGCCCTTACTTATAGAATGGAGGCGGTAGTCCCTTACGAGATTCTTATCCCTTCTCTAAGAGTACAATTGGACAAGGAGCTCCCCATTGATGAGCGTCGCGAATCTCTCCTTGCTCAGTTGGAACTCCTAGACGAGAAGCGTTTGGCCGCCGCCGAGTATGCGCGTATTTATCAAAACATGCTTTCACGTTTTTATCAAAAGAAAGTAATTGAGAGAAAATTCAAAATCGGTGAAATGGTAATTAAAAGAATCTTCGTAAAACCCAGAGGGCCTCGTTTAAAACTTCAACCTAACTGGGAAGGGCCCTTCGTCATAAAAGATATTTATCCTGGCAACGCTTACAAATTAATTAATGCTGAAGGTGAAGAGCTGGCTCACCCTTGGAATGGTCTTTACTTGAAGAAATACTACCCCTAAAAAAAAGAGAGAAAAGAGAAAAGAAAAAAAATCAAGAAAAATCAGGAAAAGAAAATCAAAAATAAAACAAAACAAAAACAAAAATCAAAAATTTTACAGGCTAGTACGGTACATAGGCCGCGAGCCCGAAAAATCAAAATCCTTAATTCATTCTTCAGTCTTGATGGTTTAACTTTGGGGTCAACTCCCGCACACACTTCACGCTTTACTTTTAAACTCGAGCGGCCCGGAATTCGAGGAAAGTCAAACCCAAACTAAGAGTGTACGAACCTTACCTATTCTCTCCTCTTCGGCTCACGAGAGGGAGTACGAGTCAGGGAATACTGACCTAACCTGTCCGCTGGCCTAGTAGGTGGAAGTCAGGGCCCAAAAGGGAACAAAATGCTTAAAGCCCAAGTACAATTAGGTTTATATCTGTTAAAATAAAAATAAGAAGAAAAAGAAAAAGAAAGTTACAAAAAAATATGTCAAGAGGGCAAAGTCCCCGTAGGGAAAACCCTTGTCGTAAGCATGTATGAATAAGGGTAAAAAGAGCAACAAAATTTCTCTAAGCCGAAGATCGAATCCCAACGAGCATTAGGACAGGGGAGGAAAGTTTCCCCATTCTCGGAAACCTCCCGCGAGCTTCCTTAACTTATTCTTCCCTTCTTCCTCTATGGTGGGTTATAAGCTCAAAGCATGGCGAAGACCGACTAAGAAGGATGGGCCACGAGAGAACATGAGTAAAAGCACAAGTATTTAAGCACGTTGACCCTTTGTTAAATCTTTTAAGAAAGATTAATGAATTCAAGACAGTGATTGTGTAAGGTTTAAGGCCCTTATACTATGTCCAGTCCCATCAAAAGAAGCAAAAAAAAATTATTTTCCTTAAAAATAACGCCCGCTGGGCAAGCGTCATTTTCATAATCCGCGACTCCTCTAGGGTCGTCATTTCCAAAAAAAAAATAATAAAAAAAATAAACATAAATAAAATTGATCTTTTAATTCACGCCCTTTATGGGGGCGTCATTTAATAAATTCACGGCTTTGTCGATGTCATCATTTTTCATGATAAAAATAAAAAATGATTTTCTAAATAAACACCTCCCACTTCGGCATCAATTTCACAATCAGCGCCCGTTTGCGGGGGCGTCATTTTTAAACTATAAATAATAAAAAAAAGAGAATAACAAAAAATCAAGCCTGCTGCTGCTCATCTCATATGCTTGATTGCATCTTTGTGTGGACATCTTTTTATTTTAAGTTGACATCTGCTTGCTTGCATGCTGCATTTCCTTATATATATTTTATTATCCGCCTTTATTAATTAGAGGCTTGGCCCCTTGACCCGTCAACAAGGTCAAAGAAGAGACAACCCCTTGCTTATTGAGCAAGGGGCCAAGCCGGACAGATGGATTAATCTATTTGTTTAAGTATGAACTACAGGCACAGGGCAAGAACGGGCGAGAACGAACAAGAACGAAAAGGAAAGTGAAAGCAGAAGGCAAGTACACAAGTCCACAAGTGCTCAAAGTAACTCAGGTAACAAAAAATTTCAATTTCATATATATATCAATGTATATCTGAGTACAAGTGTAAGGGAGGAGGGGTACAAGTAAGTCTCTCTCAACTCTCGCTTCCACCCTCCTCTCTCCTACTCTCTACCTCACTATCGTCGTCCCGACGAGGCGCTCATGGAGGGGGCATGGACCCCCGAGAAGTAGCTGGAGCTCAAGCCTGCTCCTCTGCCTCACTCTCTGCCGAAGAGAGGAACCCGCTACAAAGGTAAAACTGGTGAACGCGTACCCCGCAGCTCTCGCTCGGTCTCGGCCTCGCTGTAACCGCTACTCGGTCGACCGTAGCCGCTCCTGAGTGACGGATAGCTGGGTCCTCAAGTCTGCAAGCTCCCGCTCGTGTGTCATCTCCTGCTCACGGTCACGAGTCCGATCTGCCAGGCGATCCTCTCGCTCCCGGGCACGCTCCTTGCGCTCCATCTCAAGGGCGACTCTCAGCTCTGCCATGTCCTGAGGTAGCTCCTCTCGTCGCCTCAAGGCCCTCTCAAGCTCTGTGACTCGCTGCTCACGGATGGCTAGCTCCGTCCCAGCTAGTGCAGCCTGGGTAAGTGCTGCCTGTAACTCAGAGGTCTGCAACCAATTAAATGAACCATCAGTTACACATTTAATTCAATAATTAATGAAATAAGCGACCGAAATAAAATATTTGTTAACTCACCCAGGTAGTCATCGCACGATGTCCTGCCTCGATGCAGGTAAGCAAGGCTCGGAGCTCCTCAGTCTGTAAAAATACAAATTTTCATCAACACATAATAACATGTAATCAAATGCAAATCTGAGTTTGAGTTTAAGTTTACCCGTGTGGCGAGGTCGCGCTCTGCTGCCTCGGCTCGTGCCACCGCTCCAGCCAGCTGCTCTGCTAATGCAAGTCATCTCTGCACTAGGCCCCCTCGAGCTGGAGGCTCCTCCCGTCTCTCTCATCACCGCTCCCTGTTGAGCACGCTGCATTCATTGAGATTATCAGTGGCTAATCATCAATAATTCAGGAAATCATTTGCATATAGATAATTTAAACACTCGCCAGGGTCTGTAGGTCTTCCCGTGTGGTAGCTAGCTGGGCCTCTAAGCTGTGGAGATGGACTTGCATGTCCATCGTCGCTATGTCCCGTGCATCCTGCATTCATCATACACATCAGCCACACAATATATTTATAACATTTGCAATTAATTAGAAAGAAAGTGCATTCATATGTACCCCTAAGACCCTCATCTGGGGTCAGCTGGCGTAAACCTCCCAATAGTGTCAGAGGTACTCGGAGCTGTCTGCCGCCTGGGAAGTAACTCGGGTCCCGTCACGCTGCCAATCGACATACTAGTCAGGATACCGGACTCTCCACTCGATCGCCTTCGTGCGACCGCGTGTCTTCTTGCCTATCCCTCGGGGCTCTCCTACCTCGACCCACTCCTGGTGTAGGCCGAGGGTCCTCATCACTAGCCTAAGCCGTAACAGCTCAATCTCGTTCAGGCAATGAACCCAAAGCTCATGCCCAAAGTGAGGTCGACCCGCTACGACCTAGGGCTGGCCCTCATCGGTCATCCCCTCGTACGGTCTCCACACCACCTGCATTCACAAACATGCATCATCATTTCATAAAGCAAAAAAAAAAATTTGCATCAGATTTGGCATGCATGCCAGTGAGGTAGGGTAGTCGCGGAACTCCCTCCATAAAACTCGCAACTCGTAGGCGAGTGGCGCTCCTGTCACGATAGTCAGCCAACGCCATGCTAGAGGGAAGGATCCCTCATCTCCGGGTCGAGGGTCGACACACCCCATCGGCATGTATAGGTGGCTCCATATCTGCATCCATGCATTGCATTAGTAAAGCATTCAGATACATTAAAGAAAAAAGAAAAAGATAAAAAAAGAAAAATGTATACCTGAAGAAAAGGTGGGAAGCCGCTGATAGTCATCTCTCGACCTGTCCCTGTGGACAAGTCGGCCATCAAGTGCCCCAGCAACGCTGCTCTCCAAGCGTATCTGCCGATGCCCTCTAAGTCCTCAAGAATCCCTAAGAATCGGCAGTTGATGATGTCGCCCTTCGTGCCGAGTAATAACCTCCCGAGCATCAGGAATAGAAACCTCCTCAAATCTCGATCTGCTCTCTCTCTCTCTACTGGGTCTTGGCAATAGGTGGCCCTAGCCCCATCAATCAACCTCTGTGAGAACTACTCTAGAGACTCCCTCGACCTCTACCTAGAATCACCCAACCCCATAGCGATGGTAAGATCGGTGCGGTAGATGGTCCTACACTCACTCGGCATCTCGTAGACTGTCTCTAACCCTAGCAGCCTCTGTGTCAGCTCGCTATAGTCAGGTAGGGTGATTCCGCTCACAGCCTCGCCGTCCACCCTCAGCCCGGTGATCCTAGCAACATCTTCTAAGCTAGGAACCATGTGATCCCATGGCATCAGAAATGCTCGGCTAGTCCTATCCCATCTCTCCCTAAGCACCTGGATCAGGGGTAGGTCAGGTCTCATAGGCTCTATGTTAAGGAAGGGTCCGAACCTCATGGCATCTACCCTATCCATCTGAAAGTCTGGAAGCTCGTAGTAAGCTGCTCGAACTTAGACCCAGGAAATCCGAGTCCTCATCAATCCATGCAAACAAAAGAACATTTTCACTTAAGTTTTATATAGTTTCTCATGTGAATTTTCATCAGCTATTTCAATTTACCTTCTGTTTGAATTGACGACCTATCCTAGGTCGTGACTTATTTAATTGACGCCCCTGAGGGGGGCGCTGTTTCAGAATGTGTTTTGGCGATTTTATGCGTAATTTGAATTGACGACCACCCCTGTGTCGTTATTTGTTTAAGTGACGCCCCAATGGGGGGCGCTGTTTTGATGGTAATTTTCTAGAGAAATAATTCTGATTTTCTTAATTGACGACCACCCCTTGGTCGTTGTTTAATGAATTAACGCCCCGGTGGGGGGCGTTGTTTTTCGGGGTGTTTAAAAAATATAACAGTGCACGAAATAGAAATAAAACAGAGATATATGTCAAAAATAAAAGAAATGGCATGGAAATTACCATCATGCTGATTAAGCATGATAATTTTGAAATGACGACATGCTGTAGGGCGTGGTTTCATGAATTAATCATTTTTAGAAAATAAAAAAAAATTAAATTGACAACCCGAAGGGGGTCGTTGTTTTAATTGACGGCACCCACTGGGGCGTCATTTGACTGTGCCACTGGTTTGCCATTTTTCCCTTCACCGAGGGCTATGGAAATTGATGGAAATAAAAATAAAATCAAAATAAAATAAAATGAGGGCTTGGAGGGTAGGGCACCTACCTTGCTTCGTTCGGGCGTTAGAAGCCCTCCCCGGAGTGGCTGCCGAGGTTGACGTGGCCGCCGTGGTTGGTGAGGGGGCGCCACTGCCACCACCGGTTGCTCATCTCCATCTCCTCCTCCTCCTTCTTCCTCTTGTTCTTCCTCACCCTCATCGTCTTCCTCATCATCTTCTTCATCCTCGCCATTGTCTTCTTCTTCTTCTTCTACATCATCTCCTCCTTCTTCTTCGGTTGCGTCGCCTTGCTCCACTGCCGGATCTTCTTTGTCCGGTGGTGCGTCTTCGACCGCCACGGGAGCTTCCTCCTCGGTGTGTCCATCGTCGCCCAGGTCCACCACCTCAGGGGCTTTGACCCTTTGCCATTTCAATGCACCACCCGCCATGGGTTCGAGAAGAGAGGGAATAGAGAGAGAGATGGAGGAGAGACGGAGATGGGGGGCTCGGTTAGGGTTTGAGAAAGGGGGGGGGGAAGGAAAGAAAGAAGACGAAGGAAGGAGAAGAGAGGAGGGAAATAGGGTTTAACGTTCGAAAAGAATTGACGCCCTGAGGTCTGTCGTCGCTATATTAATTGACGGCCTATGCTGAGGCGTGGTTTCAGGATTTGACGACCGGAGGCTAGGCATCATTTACGTTTGCATGGGAACTCGTAACTGTCGTCAGGCGCATTAATGGGAAATTGATTGACGTGATTGGAAGCCATGATTACTGTTTGAGAATTGATGATATCGCGAGCAGGCGTCAGTTTGTTAAGGCACAACATGAATGAAGGCGTCATTTCTATGAAATGGAGGAATTATTTTGAAAAAATTTTAAGGAATTTAAAGCAATTAACGCCTTACCTTGGGGCGCGAATTAATAGACGCCTGTTCGAATAAGCATCAATCATGGTTTATTTATTTTTTTAAGAAGATTGATTAAAGGAAATGGACGACATGTGGTAAGGCGCTGATTGAGGAATTGACGCCATGCCTGGAGGCGCGTCTCATAACAGAAAACACGTGGCTTAGTTTTGTTAGACAGAATCATTGAATTGGAAGACAGATCATGTAACATGTTATTTTGGCTCAATTAAAGGAAAAATCCTTTTATTTCATTTGATGAAAATCATTGTTACATTCACTGACCCACCGTGGGCCTGATTTTCCTAAGTGCTATTTCATAAGATTTGCATTTGTTCTCTTCTTCTTCAACATATGTCTTGGACCTATGGAGAAGTCCAACCTTCCATTGAGCCATGATTGTTTTGACTTCTTCTTGATCTCCACTTGAGCCTAGTTCCCTCCTCTTAAGTGGTGGAAGATGAGAAGGTTTTTCAAAAGTGTGCCGAGGTAATCCAAGTTGTGGGAAGCACCGGTGAGCATTGTAGAGGATGGAGTCACTCCCGCCGATCAATCAAAGCTCTAAGCCAGAGGAGAGTCTTGAGCGAAATTCTTGGGTCTTGAGAAACCCCGGTGTGCAAGTGAAGCCGCTCTTGGGCATAGTCTTGAAATAGTTCCTCCATTCACTTCTTTTTATGAGCTTTGGCACCCGATTAGTCACCC
The DNA here is from genome assembly GCA_022559845.1 of Amorphophallus konjac. Taxonomy (NCBI): domain Eukaryota; kingdom Viridiplantae; phylum Streptophyta; class Magnoliopsida; order Alismatales; family Araceae; genus Amorphophallus; species Amorphophallus konjac. The sequence goes on along the minus strand of CM040128.1, from coordinate 107,297,821 downwards.
TCTCACATAGGCCTAAAGAATCCGTCATATACCAAAGAGGGCTTTTAGAGAAGATTTTTGAGGCCGATTATGTTTCTTGGCATGGGTCAAATTTTAGGTGGAAGTCCACCCAACAAGAAAGGAGTAGCATTGACCCATAGAGAGGTCGCCCCAAGGAAGCCGAAGAGAGTCCATTATATAGGTTGGCTAGTACCGCCGGTCCTAATATTTTGCCTTCCCATATGATAGCTATGGTGCTTAAGTGGCATTCTTCTAGGTGGTCTTCTATTGAAGGGAAGAGGAGAGCTCCAACCATGCATACAAAAAATCCTTTCATCACTCTCTCCAACAAGTCTTCCTCCTCTTGGGCTTTCTCCATGTTCTTGTATACCCATGAAGCTAATTTCAAAAGATTGATTCCTTTGTGGGCTTTGATTTGGTTCACTGGATTTGGGTTTGGTATGAGGCTAGTAAGCATGTCATGGGCATTTATTGGTTTGGTCATACTAGCCATCTTTGACTCTTCTCCTTGCTTCATCTTTCTTAATCCAAGGAGCATCTCTACTTCCTCTAGAAGAATGGTGGCCTCAAAGGTAGGAAAGAGGAAGGTATGAGTGTTCGGATGCCATAATTCTATTAGTGCTCCTATGGAGGCCTAATCTAGGTGGATATCATCATAGTGGGTAGCATGGGTTATAAGGCCAAGTAGGTTCCATCTACTAAGAAAAGATCTCATGTCTAAAGAGAGTTTAGAGAGGAGTAAGGGGAGCCACTTAATTCTTAAGAACCTCCTTGGTCCCGGTACATTTGGGTTGTCCTGAAAAGCATAAAAAGAAGAGAAGAAGAGAAGGGAATGCAATCAGAGTTTTTGAAAAAGAGAAGAGGAAGAATGAAATAAAAGCTTTAAATTAAAAAATAAACTTACTTGGCCTTTGGCTATCCTCTCGCTAATGTGGCTTGCAACTTCAGAGATCCTAGGAAATCCCATCCTAGGCTTCTTAGAAGGCCTCTGCATCACCATCATCTTGTCCATCCCTTCTTTCGGTTTGAAGAAATACTTGCGGTTCCCCGATTTACTATTCTTTAGTTCTGTTGTTATCGAGTGTTTGGCTGATGCAGTGATCAGTCAGTCGATGAGTGTAGCAGAGGATGCATCACCTTTTATAATGATTTGGAGCTTTGGCTAGCCGTTTAGAACATCACAGTTTGAGTTCAAGTTCGAATCAGTCGCTGGAGGTTTGATTACGAGCAGGGAACGGAGCGCCAGTGAGACAGTTAATTGACGACATATAGCTTGGCATCATTTATTTGATTAACGACATTCTCAGTGTCGTCATTTATCTAGCGCCTCTCTTGCGGGCGTCAGTTTCCATGTCTAATGGTGATTTTAATTAACGCCCCCATGACTATCGTCATTTATGCTTTTGACGCCACTGCATAGGGTCGTCATTTCCTGGGTTTACGTCTTTTGAAATGCTTTACAGCATGATGATTGTTGATGAACTTAAGTGCTTTATTTCTTGATTAGATCATTTATGCCACGCACTTATGATCATAGTTTGAGCTTTATTGAGCTGAGCTAATAATTTTTGAGCATAAAAAAGCGCAGGTTATGCAGGTCTTGAGACGATTGGATTTCTTCTGCTGGTAACATCATTCCATCTTTGTATTTTCTCCTGTACGCATTGCTACTATATGATATCTACGTTATTATAGCATATCAAGGACCTTGTGGTTCTGATGAACCTGAAATTTGAGTTCCCCTCTATCAAAAATAGTGATAATTCCAGGGAGTCTTGATTACACGGATATGCCGTTGGGTCATCTAAGTTTTGGGATGACGGTTCCACTTTCTGAGTTGATACGTGGATAAATGGGCTTCGGCTTAGTGTCAGCTTAGAGATATGGATTCCTGACCGAATCTCGATGGTTTAGCAATATTATCCTTGATTATCTTCTATCCTTAACTTTGTTTTAATTTTTCTTTTAGCCCAGCATGCATCATGTAGGACTTTGAGCTCTAATGATGAAAATCCTAATATTACGCCAATAATGAAGGCCACCCGCTCTGATTTGAGTTGACATGAGATATTCCATTCCAAATCAAGTACTTTATTCTCCTTGAAGCCGCTCAGGCTGGTTCCTTGAAAAGCATTCATTTGGTGGGTCTTTATCTCAATTCATTTTTATTTTCTGCAAATCCACCTTGGTTGTAGCATGTCCACATTGGCTGGTAATCGCTCTCCAATGGTGTCTTTCCTTCCGTGCCCTCGCGCACATTTTGTTCTTTAGGATTAGTCCCTTCATCCATCTAATCATTGCTTTCTTGTAATCATCCAAAGTTATTTCATTTAGAATCCTGGAAAGATTTCTAACGCTTAGTGTCGGAGGCATGTCACATCACACCTTGGCATCTACTTATCAGTTCGTTCTCACTTCACTCCGCTTGTTACACTTTCACTTCATTTCGTTTCACTCCCTTGCAAAGCAGACGCCAAGGCGGGGCAGCTGTAGACACGCCAAAATCGATGCTACATTGAGTAAATCTCATGTCACCATGTGACGCCCCAAAGTGGACTTCAATATTGGCTTAATATGAAGTTTGTCTAAATTCTCCATATTTATTGTAATTTCTTGGTATTTTTCCTTTAATAATTGAAATTAACGCCTGGAGGGAGGGCGTCATTTAATTGACGACCTAATGAGGGGCGTTTTTCTTAAATAAACGACTGTTCAAACGGTCGTTGTTTCCTGGATTTAACAAATGCCAATGAAAATAAAACTCAAGGTAATTGACGTCCCAATGAGGGGCGTTGATTATTTAACGCCCGTTCAGACAGGCATCATTTAACCATTTTAAATAAGGAAAGTCCTTTATTTCTATAATTAAATTCAGAGATTAACGACTGTGTGAATGTCATCATTTCAATTGACGCCCCTAGTTGGGTCGTCATTTTCACTTCCGTCTCCCTTTCGCCTGCTTCTTTCCAGTAGTAATCATTTCCCCATTTTACACCTTGTGTTCGATTTGGAAGAGGGTTCCTTATTGAGGATTCATTGCCTTATTTTAATCCTATTAATACAAGGAATTTTGGCCCTATAAATACCCTTGAATCCCTCACGCGCGAGAAGAAGAAGAAGAGAACAAAAAAAAAATAGGTGTTAACAAGGGCTAACACTGTGAGAGTTTTTACGGAGAGAAGAGTGTTTGTTCTTTTGTAGGTATTTCTTTCAAGCTCTTTCCTCCCGGTGGTGACCTTCTTTCAAGACTCTTCCTCCACAGACGAACTCCCTTTCGCGACGTTCTTCTTCCTCTGGAGAAGCTCTTCCCTAGCAGCTTGTTCCTATTATCGCAAGCTCTCTGCTTGCTTCTCCCCTTACTGCTGCACACACAGCAGAAGGCCTCCCTCTTCTTTTTGTTGTTTTTTTAGTCATTAGCATATCATCCTATGCATTATTCGTCTAGCTCTTTGCTAGAGATATCATCATATATTATTCGTATATTCATAGCATCCATATATTCCCAACCTTGTTACTCCTCTTAAGGGGTTTAAAACCAAAACACACAAGGTGTGTTCATGCCCAATTCGTTTGATTTCATGTCTTCAGAGCATTGATACTACACACTTGGCTAATCCATATCTTTGTTTATTTTGTGCATTTGCAAGGGTAATCAAGCTATAAACCCCCTTCATCGGCCGGCCGGTAGAAGGAGGAAGGAAGAACTCCCAATCTCACCCGCTCAACACACGGTACATGCGATCATCCTTCTTCTTTTGAGATGACCCCTCTGGTGATCACCCTCCATAGAGCATCTGATGCTCATCCTCTTTTCCTTCTTGTCTCACTTGTTTTAGCATAATCATTCATCCTTAATCATCGTTATTTCTCTTTAAAATGTGTATGTAACACATTCACATACATTAGACTGCATTAAGCAGTCTTTGTGCTAGGCAGAAGGTGTCGACACCTGGTGTCGACACCTAGTGCTCACTGGCTCTAACCAGTGAAGCTGGCCAGAAGGTGTCGACACCAGGTGTCGACACCTATCTACCAGAGTTCTATTTTTCATATTTTTCATTCATTTACTGCCATCATGGATTCCCCATCATGATCCTCATTTCTGATTATGTCAAAGGGGGAGAGAACATTATAGCATAACTTTTTGTCATCATCAAAATGGGGGAGATTATTGTGTATGTGATTTTGATGATTACAAAATGACTTTGTTGCTTGGCCTTGTGCTTGAATGGTTAGTCATGTCTTCATATGCTTGAACTCCTTATCCTCTAGCTATGAAGTTTGAAATGGTTGTGAAGATGATTATAAAATGTTGTTATTGAGATATCATCATGTGGATGCATTTGTGACTCTATAAGGCTCATACGTGCTTTGATGTTAGCACATTGCATATACATTGCATATACACTTGGTGAGATTGCTTTGTATTCAATGAGAAAGATCACTACAAGAAAAAGCGGGATTTGGGACGGAAATTTGGGACAGAAATTTGGGACGAAATTTTCGTCCCAAATTTGGGACACAATATTTTTCGTCTGAAATTCCGTCCCAAATATAGAACTACACACGGAATTTGGGACGGAATTTGTGACGGATTTTTAGAACTGTCTGAAATTTATGACCAAGAAAATGTGACGGACCGACTCCGTTGGAAATCCATCTCAAAATCCGTCGCAAAACACCTTTATGACGAATTTCACAATGGCAAACCTTGTGAAATCCGTCGCAAGGTGTTTTGCGACAGATTTTGAGACGGATTTTCGACGGAGTCGGTCCGTCACATTTTCTTGGTCACAAATTTCAGACAATTCTAAAAATCCGTCACAAATTCTGTCCCAAATTTTGGACGGAATATTTTTCGTCCCAAATTCCGTCCCAAATTCCGTGTGTAGTTCCATATTTGGGACGGAATTTCAGACGAAAAATATTCCGTCCCAAATTTCCGTACCAAATCCCGCTTTTTCTTGTAGTGGATTTTGTGAAAAACATGCTTGGATAAATGTCATATTGAGCCTCATGTTATGCATGTGTACTTTGGCTAATGCTAAATGAATGATTGAGATGCAATACCATTATATTTGCCTTGGTTGGTTGCTTGAAAGATTCAAGAAGATCTCTTGTTTATAACAATGCCCCTCATGTATTCAATGATCGATGAATGTGATTTTTATCAACAAGAATGCCATTTGAATGAATGAGTTCCAATGCTATTGTACATGCCTTTGCATTTAGCATGATTGTCTACATGTGCGTGTGGAAGCATCTTGATGTTGAAGGCTATGAAGATACAAGAATGCTATTGAATGATTGAGCTCCCATATCATTGTATGTGCCTTGGATGCAATGGAAGATTCAAAGTGCTTCAAATGCCAAAGCTTGTGACTTATTTCTTTATGGAAATATTTATTTATGCAATGAGCATTTGGATGGTTGACAAGTTGTGGAGGTTCTTTTCGAAGAATCAAATTTATGAGCTCTTAACTTTCATACCTATTGTAACTTAATACTCTTGTGATTTTGCAGGTCCAAGGATTGTTTTTATACCCTCCCATATCAAGTGGATCATGGTAATATCTATTACCCACCTTGTGTGCTTGAATTGGAGGAGGTTGAGGTTGAGCTTTCATACTTTTGTATTTCGACAATTGAGAGATTCAATTTCATGACAACAAAAACTTGTCATATGGTGGAATGTGTTTTTGTTGATTGATATGAGAAGACATATACATGATTGAATGAGTTTTCATGAATATCATCCTTGAGCTAAAGGAGGTGAATTTGGTTCATAGTGCTCAAGCTTCAATTGCATGCTAATCTTGCATTGGTGTAATGGCTTAATATTCATTTGAATGCTAGTGTCCTCATGTAATGGAAACTATCTTGGTATTCATGAGTTTTCATGCATATTGTGTATGGGTTGCAATACCCTTGTTAATGGTCCCATGAATGGGTTTGAAGTATTTTTCATGAAATGGGTTCTCAAGTGCCCTTCATGCATGATTCTCATGATAGTCTTGTGGTAGCATCTTGCTCATTTAACTTTCCATATTCCTTGTTGAATCCAAGGTTGAATGATGTTTTTAAGACCTTCTAATGCATGTTTTTCACTTGGGAAAATCAAGTTTTCAATTGGGGTTGAAGGTTTTTCAGACTACATTAGACTGCATTAAGCAGTCTTTGTGCTGGGCAGAAGGTGTCGACACCTGGTGTCAACACCTAGTGCTCACTGGCTCTAACCAGTGAAGCTACCCAAAAGGTGTCGACACCTATCTGCTAGAGTTCTATTTTTCATGTTTTTGTGTGTGCAGGGTGTAGGTGTCGACACCAGGTGTCGACACCTTCCTGTAGGTCCGCGACGGGAGTTTGCGAAAGTCTTCAAAACCCAATGAAAACCCTATGAAACTTTACCAAACTACCTCCTAAAGGTTCCTAAACATATTAGGGTGTTTCTAACATGTTTTAGGAAGGTTTTATGTGTCTTTTGTCCACTCTATCTTGCTTATATATATGAGTTACGATTTTTGTGAGAAAATAACCCTAATGCTCATTTGTTCTTTCGTATAGGTGAAGAAAAGAGAGAAAACGTAGTGGAGCTCTTGCAAGGAGGATATCATCTACATCCGTGAAGATCTGGAGCTCGTGAAAGAAGGAAAAGAGGAGAGGCTCGAGGATAGGAAGAAGATGATGTCGAAATCGTGAACATCCATCAACGAGCCAAGAAGAACCATATTTTGTTGAAGAAGGGGGAGCTTTATTCTTGATGCATCTTTCTACTTTCCATCTATAGAATTTGTTTGGGGGGTCATAGCATATATTTGTCTTCGTTTCATATACATCTGAAAGAAAACTTTGTGTGGGTGTTCGGAGAAAGGGTTCTCCGAGTGTTTGTGTTGACGTGTGTGCGTTGATTTGTGCGGAGTATATCCGCGTGTGTGCTTAGGCGTATTTTGGGGTGTGTTCTCTGTGTGTGGTTGGGAGTTTACTCTCGTGTGGTTGTGTAGGCATCGCCCTACGTGTGTGTGTTAGAGCTTGGCTCCGTGTGTGTGTGGGGATTTATCCCTGGGCTATTTTTACAGTAGTGAAGCCTCACCCGTTTGGTGAGGGGTTGATGTAGGGGGCCCGTCGTGGTCCCGAACCACCTTAAAAATCCCCGTGTCTTGTGGTTTGATCTTTGTGATTGTGTGCTACACTATCTTATCTATTTATGCAATCGTGTGAGCTCGGTGAGATTTAGTGAATTAAGTTTAAATCTGTTTAGATTAAATTCCTCAATCTTATCAATCTTGTTAATTCCGCTGTGTGCTAATTGGTTATTTTAATTGGACATAGTTTTTACAAGAAGGATCTATTCACCCCCCTCTAGATCCGTGTTCCTGCACTACGGGACCCAACAATTGGTATCAGAGCGAGGCTCTGTTGTCCCTAGATCTTGCAATCTACAGAGTGATCCTAGTGCATTCTACAATCTTGAATTTTTCTACTGAAGATATCTCAATGAATTGTTTGCCAATCTTCACTGGTTCGGATTTTAATTCATGGCTAGGCAAACTGTGTGTGGTGATCAATTCTATTAATCCTAGTCTTTGGACATTGATTTATCATTGTCTACACATATTACCTCTAGATGAGACCAAGTGGTCCAATCAGGATAAAATGATGGACCATGATAATGTTACTGCTTTTAGTTTATTGAAAGCTTCTGTAAGTACTAACAAGTATCAATTTGTATCTTCTTGTAGGACGGTAAAGGAGCTCATGGACCGGTTGATCAAAGATCAAGAGAAGGAAAGACAAAAATATCTCATGACCGATGATGTTGATCAACAAAGTGACAAAAATGTAAAAGAGGTAAATTCTGATTCTGAAGAATTTACTCTTGATGATCTTGTTGATACTTATGATGAGTTGGAAAAACAATGTAAGAAAGTCAAGTCAGAAAATAAAAAATTAAAAAAGAAATCTGAAAACATGCTCCATGAAAATGGATCTTGTGATAAATGTTCTGAGCTTGATAACTTCAATGAACTTTTAGAGCATGATGTTGAATGTCACAAAGAAACCATGACTTATTTGAGAAATGAAAATGTTACCCTCAATAATAAAATCGATCAATTGGAGAAAACTGAAAAAGATCAAAGAAATAAAATGGAATCAAACTCTAATGATCAGGATATTTGCAATGAATTGATTATGAATGATAAACTTGTAAATGAAAATGAAGAACTTAAGAGAATAGTGCCATACTAATTCAGATCTCCTTGCTTGAAAGTAGATTGAAAAATCTTGAAAATCTTGAAAAAGGGAAACCTGTGATTGTTGATGAATCTGATAAAATGCATGTGCTTGAACAAGAAAAAGCTAACTATGAATTGTACATTGCATCCTTTGAATCTGAAATTGTTGACCTGAATGCATCATTGTCTAAGTTTGTAAATGGGAAAGAAAATGTGAACAAGATATTGGAGACTAATGTGAATTTCCAAAGAGAGGGGCTGGGCTATAATCCTGTGAACAAAAAGATTTTTGAAAATAAAGTCTATACATCATTTGTCCATAGTTCAAACATAGCCAGCACATCAAATGGGTCTCCAAATCAATCTGCTCCCCAAATAATAAAGAGATCAAATGAAAATCTGAAAAATAAACAAAACCTGCATCAAAAGACTAAAAATACTGTTGGTGTCACAATGAATGCCAAGAAAAATCATGTTGCACACACATATGCATCCATAAATAAAATCTCATATTTTTATTATGGTGAACTTGGTCATATGATGCATGATTGTCTTTTGATGAAATCTGAAGATCTAGAAGCATGTAAGAAAATGAATGGCTTCACAAAGCCAAGAAAGTTTTTGAACACAAAAAGAACTTTTGATAACTCTTATGTTCATGCAAGAAGACCATTTGAAAGATTTGCTCCATTGAACTATTTTCATTGTGAAAGGTTTGGTCACATGATAAATAATTACTTTAGTTTGAAAAATGATAACATCTCTACAAACCCACAGAAATTTCATGCTCATTCTTACAAGAAAAATCTGAAGTCTTTTGGTTGTTGTCATTATTGTGGTGAGTTTGGGCATATCATGCATGATTGCTCCTTAATACATTTTGATGATATGCATGCCCAAAAACTGTGGAAGACACCCACTAAAGGTGCAACTAACCATTCGGGACCCAAGAAAATTTGGGTACCCAACACAACCTAATGAGAACTTTGATGTAGGAATGCCTTGAGGCCAATGCAGATATGTTGACATCTTGTTTTACAGGTGGCTTTACAAGGTTGAAAAGCTTGAGTCCATGAGTTGATATTGATTTGTAAGTTGGTTGTTCATGCTTTGCGCACCTTGATTGTGTGAATTCTCAGTTCATACTGCTGGAATTTAAGTCTCTAATATGTAGGTTTGAAGAGGCAGTCTTATGTGTTTTATGTGCATCAACCTTGTCTACACATGTGCTTAGACTTGGTACTTCATGTGCATTGACCTGTGCTACACAGGGACAGACCTGGGTTCTTCATGTGTTTAGACTTGTGCTTTATATGCATAGACTTGACTCTTTACACTATTGGGCTAAACTTGAAATTTCTGAACTGAACTTTGAATTCATGTCAGCTTGAGTGAATCAAACTTGAATGTGAACTTTAGAAATGTTATGAATCACTTGCAGTGATAGCTGCAACTCATCATACATACTTGCAGCTCAGAGAAGATTATCTTGTGGAAGAAAAGCACTGAAATTGGCCTTTTCATTTGTATTCAATTGAGATTGATATGAATTTGAGTTTCTGATATTGCAAGTTAAGAGAGAGAGAGTCTTATGTGATGAAAAGCCTTGAAGTTAGTTTCTTCATATGCATTGGCTTAATATTGACATGAATTGAGCTCTTTAAAGTGTAGGCTTGATTATGACCATCAACCCTTGAAATCATGGTAAGAATTCAATATTTGAATGTATCTCCATGTGCCTAGACTGGGTTTAATTCATATATAGCATTTCTGGGCTTAGATTAACTGTCTTAGGCAATTTTGCTTGTTTCCTTTGCTGGTGTCGACACCAGGTGTCGACACCTAGCTCTTGGGTCCCTTTTCTTTCAAAGGGACAGAACTCTTCGAAGTTGGTGTCGACACCAGGTGTCGACACCGGGTTTGGTAGATCCGGAACGGGTCTGCATTTTTGGTTTCGAAATGCCCATCTTGAGGTCCGATTGGGTTGAGCTTTAACCCCATTACCCTTAGGGTTTCTCGTCATATCCTAGAGGAGTTTTGGAAGGGTTTTGGCATGGGGTTCTTGGTCTTTTCATATCCTTATATGCTGTTATTTATGAGATGCGAATTTGGGATTTCATGGGAACTCTCTTGGCTAATATCGTTATATTTCTTACAGGAGAGAAAGAAAGGAGCTCAAAAGGACTTCAACGCCACATTTGATCTACTTCTATTAGAATTTGGAGCTTGTTGATGAAGAAGACAGCAAGGGGAATAAAGTAAAGAATTTGAGGATGTCAATAAAGGTAACTCAAGGCAAAGGTGAGAAAATAAAGTTTTTGGTTGAAGTTCTTTGATCTTGATGCTAGTGCCATTTCTTGACAGATAGTGAGGTTGAAATTTTGAATAGCCCTTAGTTATTTTTTACTATGTGGAAAATGAATACTTGGCTGAAAAGAATTGAAAAATATGAGAAGTATATATGAGAGTGTAGCCATTGAATGCCATTTTCAAGTGGAATTGCTTGTGTATATGTAAAACCATCTGAAATTTCTGGTATATCGAAATGTGTTGCCGGAATGGTAGGTTAGGTATATCAGAAAGGCATCACTTTGCGAGAGCTGGGCCTTCGGACCAAAATCTCCGCCTCGTACCAAAATTCAGAAAATTGAATGTTGGTTCTAGAAGAATTTTAAACTATCATTCAATGCTCATGTGTTTGCTAAACCCCCGATGTCATATGGGAATGCATTATATTTTTCTGATCATCATTTCAATGACTACATGGTATATAAAATGGTGACATGTGGAAGGGCAGGTCAAGCCTGTCTGAAAGTTATCACCATGCGTGAGAATGTGCCTCCGCCCGGTACCATAAATCATCTATACATATGACATCAAACTTAAATGAATTTTATGAAATCATGCATTGATTAAGTGGGAGTCTTACAAGCTGAAAATTTTGAGAATGATATTTTTCCATTCTCTCAGCATGATGATGTTATTCTGTGACTGAATATTTTGAAGACTGAATGTGATCAATGTTCTGTGGTCTTTACCAATGTGCTACTCATCCTTTTGGATAAAAGTAAAAACATTTTCAAGGAAAAGTTCACATGTGATGATTTTGATCCTTTGAATGAATTTTTTGAATTCTTTTTTCAAAATAAATCTGTGTTCTCACATTTAAAAAAAAATTTACATGTCATTCATTAGTTGCATTAGATGCATATAGAGTTGTCATGTGAAATCTGAAATCTTACATCACAGTGCATATTTACATATCATTTTCTGCATATCATTCACATAGTACTTTTGGAAGATGAAGCTCATCGTGTGTCTTGTTACATAGTTGGCATTTTCAACATACATATAGTGCATATTTTGAAATGCATCATTTTGAACATTTCATGTTGCATAAATGCCAAAATGAATACTTCCAACAATGATATCGTATCTTTGGGGCCAACATTTCAAGAACTGAAATTGCATATCTTTGCATTCTGCACTACATATTTGCATATCTCCATTGTATGCTTGCATGTTAATATATGCTAAAACCCCTTCCTTGAAACTTCTAAGACCGAATACTCCATTGATAAATAATGTTACATCTAAGTCTTAACAAGTGTGCTTCATGTCAAACTCTCAGGGGGAGCATTTCATGCTTATTGCATTTACATAGGGGGAGCTGCACTATCTTGTTTTAAGTTAAATTTTCTCCATACATGTTAAATCAAATTCGCACACTTCATGCACTATAATGTGAAATTGAGTGTTATTCATAAGGATATATGAATTTCATTTCGACACTCTAAAGTAATTCAACTTGCTGCATGAATGATAAAGAGACAGTTGAGGAAAAAGTTACCTGCCTCTGCATACAAAAAAAATGGTTGAAATGAAAGGCAGAGCAATGTTTAGTCTGATTGAGTAAATTGGGCACATGTCACCTGAGACGTGATGTGGTTCATTTCTGAAAAGTGTTGACTAAAGTACCTCTATTCAAAATGAGGTGAAATTGTTCAGTATTCTGAGTAACCGGGGATTCTGGCATAAGCTTCATGTGTCTCCTCAAGTAAAAAAGAATTATTTGAACCTGATCATTCTTAGAAAAATTCAGATTGTCAGTGTGAAAATTTTTGATGATAAATTTGATTAAGGCAGAGTGAAGCCTCCAAACGCTGCTCTCTAGATTGAAATGCAGTCTGTGCAATTATTATTGTGTTTAATTGAAAATCTGGTTATCCATATGGCTAGAATTCATTCTCATGTTGCTCACTTACACATGGTAATTTGATTTGATATGTATTCTGAAAATTTGATTAACTACATGACCTGCTGTATGTCTTCTCCTATCTATCTGCACACTCCTCTAGGTGTACTCATGAGCACTCTGATCTTACTGACTCACTTGCACTTTTCATACACGTATCCCTTCCATCTAAATCAAATGGGGGAGCTATATTGCATGTATATATATCTATGTGCTTATAGACCAATCATACTGGATCATCTTACTTGCATTCTGCATGTCGATATTATCCACATTTGCATTTCAAAATTATGCTATTAGTTCATGCATATTGTGCATATTGTTTCTCTTTATAACCCCTTTGTCCGTAGGTTTTTTCAATGACAAAGAAAAAAAATAATGTTATTTTTGGTTTTACTGCCATCATGGATTCCCCATCATGATCCTCATTTCTGATTATGTCAAAGGGGGAGAGAACATTATAGCATAACATTTTATCATCATCAAAATGGGGGAGATTATTGTGTATGTGATTTTGATGATTACAAAATGACTTTGTTGCTTGGCCTTGTGCTTGAATGGTTAGTCATGTCTTCATGTGCTTGAACTCCTTATCCTCTAGCTATGAAGTTTGAAATGGTTGTGGAGATGATTATAAAATGTTGTTATTGAGATATCATCATGTGGATGCATTTGTGACTCTATAAGGCTCATACGTGCTTTGATGTTAGCACATTGCATATACATTGCATATACACTTGGTGAGATTGCTTTGTATTCAATGAGAAAGATCACTACAAGAAAAAGCGGGATTTGGGACGGAAATTTGGGACAGAAATTTGGGACGAAATTTTCGTCCCAAATTTGGGACACAATATTTTTCGTCTGAAATTCCGTCCCAAATATAGAACTACACACGAAATTTGGGACGAAATTTGTGACGGATTTTTAGAACTGTCTGAAATTTATGACCAAGAAAATGTGACGGACCGACTCCGTTGGAAATCCATCTCAAAATCCGTCGCAAAACACCTTTATGACGAATTTCACAATGGCAAACCTTGTGAAATCCGTCGCAAGGTGTTTTGCGACAGATTTTGAGACGGATTTTCGACGGAGTCGGTCCGTCACATTTTCTTGGTCACAAATTTCAGACAATTCTAAAAATCCGTCACAAATTCTGTCCCAAATTTTGGACGGAATATTTTTCGTCCCAAATTCCGTCCCAAATTCCGTGTGTAGTTCCATATTTGGGACGGAATTTCAGACGAAAAATATTCCGTCCCAAATTTCCGTACCAAATCCCGCTTTTTCTTGTAGTGGATTTTGTGAAAAACATGCTTGGATAAATGTCATATTGAGCCTCATGTTATGCATGTGTACTTTGGCTAATGCTAAATGAATGATTGAGATGCAATATCATTATATTTGCCTTGGTTGGTTGCTTGAAAGATTCAAGAAGATCTCTTGTTTATAACAATGCCCCTCATGTATTCAATGATCGATGAATGTGATTTTTATCAACAAGAATGCCATTTGAATGAATGAGTTCCAATGCTATTGTACATGCCTTTGCATTTAGCATGATTGTCTACATGTGCGTGTGGAAGCATCTTGATGTTGAAGGCTATGAAGATACAAGAATGCTATTGAATGATTGAGCTCCCATATCATTGTATGTGCCTTGGATGCAATGGAAGATTCAAAGTGCTTCAAATGCCAAAGCTTGTGACTTATTTCTTTATGGAAATATTTATTTATGCAATGAGCATTTGGATGGTTGACAAGTTGTGGAGGTTCTTTTAGAAGAATCAAATTTATGAGCTCTTAACTTTCATACCTATTGTAACTTAATACTCTTGTGATTTTGCAGGTCCAAGGATTGTTTTTATACCCTCCCATATCAAGTGGATCATGGTAATATCTATTACCCACCTTGTGTGCTTGAATTGGAGGAGGTTGAGGTTGAGCTTTCATACTTTTGTATTTCGACAATTGAGAGATTCAATTTCATGACAACAAAAACTTGTCATATGGTGGAATGTGTTTTTGTTGATTGATATGAGAAGACATATACATGATTGAATGAGTTTTCATGAATATCATCCTTGAGCTAAAGGAGGTGAATTTGGTTCATAGTGCTCAAGCTTCAATTGCATGCTAATCTTGCATTGGTGTAATGGCTTAATATTCATTTGAATGCTAGTGTCCTCATGTAATGGAAACTATCTTGGTATTCATGAGTTTTCATGCATATTGTGTATGGGTTGCAATACCCTTGTTAATGGTCCCATGAATGGGTTTGAAGTATTTTTCATGAAATGGGTTCTCAAGTGCCCTTCATGCATGATTCTCATGATAGTCTTGTGGTAGCATCTTGCTCATTTAACTTTCCATATTCCTTGTTGAATCCAAGGTTGAATGATGTTTTTAAGACCTTCTAATGCATGTTTTTCACTTAGGAAAATCAAGTTTTCAATTGGGGTTGAAGGTTTTTCAGACTACATTAGACTGCATTAAGCAGTCTTTGTGCTGGGCAGAAGGTGTCGACACCTGGTGTCGACACCTAGTGCTCACTGGCTCTAACCAGTGAAGCTACCCAAAAGGTGTCGACACCTATCTGCTAGAGTTCTGTTTTTCATGTTTTTGTGTGTGCAGGGTGTAGGTGTCGACACCAGGTGTCGACACCTTCCGGCAGGTCCGCGACGGGAGTTTGCAAAAGTCTTCAAAACCCAATGAAAACCCTATGAAACTTCGCCAAACTACCCCCCAAAGGTTCCTAAACATATTAGGGTGTTTCTAACATGTTTTAGGAAGGTTTTATGTGTCTTTTGTCCACTCTATCTTGCATATATATATGAGTTACGATTTTTGTGAGAAAACAACCCTAATGCTCGTTTGTTCTGTCGTATAGGTGAAGAAAAGAGGAAAAACGTGGTGGGGCTCTTGGAAGGAGGATATCATCTACATTCGTGAAGATCTGGAGCTCATGAAAGAAGGAAAAGAGGAGAGGCTCGAGGAGAGGAAGAAGATGATGTCGAAATCGTGAACATCCATCAACGAGCCAAGAAGAACCAGATTTTGTTGAAGAAGGGGGAGCTTTATTCTTGATGCATCTTTCTACTTTCCATCTATAGAATTTGTTTGGGGGGTCATAGCATATATTTGTCTTCGTTTCATATACATATGAAAGAAAACTTTGTGTGGGTGTTCGGAGAAAGGGTTCTCTGAGTGTTTGTGTTGACGTGTGTGCGTCGATTTATGCGGAGTATATCCGCGTGTGTGCTTGGACGTATTTTGGGGTGTGTTTCCTGTGTGTGGTTGGGAGTTTACTCCTGTGTGGTTGTGTAGGCATTGCCCTACGTGTGTGTGTTGGAGCTTGGCTCCGTGTGTGTGTGGGAATTTATCCCTGGGCTATTTTTATAGTAGTGAAGCCTCACCGATTTGGTGAGGGGTGGACGTAGGGAGCCCGTCGTGGTCTCGAACCACCTTAAAAATCCCCGTGTCTTGTGGTTTGATCTTTGTGATTGTGTTCTTCACTATCTTATTTGTTTATGCAATCGTGTGAGCTCAGTGAGATTGAGTGAATTAAGTTTAAATCTGTTTAGATTAAATTCCTCAATCTTATCAATCTTGTTAATTCCACTGTGTGCTAGTTTGTGATTTGAATTGGAGATAGTTTTTACTAGAAGGATCTATTCACCCCCCTCTAGATCCGTGTTCCTGCACTACGGGACCTAACATTCCGGTCTAGTCACTATGTGGATACATTGGATGACCTGCTTAAAGGGTTAGATCGGTAGTTGACGTTGACGCACTTGTTGGCCCCAGGCTTTGACTGACCCACCGGTCGTAGCTTCACCCATCCCGCCTTAGGGTCCATTACCTCCGTGTACACTGTGGGTCATGTCACCATGGAGGTTCTTCTACTCCTCCCGTTACCGACCGAGCACGACTTCATTCCTTTTATCCCGAGGGAGGAGCCATATCTTCTATACACTGTCCGATCTACCATGATGGATGGAGGTGAGCATCACCTTCATGAATTTCAAACATGGGACTATGTAATGGAGGAACCAAGGGGTCACACATTCTTTGACCCATTCGACCCCTTCTCTAGTGGGCCTCTGACCCACCACTTCCTTTATACCTTGTCGGGGAAGTCCACTTTCACACCCCTTTCCCACGGGCCGATCCATATACACCCATCAACCCCATTCATTGGCAAGGTGATTTTGGGTCTCCTAGCCCTCCCGCATCCAAATCCCATGTGCATGATTGGTGCATCGTAGGATGTCTTGGAGTCCACCATGACATCAACCTCCGGTTACGTCAAATGCATGCATGACACACATTCGGGTGTCCTGGTCAACCATTGCATATATATGGGTCAGCCTAACCGTAGGTTTATTGGGTCGTGTGTGCATCCGTGTGTTTTTTCTTTGTCTAGCTTGTCAGGAGTCTGCATGCATCGAGTTGAGTCGATCTTTGTACGCTCACGTTGTCAGTCCCTTTTGAGTACGAGGCAAGTCGGATCAAATGCGTACGTTGTAGACTTGCCGGCATTTGGGATCGGCTCGACCATTCTCTATCTCGGATCTAGTCACATATAGGGACCCAGCGGTGATTCCTAGTGAGTCTTCGAGTCGCCTTCTCCCCTTTGAGAGTGACCCCACCCTAGAGTGTCCACCTCTAGCCTCATTCCCACAGCAGCGTGAGCATATCGAATCTATACGGGATGAGCATGTGTTGATTACTTGGAGTGGAGCGTACTCCGCGCTTCCAGGTTTCGTGATGGATCCGCAGGAGTCTCACGAGCAGCCATACCCCTTACTCGACGGGGTCGAGTTCTTCCCACCCTAGGAGAATTGATGGGAATCAACACCGGGCACTAACTTTTATTTTTGTATTTGTGTCCTTTTAGTTTGCATTTATATCCTTGGGAAGTGTGTTTACAATTGTAAGGCTTTATAAGCCATAATGTGAGTCTTTAGGATTTAGTGTGTTTTTGTGCAAAAGTCCAGTAAGACCAGTAAGGTGCCCACATCTCATTCCCTATTGGTCCACCTAATCCTTAGGGCCCATGTGGGGCCAATCAAATGTCCAAGGTGGGCTTCTAGATGGCTTGACCATTCAAAGGGGACAAGGTGGACAAAATGTCAATATTCCATGCCTCTTGGTCAAGGGGGCGCCCCCCTCCACTATCCCATTTTTTTATTTTGTTTTATGTGGTTCCAAACCACATGGAAGAATAAAATATGATATCCCCTTTTTACTCCTTCCCAAATTTAGATCTGAGGGTAGTTTAAGTCTTTTTGCAATTTCTATAAATACCTTGTATTTTGAGAATTACTTAGCATTAATGAAGAAATAATTCCATTTGTGCTCAATTTGCCTAAGGGCACCCCTCTCTCCTCCCCTAGAGCTATGAAGGCTCTCCTTCAGATGTGTGACGCATCTCCACCACCACCTCTCTGAGTGCGACGCTCAGCTCCGCCGCCGCCGCCGCCGCCGCCGTTCGTACGGCCATCGCACCGCCACCGCCATCGTCGAAAGTCTGTCCAAATCAGGACAAGACCATCTTGTCCAAATTTTAGATCCCAACCCCGTGATCTTCTGGTGCTCAAATTTTGAGGGTATGTTCCCCACGTAAATACCCTATCCCAAAAAACGTTTCCCATTTTCTACCCTTCTTTTGCTATTTTTTTCAATTTCATGTTCTTCAGCCTTCCAGATCTATCTGTGTTCTGTCAAGTGTTCCAGCAAGCTAGTTCTTCCATACTTAAACCCCCTTCCTTTTTCTGATTGATTCCAAATTTGGACTGGTTGTTCTGCCCACCAAATCCCATCTCTCATAATTTTTGCTCGAATTTAGAAGTTCTTTTCCCCTTCCAAAAAATTAAAACTCAGTCAAATTTTAGTTCTGTCATGTGCAGTCCAGATCTGACCCACCAGTGTCATAAATTCCGTTTCCCCTATTAAACCTCCACTAGAAAATCTACAAAAAATACTCCTGTCTTCCTTACTTATTCCTCTCCAACTTTCATGAAGAGGTCAACTTCTAGATCTGAGGTTTGAGCAATAGTCAACGTCTGTTCTCAGGAAAATCCAATTCTATTCTGAGTTTTCTGAGTCTGTCACTTAGTCTGTTCATAAATCCACCATGAAAAATCCAGAGTCATCAAAAATCCTTCCACAGTCTTTGGTCGAAGGATTTTAGATCCGCTTTCCAACGGTACTAATTTTGCTTCGATCCGACGTCGGGATTCCTCGCAGTAGCTAATCTCGTCGGGACGCGCGGGTCTGAAACATCACTTCATATCCGTGGGCAGCAAGGTCTACAAGTGAAGACCGGAGCCGACTCACCTTCCGTAAGGTGAACCAGCCTGCCGCTGTCCCAGGGAGCACCTCTCAGGAGCCAACGTCACAGCGGTACAAGTCTGGGCCCACTCAGACCCGCTGACCAGCACGTGGGCCCCATGTGCGTGAGTACGCGTGCCGGCGATGCTACACAAAACGTTGCCCGTCAACCCTAACCCGCTACTCCCGGGTCCCACTGTGTAGCCCTTTACATCCTTGCGTGGAGTGGGCAGAAATATTCACTTCTGTAATTCTTAATAATTCTTGTTCCGGGAGTACAAGTTCGGCCGGGATCGTCTTCCCCACGCCCGGCGCGTGGAGGTATCGTGTTCGCTTCTTCACTCAGCATTTGCTTTACGCGTATTGATTTGTATATTCCACTGCTAGAGAGCATGATAGGATAAACTAGCTCTTTATCATATTGTTTTTCACCGCTGCGAGAGAAAGAGTGAGTGACCCGTCCCGTGACTCGATCGAGTACACGCGTAAAGTCGATACCCGAGACTCACTGCCGGTTTCTCAACCGCGCACGGTCCAACGTTTCCCTCGCCAGGGACGAGTCACGAGCTAGAGTCCCAGGTCGCGTGTCCGTCCTACATCACACACATTATTTCTTTGAAACTGGTTTAATTCATCTTGCATGGAATTTATCCAATTTTCATCAATTAAAGCTTCCTCAATATTCTTTGGTTCAATTTGGGAGACAAGAGCAAGATGATCTAATTCTTCAACAATTCTGAAATGTGACCTAGTTCTAGTTGGATCATGTATATTACCTTTGATATTTTCTAGTGGATGATCTTTAAGTAGTCTAATATCAGTAGGATTGTTACCTGCACCTGCAGCAATGATCCTTGAACTGTTTGGATTTATCACATCATCATTTTCTTTTGTCTCCTCCTGTGGAAGCTCATCCTTCTTTTTGGAATTTAGGAACTCCTCATCATCATCACTTTTCCTGTTACATTTGTCATCATGAGTTTCATCAAATGTAACATGGGGTGACTCTTCCACAATTAAAATTTTGAGATTATAGACCCCTTAAGCCTTTGACCTATCAGAATATCCAAGAAATATCCATTCTTCACTCTTGGGCTCAAACTTGTCTAAATCTCTTTTATCATTGTTATGAACAAAATATTTTGAACCAAATACCTTCATGTGAGAAAGAGATGGCTTCTTACCTTTGAGCAGCTCATAAGGAGTCATTTTAGTGAATGGTCTTACCATTGAGCGGTTGACAATATAAACAGTTGTATTAACTGCTTCTGCCCAAAACCTCCTTGGTAGTTGCTTTTCATCAAACATGGTCCTGGCCCTTTCTATTAGAGTCATGTTTCTTCTCTCAACCACCCCATTTTGTTCAGGGGTCCTTGGTGATGAAAACATATGAATTATTCCTTCAGTTCTACAAAAATTATCAAAGTTAGCATTTTCAAATTCACCACCATGCTCTGAAAGTAAATTGAAAATTTTAAACTTACCATGTTGCTTCACCTTCATATAGAGTGTCTGAAACTCATCAAAAGCATCACTTTTATGCACAAGAGGAAACACTCATGTGAACCTAGAGAAATCATCAACTAGAACATACCCATATCTCCTTCCACTTAAGCTAACAATTTTTGTTGGTCCAAATAGGTCCATATGGATTAGTTCAAGTGCTTTGGATGATAGGCTTTCAGTTCTGCTAGAGAAAGATTTCCTAGTCTATTTTCCTAGGGTGCATGCCTCACAGATTTTATTATTTTGCTTAAACTTAAGTTCAGGCAGTCCTTCCACCATAGAATGTTTCAAGAGTTTGTGTAAAACATTATAGCTAGCATGTCCTAGTCTACGATGCCACAAGCATGCAATTTGAGATTGAGGTGCAGCAAGACAGAGATTTAAGTGGGCTGGATCATCTAAGTTAATTATGCATACATTATTGAGTCTTTTTCTTGAAAATTTTGTTTCTTCATATTTTGGTTTTAAAATTTTACATTCATAAGAGTCAAACACTACTCTATGTCCTTTATCACACAATTGACTTATGCTCAAAAGATTATATTCCAACCCTCCAACTAACAAAACATTTTCAATAGAATTAGAGGGAGTTTTGCCAACTTTACCTGAGCCAATGATTTTACCTTTATTGTTCCCTCCGAAGGTTACATGCCCAGCATCTTTCTCCACCAAGAGACAGAATTTTGTTCTGTCCCCAGTCATGTGTCTTGAACAGGCACTATCAAGTTACCAATTGTTGTGCATGGCTAGAAGACACTCTTGTACAAGGAATCAAGTAACAATGTTTGAAACCCAAGGATAATTGGGTCCCATTAAACCTTTCATTTCAGCAAAGCAAGATAAAACTGATTTAGGAAACCACATTTTCTTCACAATTTTTGTTTCCATGCTTGACGAAGAGTTTCTGTTTTCTGTTTTCATTCTTCTGTTTTGTTTAGGAACCCTATTACCCTTTGGCTTTTGATAGAAGTTGGAGAAGGGTTGTTTCTGGTTCCTATAGTTGGTCCTAGGTTGATAGAAATTGTGGCGGTTCATAGGGTAATAGGTTGGGCCATGTTTGTAAATGTGAGGACTGTCGGTGTATGACTGCACAGGCCTGTAATAGGGCCAACCATATGACTGCACCGACTAATAGTGGTTTGTGCGTTGATGCACAGATGGGTATCTACTTTCTGACCATATGCAAACCATGGATGCCTTGACCCTTGCTGAGGATGGTGTAGACCTGCACTCCCTTTCTGACCACCTCTAGCCTTGGTGTAGACTGGCTTGGATTTAGATTTCTGGTGCTTTGGCTGGGATTTTTGAGGAGCTGTTTTGAGAATTTCAAGATTTTTCTTTATGGGTTCTCCCACTTTTTCTTTTCCTTTGTTTTGAGCAGGTTTAGTGTTAGAACTTGAAGCACGTGTTGAAGACACAAAAGTGACAGATTTTAAACCAATTTGCTTTTTCTTTATGGAATTAAAACCCAACCCTTCCTTGTTAAAATTCATTTTAGTACCTAGCAATGCATCTTGGTTTTCCCTTCCATCTACAAATTTTTCCAAAGAGTTTTGTTTATCATTCAACTCCTTTTGAAGTTTTTCAACATCTTCATGTAGTTTAGAGTTGACTTGTTTAACAGCCTCATATTTTTCATTACTTAGATTGTTGTCCTTCTCATAACTCTGCATTTTTATCTTTAGCTCATCAATTTCATCCCTTAAATTTTCATTTTCAATTTCCAGTTCTCTCATTTCACTTCTCCCTTATTCCATTTCCTCAATCATTTTCTTTAAATCTTCAATTTCTGATTCTAGTGAAGTTGTCTTATCACTTATGCTATGATCATGTTCAGTTAAACTGATTTTCTTTTTCCGGGACATGTTTTCCTTTTTGTACATGTCATATTTTTCCATAAGCTCAATATAAGCTTCTTCCCAATCAGTAATTGTAAAATGCTCAAAAGGGGAATGTACCTCAGATTCTTTATTCCCATTTGCCATGAGTCAAATGTCTTCTGTTTCATGTCCTGAGGAACTTGTTTCATCTTCATTTTCTTCCTCATCACTCCATGTACATACCATGGCTTTGTTCTTCTTCTTGCCTTTTAATTTCTTGGAGGCTTTCTTCACTTTTTCATGACATTCAGTTTGGATATGCCCTGGTTTATTGCATGAATAGCAGATAACTCTGTCATATTTTTTTGCATTTACAGGTTTTGATTTTAAAGATCTCTTCACCTGAGGCCTCCATTCCCTGAAGCCTTTTCCATCATTCTTAAAAGTTTTCTGAATCTCCGGGTGAGCATAGCCACTTCATCTTCATCTTGGTCACTACAAGAGGTCTCACCTTCCTCAGAAGTGGCTTGAGTGCTATGTCCAGCTTTCAAAGCCAAAGGCTTTTTATTACTTTGTTCGCCTTCCCTATTCTTCATATTTATCTCGTAGGTCATAAGAGACCCTATGAGTTCATCCACCTTAGTTGTTGAAAGGTCTTTTGATTCCTCTACAACAGTTGCCTTTGTATGCCAGACTGAAGTTAGTGACCTCAGAATTATTCTTACTAATTCTTGCTCAGTATACATTTTCCTTCAAATCAGTCAAACTGTTAGTGAACAGAGATAGTCGAGTGTACATGTCTGAAATAGATTCTTCAGGCCTCATCCTAAACATTTCATATTCAATAATGAGTAGGTTGGTCTTTGTCTCACGTACCTGAGCTGTGCCTTCATAGATTACCTCTAATCTGTCCAACATCTCTTTGGCAATGGTACATGTGGACACTCTTGAAAACTCCATTGGATGTAGAGAGCACTGCATTAAGTGTTTGGCACCCCAGTTAAGGGTAGATCTGCTTATCTGCTCTTGAATCCAAAGCTCTTTATCCTCAGGTAGCTCGTAGGGACCTTTGCTCACAACCCTCCACATCTCATAATCCTATGCCCGAATGAATACTTGCATATGATTTTTCCAGTAGGGATAATTAGTTCCTATGAAGAAGGGTGGCCTGTTAACAGAATGACCCTCAGACATTTGACCCTTTGCTGCCATTCCACCGTTTCTCTCAAGGTCATTGGACCCGTGTATGAGAGATTGGCTCTGATACCACGTGATGTGTGGGAATGGTGGATCTACAGGGGAGGGGTGAATAGATCAGCCCCCTTATTAAAAATTAACCGCAGCGGAATGTAAAGTAAACTAATACCCAGGAAGACCCACAAGAAGGGAGTCAATGAAGGATATATATAGACGGCCTAAGCATGCATCTACCGTAGAGAAAACCCACAAGCAAGCCATACAAGACAAGAGTTTTAAGGTGGTTCAGACTCAACTCGGAGTCCTACGTCCACCCCTCACTCAAATGAGTGAGGCTTCCCTAGTGCAACGCACTAAACACTGCTGACACACAGCTTACGGGCCTACACAGCCAACTACTGACACATAGCTTATGGGCTTACACAACCAACCCACAAATAGAACAACCTTTTGTTTGTCTTCCTACACCTCCCTGTAGGAACCGAACAAGGTATGAAATGAAGTGTTTGAAACGAAAGTAAAGATAATTCAAAGGAAAAACCCAGACAGGATATATGACACTTGAAGATTAATAACAAAGGTCCTTGTCTGAATCTGGATGGCGATGGTAGCTTCTTCCACATGGTATACTTCCTAGAGGGACAAGTTCTTCTTCAAGGAAGTTGAAACTTCTTCCCCCTTCTTCCAACAGGATGGAGAGAGGAGATGGAGACGTCTGTCTTCAAAAGCTTCAATGATGCAGCTTGGCCTTCACAGGTAGCTTAGCGTCACAAGGCTGCACTTTCCTGCTGCTGGCTTCTCACGAGCTCACCCACTATCTTTTCCTTCTCTTCTCTATTTCTTCTGATGTCTGCTTATCACTCTACCTACTGCTAGCTCTCTACCTCCCTTCCTTGTTCGCAGCTTATCTCTTCCTTTTTAAGCTCAGCCTTATCTTCATTTCATTGTGCGCTGGATGCCCTTTCTTCTTCCATGCTCTTCTTTCCATCTTTGAACAAGTCCACATTTTCCTTGGACTTGCTGTGCAATCAGCTTTTACAGAGTATGTCTCCCAGTTGATTTGCTTTTGGGGTAGACATTCTTTTTGCTTTGCATGCTACGTACGAGGTTGGTAGCCCCGGAAATGGTAGAAGTAATCTGGACCTTACATCCTCATAGAAGGTGTCTTGATGCCAGAACGAAATGACTTCTGATTGGCCCAGAAGTGATAAGGTTCAGAGAGTTCCCATTGGCTGCCCAGACTGCATTATGAGGTACACTATGGTTTCCATAAGCTGGCCAGCAAATCCTTGTCTAGTACAAGACTATCTTCTCAAGGTTTGACCTCTTTTCGGATGGAGATCAATTTAGATGATTTGCCATTGGTCCACCTGGAAAGAGGGAATCTCTTCTGCCAATTTGATCTTCAGAACTTATACTTTCAAGGGAGCAGACACCCTTTAAGTAGGACAGGGCCTCCGTAAAGATTAGAGGAGGCAAGACCAAATTAGCTTTGATTGGTCCACCTGGCACTTAAGGTTCTTCTCTGGAACATTCTGGAAGATCGTGCCACTTCATCTTGGATCATGTGCCATTCTATTGCTTACATAAGAGTATGCTCAGACCTTGTAGAGATAAAGGCAGACATTACACAGACCTTGTAGTGTTGAAGGAAAGTATGCATCGGCCTTCAATTTTGCTTCACATGTTGAAGGCAAGCATAGCTTAGACCTTGATGCAGCAAAGGCAGACATGCACCGACCTTGGAGATTCATGTGCTTAGACTTGATATGTGCTCTCGGGCAAACATGCACAGACCTTTTCTTGCCAGAAGGTAAACATGCACAGACCTTGGAGATCACATGTGCTCAGACTTGATATGACCAACACGCAAATGTGCATCGACTTTATATGCACAATGCCAGATGTGCGTCGACCTTAGTATGCACTATGCAAGATGTGCACTAACCTCAAATAGTAACACAGGTAGACCTTGATGTGCACCAATGAGCATGTGCATCGACCTTACTATGCTGGAGAGCAAAGAAGCATCGACCTTACTATGATTGAATAGAGATATGCATCGACCTTATGTGCACTAGCTACAGTACATGCATCGATGTGCACCGACCTTGGTCTTACACTGGCGAAATGTGCACCGACCTTGGTCTGTGCTAGCAAGA
This sequence comes from Amorphophallus konjac, assembly GCA_022559845.1. Lineage (NCBI taxonomy): Eukaryota > Viridiplantae > Streptophyta > Magnoliopsida > Alismatales > Araceae > Amorphophallus > Amorphophallus konjac. The sequence continues at coordinate 107,272,308 of CM040128.1, read as the reverse complement.
AGTTGCACCGACCTTGGGCTTCAAGCCTTCATGTGCATTGTCCTTATCTGTCAAGAAGTTGACTCATAATTTGATCTGTAGGGTTGACCTGCTGTATGAAACTCAAGAATCAAGACGTATCAAACTCAAGGAGCAAATAATGTATGAAACTTGAGGTTCAATGACATGTGAAATTCATGAATCAACAACACATTTGAAATGCCATTTTCAACAGTATGATCAACAATATGTATGACTCATAGTTTAAGCATCATTAAAACATATTTACAGCGCAGGGGCACAAAAAAAATATGTATACACACGTATATAAGAGGTTGTACCTACGTTTATAAAAACGTATGTATTACCTTTCGCCACGCAGTAAAAAAACGTTTGAATAAGGATTAACATCATTTATTAAAAAACGTAGGAAAATGATTTAACGTCGGTTAATAAAAAATGTAGGAATATATTTTATTTTTTAAAAATAAATCTATTAATATCCATGCTCTCATAACCTATAATAATACATCCATTCATGTTCACATTCATTGATTGTCTCACTCACATCCATGTTCATCCACACAAAATAGACCTTCATGTATTTGCATTTATTCATCCATCCAAATTATACATTCATGTACTCACATATTCATCCACGAATAACATACATTAATTTACTCACAGATACTAATTCTTGAACCACTATGAAAAAAATCTGACAAAAGGTACGTGTTCCCATCAATTATACATAAGCCAAGGTCAATTATAAATGATTAACATCCTGCATAAATTAAAAAGGCAGAAAACAATATTGAAGAATGAACATCTACATCACCTTCCTTCTACCCCTACATAGGTTTCTCATTTTACAGCTAGCCACTACACAACAAGATTATCATTCTTTTTATTTGTTCTTCTAGTGCCAATCGGGTGTGGATACAACAGAGAACTCTCAACCTTGAGAATCCATTTCACATCATCTACATAGAACAAAACCAAAAGCAAACCATGGTTGAAAAATGAAGAACCAAAACTCACATCCCAAAAATAAAATGAAATCATACCACAAATTCATAATCAGATGTTGATCAATATAAGCATCAATACAAAAGTGGAGAAAATTGACTGAATAGTTTAATAAGAAACTCCAAAGAGGAATAAACACTTTGAATAAAGCCTCTTCATGAAGACAACCATTTGAGGCTTTAACATACAAAGAAGACCTACTAACATGACATAAGAAAAATAATCAATCGCTAGTAAAAAAATGACGATTACACCAACTCACAAACTCCAAATAAATGTTAAAAATTAGCTTTTCATCCAATATTTAAGCTAAATAATAGTCGAATTGGTATTATACGAGGTAACAATGATATGCATAAGGAAAAATTAAAGAACGAGGATATAATATTTGTCACTTATGAAGCTACTAAACATGACTTGCATTAAGAGGTTGAAGAAAACTCTAGACAAACATGTGAGAAAAACATATACAGTTATTGTATACCCAAGCAATGGCTCAAAAGACCTTATCAAAATTTCTTGAAGTTCAGACAAAAAAACAAAATCAAGAAATAAATTTTGGAGAAAATGCCAAAAGAGGATGCTCCTGGACGTCCTTTTGGCTTGTTTGCAAAAAAATTCTGTTATTTTGTTTTTTATTTAGTAGAACTGAGCAAGTAAGATTACCCTTTTCTTAGGAAACCCAAAACATTCTCTAAGAAGCCTATTTCATCATATCCGTACTTTGTTGGTACTCCTGCTATCCCACATGCACTACACTTAGCGATGGCATGTACATTTTTGTGTGAAATATGACAAAAATTGATGATATATTCAATTTTTAACTCAACTGTGAAATAATCTTATATTTATAAGTTTGTATGAGAAAAAGGGACCCAAAATATGAGAAGTGCATGCTGCTACCATCAAAACAAATGCATGTTGCCAAAGTAATATGATTGCTAAGAACCATAAGGATTGCACTTCACATTATATTATGAGTCATCCTTGCAAAAGAAGAATAATTGGAGCTTCAATTGGTCATCTAAAAACAACACATTTATTTAAGTGGACTAGAGTACAAACTTTATGAAATGCTCACTGAGTTCTTGAACAAATTTTAGATGTAGATCATCCTTTTTCCTTTGGGAAGGAGTTCTTCTGATGTGAGTTGACAGACCAAAGCCAACTTCAAAACAAGATCCATGGAGGTATCCACTAAGAGTATATGGAAACTGTAGCAGTGCATTTTTGCACCCTCACGTCCAGTGCAAGCCCTTTCTGAAGAGAAGATGAAAAAGATTAGAGACAACAAAGCTTCTAAACAAAAGGAGTGTTAACCAGTGCACTAAGCCATGAAGATCATAAGATACTCCATAAAAAGCTACCACATTTGGACGGTGCAACTTTGATAGAATATGTGCTTCTCTCCAGAAATCTTTTGCCTGTAATGCAAAAAGAATGATTGCAATTGAACGAAGGACTTCCTCAAATCTCAGATGTGCCTTAAAGTTGAGGTGGACTAGAGTGCTCCGGTAATTAAGAGGTCACAAAGAGGATGATACTGCAATAGTTGAAAAAAATTTGAAATTGATATAGTTTATGATAGTGGATTTGAAAAAATAGTAGTGCCAAAGGATTCGAAGCCCAATCCAAACTGTCAGGTGATGAAAAATTGATTGAGATGGTCACACGCAAACCTTGGAGAATATATAAGGGTTTGGTTCTTTTGTAATAATATCCGATGGGTGTTGAAAGTTATTAGGACAATTAACAAAGTAACTGAGTGGCAGTGCTTAAAAAGTGGATTTGTCCATATAAATCAGTATTAAAAAAAATAGGGATACAAGAAATATACACTAACAACCTGCCCTGCACACAAGCACAAAAAGGATTAAAAAGAACCAAAAAAAACCAACCAAATATTACACTAGCAGCCTCTTGTCCAAATTTTAAAAAATGATTGAGCATGTAAATGGGGTAATACCAGTTTGATCTCCTGTCTCCACTAATCTAGGTTACAGAAAACATAAAATACAGAGGCAATCCAGTTCAATATAAAAAATCTCAACTTGTCATAGTTTGATAAATACTTGTTAACAATTTAAGCATGATATTATACCTAAAATGATTTCTCTTTCACACTATGATTTATTAATAAAATAAAAAAAATCTATCCTCATGTTCCATATTGCATGATGTTACATGCAGAATAGGGGGTTCCCGGCCATGGCCATGGGCTATGAGGTGCAGTCACATTGGCAACCTAGTATTAGGATGCAAGCTCATCCATGCACCCAGCAAGACTGAAAAATAAACTGGTAATCAAAAAATATGTAAATCTGTCCATCAATCTACACATGCACCAATGGACACATGCATGAAGATGTATGAGCTGTGTAAACGATTACCCTTGATGGCTAGGTTAGATGGCCGCATATTCACATTCTAGTCTATAAGGAGGAACATGTAGTTTCATGGGTATTTTTGCAGTCGAATTATGAAGGCCCCATAAAAAAAGCATAGTCACTTGTAAGTAACATCGGCTACAGCAAAAACATGAGGACTTAGCTCTCCTAGGGATGCTCCCTTATATTGTTCCATCATATGAGCATCATAAAGATGTGGCAACCTTTGAAATGGATTTATTGCAATAAGAATATTTCTTGTATGTGTCTGTCATGAAATTCGAAAACAAGCATCACAACATGTTGCATAGAAAGTACCAATGCACACTACCTAGATTTTCACAGGATTAAGTCTTCCAAGGCACTAACTACTTTGCTGTTCAAAGTGACAGTAAAATTGAAATATCTAGTTAATCTAACCAAGCATCGTTTCATAATTGTCCCCACCCTTTCCAAGCAAAATTGGTACATAAATAGATCAAGCACATATACCAAATATATATTCATATCACAGTAACCATGCTGATCTAACTGAGCACAGTTTAATAACTACCGCCACCCCCTCCAAACAAAACTTGTACATAGATAGATCAAAGCCCATACACTAAATATATATTCATACCACAATCTAAAACATGTAAATATGTTGAAGTCTTGTTGTAACATCTCTTAGCTCCCACACACCAATCCCTATTTTTTCTTCTCTCTGTTTTGTCTCTTTTTGACTATATTGCCACTTGCAACAAATGAGAATTCAGAAGCTGCTCCTTATCCTCACTCATAATTAAAACCTTGTTTCCTTTTCACTTATGGCAACAACTCAATGCATCACTTAAATTTCATGACGCTCACGCAACATTAATGCTGGGAGATTATTTTGTTCCACAAACTACTAGTAAAATTACCAACCCTTTTTTGGTGGATAAGTAAATGAAGAGTTAAGGTGAAGAAGGTACGAAAGAATATATAAGGGATCCATCAGCAAGGGGAAAGAGAACAAAAGGGAATAAACCAAGTTAATACTTTATAAAGGTTGACGCATGAGACAAGCAATGACTTACTCCCTACAGACATAATTCAAAACAAAGTATATTTAGGTAATATTCCACTTCAATCAGAGAAGTATATTCAACAAGAAATGGATAGAATCATCTATATCCAATTGGCCATAAGTTATAGGCATTATAGCGAATCCTAACTATGATACAGAAAGTAAAGAGATTACCATCTTATGGAACAAGGACAGAGTTTGGATCAATTACCATTGTATCTGCTATGTTTGCTTGCTTCAGATCCTTGAGATGCTTTCAAATCTTCTTCCTCTTAAAGAAGGATCAGCTTAAAGCATGTGTGCTAATGTCCAAAACTACACCGCCCGCCTCCCCCCAAAAAAGGAAAAAAAATCTGTATATCATGTAAATTTTCTCTAAAAGGACAAAAGGATGTCTTCTAAACATATAAGAGAAATCAAACTAAGTTAAACAAGCAAACATTTTTTTAGGAAGGCGAGTTTACCAATTTATCTAATAATAATGGAGACAAAGCAACTGTTGGACATGAGAAGATGCACCTACCGAACACAAGAATACTGTCAAAAACCAATATATACTTATACAACTCAAAGACATCTCGGCACAATTGCAGCTTCAGTGCCCCCACAAAAAAATAGAAGGGAACACTGAAGATCAATTGATTACAACATAAGAGTGACATAAACAATAAAATATGGAATGTCTAAAATGATTTTCCAAGGCTTTAATTGAAGTTAAACATGGAAATCTACAACATATAATAACAAAAAGAGAAAGATCTACAGGCAACCCATATCTAACATTATTAATTTTTTCAGGCACATAACATCAATGAAGGGAAAAAGAAATTTTCATGCTATATTAACACAAACAAAGCACATAAATTAGGATTTTGAGAGAAATGCAAGTGATTAAAAAAAATGAGAAGTTCGGGCAGATGATGAGGATGTCATTTAACTAGATATATGTAGTTAATTTTGAGAGAAATCTAACTGAACCTTAGAGGCAAGATGACGAATGTGATGTTCCCAGTTTATCCATCCACTATTTGGCAGTTTTAACCTTAGAATAAATCTGTGAACCGGTGAAAGTGCCCTTGCATACATCAACCAGAAGAGGCAAACTTTGTGGGAGGAAAAGAGTGCAATGCCAAATGCTATAGAGACAATATTGGGAAAAGCAAATAACAAGATGGATAACTATTTTATAGCATGAACAGAAGGCATATTAAGGATGAATATCGAATCTCATTTGAATATATTTTAGAGAAAAGGATATTGCAGGTGTTCTAGAATGCAACTCGTAACAAAGATAATAGAGAACCATGTGAGATGGTTGCATGAAGGTTTTAGGCAAGGGGTAGGCATCACAAAAGTCAGATTTAAAACACAATTATAAGCTAGCACAGTGCACACAATCAAACTGCATATAGGTAAATATGGGGTGAAGTCAACATAGGTGGGAACATATAAACTGAATGAAATTTGGAGCTATAGATTATTATAATGACAGATATTAGTATTTTTCACATAGAAGATAGACTTATATTGTTATATTTCCAAGAGATTTTCCGCACACTTTTAGTGTCTTATGTAAAACTGCTCGTCAGCTACTTTCTTTAGCCTTGTCTATTTTAACCTTTCATTTAAATGACATTTTGAGATTCATCTATTTTCAGCCTTCACAAATGATTCAAATTATGGAAATGAATAATATAGCCAAGAAGGTTGTTCCCAGTTAATACCTTTGAGTTTATACTTAGAGCAAAAACTGGCAAAGTAGTAATAACTGTTGACATATCCCAATAAAGAATAGCACCAAATAAGATGGGATGCATACATGCATATAACCAAAATGCCTGAAAGAACATCAAATCATTTACTTTTGTATCTGCATTTTTATCATGCTTGAGCCACTATGTAAAAGAGAGAGAGAGAGAGAGAGAAAAGAGTATCTGAAGATGCATGTTTGTGATTGTCAGTAGATGAGGCATGTCTATGTTTGCATTGGAAGTGCTAAGTCCCTTGTTAACGGACACACTTTGACAATGGCATTCCACCACTCTATTTTATGCACTTACATCTTACCTGCATAATGGATATTCAGTTTGCTCGCAGATTCTGCTTTGTGCAACTCCAAAAAACAAATTTCAGCAGGATAGTTGAAATGACATCTACAGTACCCGTAAGAACAAAACAGGTCTAAATATAGAATTGAACCCAATTTATTTACCAAGTTAGATATCTTGATTACTTGATCCACCCATGAATTTAAAACTATACTTACTGGCTCTGAACAGTTCAGCCAACCACATAGAAGCAAGATTTACCCTGAGGTGTCTGAGAGACCAATAGCAATGGAAATCCTACACATAGAAAGCAAAACTTTTATGAGTCAGCAGGATGTAAAAGAAATGATCGAGTCACGCCCGGTGGAGTGCATGTGGAGGCAACCTTCGGTGCTATCCTATCCCCGTCAATTTTCAACTGAGAACACTACAGTTTATAAATAACAATATCTGAAAAAAAGTAAGCTTTTTAGCAAAGAATTTAAAAAATATATATCCACATCTAACCTGGTCCCACTCCTGGTTGCAAAGCTTCCTTCTCCCTCATCTGCTCTTCAGAGAATTTTCTCAAGGATGGCATGACCTACTGAAACAAACTAAGATAAAACAACATGACATATTCTTATCTTTTAGAAACTGTTGGACTGATTTGAGCAGACTTTATTGCTCCACCCTATGCATTATGCTACACTACGTAAGCTAGGCATTAATATAAGTAGCTACTGCAATTAAAGTGATCCCTTATCTCACTAGCACAAAAGCACTTTTGGTTTCTCTCAGCTATCATAGAAACACTTCTGGTTTCCTTTTTCAACTTTACTTATATCTCCAATCTTCCTTTTTATCTCTCAGAATATATGAAACAAAATACCCATGGTTGTATTTACTGATGCTATCAGTGCTGCTAACAGAATGGCAACTAAACAAGTGAACTTCATAGGCTACTTGGTATACAAAGCCATGATACAACAATGGGGCCAAATACAAATGTACCACACAATGTGAGCCCATCCAACTGTCCAAGGACAAAATGATGGCTTCCTTCCTCCACATGCCTGTTAGAATCTAGGGGTGGAGCCGGCAGTTTTAGTTGGGGGTGGGAGGATGATCCATGGTCAGGCTATAAAAGACATATGCATCATATGTAAATATTGACGGGCACGCGTGAACATACCACTGATGATGAATCATTATGTCTCCTCTCATCACGATCACGTTCCCGTTTCCTATCACTCCTACAACAAAGAAGATGATGACACGAGCATGGCCTCACAAGGGAAGAAGAACAACATAGATACAAAGAACTCACAATAAGGAGGACAAAGAGGAGAGTAAGAATCACATAGCACATCACAGTGTGGCAGCCACTGCTAGCTAGCTAGGAGGATGGCAACATAGAAGAACCCAAGTCTCGAACACTAGCATGGATGGAGTAGCCGCTCTCCAGGAGCAGCTTGATGAACACAGTGGACAGGTAACCATTGCTAAATACAAAAAGGACACAAAGGATAGTGAATTTTATTTATTTATTTTTGGGGCATTGGGAATTTAAAACGAAAAGCAGAAGCTTGTAAGATGATGTTCCTCTGATCGGTTTAAGTTCAACCATTCAATGTTTTCAGTTTAAATAAGCTAAATACAAGGTGAGCTACATTCAACCCAGTGGTAAGGGGCCTACCCACATTATTACTCATGGGTCCGGTATTGTGAGATTCATTTCAGCCAAGTCAAGCTCATACAGTTGCCTGGTGCACGCGGGTGGGACACCCACAACAAAGCTGTTGTAGGAAATAAATCATAGCAGTTGTAAGGTGCTTCTCACTTGCAACCAGTGTCTGAGCAATCTGTGATCTCTTGAAATGTCACCACTTAAAAACACTTTCTCCTTGTCAGTTTGATTTAACTTTTACCAATGTTTTTAAGAGACAGAGAGAAATCTTTAACTTCACCATAAATTTTTTTGAATGATTATAACTCCAAAGCATAAATTAACAAGTTTTATGTTAGATTAACTAGTTACTATAATCGTATCAAATATTTTGATGATAAAGCAATAGCATCTACGATAGATTAACTGATAACAAAGATCTTATCATTATTTAATCATTAAACTATGTATTTTAACTTTTATAAGACAGGCGACTATCAAATAATTCTCAAAACTGATCACTTGTCTTTTCTTTTCTTTTCTTTTTTTGTCGAATTGTGAACTGCTTGCTCAAACTAAATCCTAGAGTTCCAACTCTGTGACATGCAGGAGCAAAACAATCTTTTGATTGGAACATCTATAGTTTTAAGGCCACATCTCTTGTGAACATCAATAAATGAACATACCACTGCTACTTCTCTTCAAATAGAAATGCAAGAAATGCATGAAAATAGTAAATAAATATGTTAACTTAATCCCTCTGCAAATGTAAAAAAGTAATCTACGTAACAGCCACTGACACAATGTCATCGACTAAACTGATCCAAGATAAAAGAAAACAAATGGGTCTTCTCGAGATCTTCAGATCTCCTAAATTTTAGAGAAACAATGCAGAGAAAAAACTTGATGTGAAACATTGACGGGAATGCAGCAAGTGACAATGATCCCTTGGACTTAATTCGCAAACGCATTCACAAAAGTCGAGAAAGCTTGGAAGACGCCGTCTCACCGTGCGCACCCGTTACCCGTGGTGACTCGATGATGCCGAGTCGAGGTGGGGGAGAAGGACCCTTGCTGGTAGAGGGCCAGCACAACTAAGGTTTTCCCTCCCGAAGGTAGGATGCCCACGATCAAGGGTGGCCGGGTGCCTTGGGGGCACAAGGTCACTCACTCACTATTATCCACGATGACCACTCAGGATGGTGGCTCCAGGAACGGGCACTCTCTCACTAGCCAGCGAACTAGTTTGACGGATATTAAATAAACAGATATTAAGGGGGGAGCAAGGGCAGGAGCTCACCTGGTTGGTTTGAAGAAACTAACCCCGGTCGGAGACGATGGGCGAGCGGGGAAGTGTGGGTTCCCCGCACACTGCGCCGGTGAAGCTTGAATCATGTTTAATTAGTTACACTCACTACACCTCTCGCAGGAGGGTGGACTTGGGGTGGGGATGATTGAATTACATGCAAACACTACCTCCACGTAGGGAGGGGCGGTGAGCCGGCCAGGCGGGGAGGGGAGATTCGCCAGAAACGCGAAAGGAGAAGCTGAGGCCGAATCTGCCTGCTCTCTGTGATGGCTGACTGACAGTTGATGTCGAAGCCGTAGATCCCGTTCTGGAATTTTGCTGATGGCGAGACCAGTGGGGAACGCTTCGTATCTGGGACTAGGATTCCTCTGAATTTTGCGGAATTCTTCTGTTGCAGTTACGGGCCCGGGACGAGGTTCGATCAGGGAGACAGAATCTAGGCGCGACAGCTTCCTGTTTCTGACAGCCGTTTGCAGAAAGTGCCTCGACTGCTCCTGGACTCTGAATCACGAACCTGCTGGAGTTTATGGAACCGTGGATGAGCCCTCTTCACATAAAAACTGGTGGGGAAGCCGTCTGATGTCGGAGAGGACTGGGGGACTCAGAGGAGTGGAGGCAGGTCGTTGCAGACTGTGGGAGGCAGACCCGCGCAGCCGAGGGAGAAAAATAATAACTTTAACCTCCAGATGCCGAACGCGGTTCTGCTTCTTGATTATGATAAAGGACTGGAGGAGGAAGAACTTTGTAGAAGGGCTCTTGGCATGAATCTTCCGCCGTTTGTCGTGGTGCAGCTTCTAATCGGGTCCAGGTGCTCCGCAGAGGGAGTCCTGCGCAGTCGGGGGAGAATGGTTCTCCCGGACAGCTCCGACCTCGATTGAGACGAAACTGCCTCGCCTGCGAAGATGACTGGGAGAGCTTTTCGTTGATGTAGACCACGTGCCCAGGAGATCCAGGATGGAGGCTGGGGCGGTGCTTCAACGGACTGTCAATCTGCTGGTATTCAGCTGTATGTAAATGAGAAGGGAGAAAAGGGTGGAGGGGTGGTTCCTTTGGTGGAGGGGTGAGGGAGATGGATGCCTTGGTGGAGGGGAGTGATTTAGGATGTGGGAGGGGTGGTGAGGTGGAAGGTCAGGGGCGGAGCTAGCAGGGAGATGGGCTGGGTGCGCAAATGGTCAAGGGGGGAGGTGGTGGAGTGAGAGAGTGCCCGTTCTCGGAGCCACCATCCTGAGTGGTCATCGTGGATAATAGTGAGTGAGTGACCTTGTGCCCCCAAGGCACCCGGCCGCCCTTGATCATGGGCATCCTACCTTCAGGACGAAAAACCTTAGTTGTGCTGGCCCTCTACCAGCAAGGGTCCTTCTCCCCCACCTCGACTCGGCATCATCGAGTCACCACGGGTAACGGGTGCGCACGGTGAGACGGCGTCTTCCAAGCTTTCTCGACTTTTGTGAATGCGTTTGCGAATTAAGTCCAAGGGATCATTGTCACTTGCTGCATTCCCGTCAATGTTTCACATCAGTTGGTATCAGAGCAAGTTCTAGACTTGTCTCTACTAAGTCTTGTCCTAGGGCGCATAAGCATTTAGAGTCATTCGGCCCATCTACATGGCTACCTATCTTTGGTCCCACTCAGCCCCCCACAAAGGTCCGATCGACCACCCATTTTTGGACATCCTTATAGATGAGAGTATCACCTTTGATGGGTCACAGCCGAGTGATTATGTTAGGTGGGAAACCTTCATGAACAAACACTTTGATAGGACTAGGGTCTATGGACACACTAGAGTCCGCAGGGCCACAAGGCGACTTCGGGGACAAGCCAAGAAAGAGTGAGAACGCATAGTGAGCTTAAGAAGGATTCGGCGGCAAGAACCCATAGAATCATGGGAAGAGATGAAGATTAAGCTTAGGAAGATCTTCACTCCCCGACCACCCCACTCCTACTTTAAGAATCATAACCCGAGGAGCACTCCCACTCCTCCTTTCTCTCCTAGTCAACCCAATACCACCCTTAGGGCCCAAACTCCACAGCCTCAAAAGATTCCAATCCTAATCACCACCACCCTTCAAATCAAATTGGCCACCACCCAACCCAAAATCCTCCACCAAACCCGCACCCCACAAGCTTCCACGGTCCCCACCACAAAACCTCCTCCCACCCCTTTCCAAAAGGAACTTAAGGAGGTGACCGAAGTCTACGAGGCTCCCCTAGATTGGGAAGAAGAATATGAGGCCCAAATAGGTCAAGAGAACTCATTCCTACCCAAAGAAGACCCATTGAGCCAAATGGGGTGCACCCTCCCCCATGAGTTACAAGATGCCCAACCTAGGCCTCCACTTCTACCCCTCCCCATCCTATCCCAAGTCCCCCATTACCCACCACCCCAAAAGAGCCATATGCCAGTCATCATCACCCCACAAACAATGGACTTACTCACCTCCTTGGTAGAGGAAACCATGATCCCCATACCTGACCCCATAGTGGTGAATACTCCGGACCCAAACCCCGCCATGGAGATCACCCATGTCCAGGAAGAAGAAGAAACTTCACATGGTGGTCTTCACCTTACACCACCCTCCCTAGTAGGGGCCGAGCTCATCTTAGGAGAACCCCTTTCATGTTGGCTAAAGGAGAACCCATTTAGAGATGTCATGGCCCATGTTTGCCCTCCTATGGAACAAAACCTTCCTATAGTACCCTTACCCACTTATCACACCACAATCCAATCATCCTATCAAGTGGAAACATTAGGGGATTTTCTTAAGGGTCTAACTTGGCAAATGGAGTTAACTGGCATGTTGACCACTGTAGCCGACCAACCTAGGAGCCTTGACCTCCTACACCTATGTGTCGGGTCCATCTCCTCGATATACACTGTGGGTTGCTACACTAGCGACCTTCTTTTATTCCTCCCAACACCCGAAGAGCCCGATGCTATCCGCGAATTAGAGTTGCTTATTTCGGGTAGGATGCCAAGCCCTCCATTCATGGCCAACCAACCCGCCAAGGACTTCGGTTCAATTACTTCATTTGAGGAGGAGGACTCACCATCATTTGAAGACCTTGAGGAGATAGAATACCCCTTCCTTGGTAACACATTCCATGACCCCTTTGATCCCTCCCTATGGAAGACATTGAACCCATGGGACCTAGCCGCCTCACCCACCACCCACTCCCTCCTACCCTCACCCACCATGTTGAACCCAACCCACCCATTCCACTACTTAGTTCACACTATGAGAGCCATGACCGAGGGTGACATCCACCTAGGAAATGAGGAAGTGACCTATCCCAAAATGTCCACCTTCTTGGACCCCTTCGACCCCTATGAGTGGAAACCCCGAATCCACCCCCACCTAAAGATAGGACCATCTTGATTGAAATGCATGTGTCACAACATTTTGCATCATGTAGTAAGGCTAGTCACGTCATTTATATCATTCACACACTAGGTCCAGTGCACGGCAGGTTTACATTTGGACATGCTGGTCCTCCCCCACTCTTCATCCACCTCATGCATGATAGGGCCATTTGTGGCTGCCCCGGTCCACCTAAGTGCATCAATGTCCACATGGTTTCTAAGCATGATAGGTCAATTCATGGATGCCCTGGTCCTCCTAAGTCTGTCAAAACCAATCTAACACTTGATAGCGCTGAATTTGGTTGTCCAGGCCCTCCCTTCATCCCTATAGGATCATCATTCATGACATTGCATGGTAACATTCGCAAACACAACAACAAGAGCAGCAAGGTTCTTAAGGAATTAGCCGATTCCCACTGTCGCCACCAAGAAATCCATGTCGGTGATTTTGTGATGGTGAGGACTGAGATTGTCTCAAAACTGAGGTCTCGTGGAGCAGGCTCCTTTCAGGTGTTGAGGCGCCTTGGCACAAATGCTTATGTGTTTGACCTCCCCAAAGAGTACGGAGTAAGCCCCACTTTCAATGTGACTGACCTGGTGCCCTACAAGGGTCCCACGGTGACAGCCAGTGAGGAGATCCAGCCTATTCCACCCCTTGAGAGAGCCCCCACACCAATGAGAGCTCCATCTGGCCAGAGAAAACCAGTGTGATCAACTGGAGCGGATATTAGATGAACAGATCACTACCACACGGAGCAAGGCGTATGAGCGATATCTGGTTAGGTGGAAGAGACGGCCACCTTCGGTTGACGCCTGGGTGATTCGGGAGTATCTCCAGCAGCTGGATCCTAACCTATTGGAGCAGTACCGCAGCAGGGAGGATCCTTACTCGACAGATGGTGGTGGAGTGATGGGGGCGCAAGTAGCTTGGGAATAGGGAGGGCTTCCTTTGGAATTGGTGAGTTGGGTTAATGGTGGTGTTAATGGAAGTCTAGGGAATAGGAAGTGGTTGCTTGGGGATGGGAAAGGTTGCCTAGTGTAGGGGAGTCTTCCTTGGGAAGGTGAAAGGGGGTATAGGGAATGGGAAGGGTTGCTTGGGAAGTGGGGGAAATTGAAGTGGAGTTAAGGGCCTTGGGAAGGTGAAGGGGTGAGAGGCTGATGTGGCAGATGAGGTGGCAAGAGAGGGAGGTGAAGGGGCAGGTGCGCCCAAGGGAGAGAGAGAGAGGGATAGATAGAGAGGGGTTCGCCCCTTTTAGTGAGAGAGAGAAGAAGAGAGAGAGAGCTAGAGAGAGAGAGAGAGAGAGATGCACAATTGCTTTGGCAAACTTTATCAAATCTTCATTAGCTTCAACTGGTGGGATTGGGGTCCTATTTATAGGAATCCCACAATTCTACATAAGTCCTCACCTTTTGGACTAATGACAAAAGACCAAGGGGTGGTAGGGGGAGCCCATGGGCCAAGCCCATTGAAGTGGGCCCATTAACCCACTAGGCCACCTAATGACACTTAGACTTAGATAAATGACTCACTAACTTAGGTACATGACTCAATAAAAGGGAAAATTACATGATTAAGACTCAGAAAGAAGTGAAAATTACATAGCTAGACTCAGAAAATCGAGATGAACACAATGGCGAGCATCGGGACCCATGGAGAAATGGGAAGTGGTAAGCGATGTCCCCATCAAAACTCCTGAGATTCAGAAGGGAAGCAAGACGGTTACCTCCCTATGCAAATCCTAAAATCTACATGCTTTTGAAATCTATCAAATAATATTAACAAAACACCACCTACGAACTACTCCAAAGAATACAAAAAGATATATTTCTTCTTGAGATTTCCATATCTCCAAGAGATTCTGAAATCAAAAAGGGGGGGGGGGGTGAGAAAGATGGTTTACCTTCCGTCGGCCCTGTTTTGTGCAGATGGGAGGCCTGCAGACGCGTTCAACAACAAGCGGTATGATCGACGGGACCGAGATGGTGTCAACGATGCACATAATAGTGGATTAAAGCTGAAAACCCTAAAATGAATCTTTCCTAGGCCACCTTCACGGACGTCACCCAAATCTACAAATACAACCACAAAGATAGTGTAATGTCTAGAAGAATCCAGCAACTCTAATAGTTAATTACTTAATTACTTCGTGAAAGCATCTTGGAAAGCTGCATTCAGAAGTTCTTCAAGCTCACTGCAATCACCAATCTACAGATTATTTCCTAGAAAGTTTATCCTGCATAAGAGATGTACGTCATTTTTGCTCGGAGCTGAACGAATTTAGTGGAATTTATAGAAAAGAATATTAAATTAACAAAAAAAGGAAGTGAACGGAAACTTCCTTCACACGCCGCCAAACGATCCACGGAAGATAGAAAAGAAAGAAGGAGAAGGGCAAAAAGAAAGAAAGAAAGGAAGGCCACTACCTCTAGAATGCCACAGATCGAACTCCACTCCGGAGCCCCCCTGCTACCCGCTTCCCACTTCGGAAGCCCCCTCCCTCGCTGGAACCCCCCTTGCTGTCCCCCGCCCCTGCCGGAACCCCCCTCCCCACCTACCACCCCCTCCCCTGCGGGGGCGGGGCTTCGGGGCACCGCCATCAATCTGCATCTCGATGGGTTCATCCATGAGCTTCATGTTGTAGAAGGCGAGGAGCAAGGTGTAGGGGCGGAGCACGTGGACGCCATCGGAGAGAACCATGCCGGAGAAGAGCTTATTCTGGCAACGGTGCTTCCTGGATGGGGGAAGGGCTTCCTCCTCTGGCAGCGGCAGCGTCTGTGGCGAGGGGGTTTCATGGCTTCCGCAAGGGAGGAGGGTTTGGGATCTTGAGGAAGGGGATGAGAAGGAGGTGAAGGGTATAGAAAACGAGGAGGAAGATGACTTCCTCTTCCATTGCGGACACGGGAACAGGGAGATCACCGGAGACAGAGAAGAGGGTAGGTGACCGGGACGACGGGGTCTTCGCGGGGAAGCAGGAGGTCGCGATGGGGAATAGAGATTCGTGGGTGGGCGGCAAAATGGGAGGAAATGAAAATCTATCAGGCGCTTAAATTTATTATACATTGGTGGCTTCGGGGTCACACGCAATTCCAACATTTTTATTTTTTAAAAAAAATATTATACCCCTACGTTTTATTAAAAATGAAATAATAGTCAAGATCTATTCTCAAATTTACCTAAAAATGTAGGAATAAATTACTTTTTCCTACGTTTATTTAAAAACTGGAGAGGGGGAAAATCAACTGCCCATGAGCATCGCCCAACTAGGTCAAATGTGACCCAACAAGGCCCAGCTCTCTAAAGTGATAGCCTCTGTCGGGGCCCACTTACCTTAAGCCCAACAGTAACTCGGAACAGCGCTTCCTAGGCGGCCCTAGGGTCCAGAAACCCGAGCAACGGATCAATCGGGAAGACCCCTATGAGGACCTTGAACAACCTGCCCGCGCTGATAATATCTCAATCGAGAGTTTAGGCTCGGGCCGACCGTTGGGAGCTCATCTAAGTGTCCGTTACGTACCCGACGGAGACGGGGAATCCCAAAGGATAAGGGAGATCAAGAGTCTTTGGGCTATAAGGAGGTAACCTCCCCGTAATCCCCTCAACTCCTAGGACTCAAACACACAACGGGCTACAATATAAATCACATGGAGACCCTCCAGAGGGGTAAGGGATAATCGTGAGCAAGACCCACCACACTTCTTGATGAAGAGGCATCTCACGCCCTTTTCTTCTTCTGCCACCTTCTCTACATTTGTGCTCTACAAAATTTGCTGACTTAGGCATCGGAGGGTTATCCCTAGGGACTCCTCCCCTTGGCACCCCTGACCTGCTTCCTTCCTTGCAGTTATTCAAGCGTGGTGATTGCAACCAGAGATCCCCTACCTAGGGGCGATCTCGTGCCTGCCCTAAGGTAGAGGATCTCTGGTTATGATCACCACGCTTGAATAACTATAAGGAAGGAAGCAGGTCAGGGGTGCCCAGGGGAGGACTCCCTGGGGATAACCCTCTGATGCCTAAGTCAATAAATTTTGTAGAGCACAAATGGAGAGAAGGTGGCAGAAGAAGAAAGGGGCGCGAGAGATGTCTCTTCATCAAGAAGTGTGGTGGCTCTTGCTCATGATTATGCCTTACCTCTCCGGAGGGTCTCCATGGGATTTATAGTGTAGCCCATTGTGCATTTGAGTCCCAGTAGTTGAGGGGATTATGGGGAGGTTATGTCCTTATAGCGGGCTCTTTATAGCCCAAGGACTCTTGCTCTCCCTTATCCTTTGGGATTCCCCGTCTCCGCCGAGTACGTAACGGACACTTAGATGAGCTTCCAACGGTTGACCCGAGCCTAAACTCTGGCTTGAGATATTATCCCGAGCGATAAGCACATAGCTCGGGCAGGTTGTTTCGCCACAGGGGTCTTCCCGATTGATCCGTTGCTCGGGCTTCCGGACCCTAGGGCCGCCTAGGAAGCGCTGTTCCGAGTGACTGTTGGGCTTAAGGTAAGTGGGCCCTAACAGAGATTGTCACTTTAGAGAGCTGGGCCTGGTTGGGTCACATTTGACCTAGTTGGGCGATGCTCATGGGTAGTTGATTTTCCCCCTCTCCACTTGTCCCCCTCCTACTCCGGAGCCAAGATTGGGCTCGGATTAGTAGCAGTTATGGGGAGGACGTTGGTGGCTCGGTTGGAGTGGGAAATTACCTCCGATCAGGGGACACTTCATGTGGCTGTCCTAGGAGTTTGCCTGTAATGATGGCTTCTTCTGAGTCGATGCGGGGAACCCCCTCCTTGGGTTCCGGAACGTCGCACCGTTTCCCGCCAAGTCCATGGGGAGATAAATATTACGCGTGCTTGCATTCTGAACCACCTTCGTTTAAGGTTTTCTTTTTCCTTCGCATTAGTCCCTCGAACGGGGTCATGCGCCACGAGAGAGATTAGGAAGAGCAGCGTCTAGCGGAGGCCTTTACAGAGCTAGCGGAGATTACGGTGGTGGCGATTCGCCAGCATCAACCTCCTCTGGAATCGTCCGATTTGGCATTCCCTCCCTGTTCTTTTAGTTCCTCTCTTTCTTCAATGGCGGAGCAACATCCCTCATCTGAGACGCACGAGGCTGGGCCGGGCACGGGGAGTTTGGTGCCACAGCCCGAGCATCCTATGCGCAGTGAGTTGGGTGAGGCCGAAGTAAGTAGGATGGAGTAGCGGTATGGGCTACCATGGAAGTATTTCTTCTCTCCGCCGCAGCCTCATGAATCCAGCTTGTCCTATCGTCCAGGCCTCTTTTGTACTTTTGTTTTGGCTTGGAAGAGTGGGTTATGCTTCCCACTTCACCATTTTGTTGTGCGACTGCTTCAGTTTTACCGACTGGCTCCTGTCCAGTTGGTCTCCAACTCGTATACTTTTATCTTTTCTTTCATCTTTCTCTATCGCTCGTGCAGGCTCCGCACTTATTTGGAGCTTTTTAATTCTTTCTTTGAGTTGAAGGAGCAGACCCACGCGGGTAAAGGCTTCTTCTACCTTCATGCGAGGACGGGAAGGAGCTGCGTGTCTCTTTCCACCAAAGATTCTTCTCACAAGGGGTGGAAGACTCAATTTTTTTAGGTGGGT
The DNA here is from genome assembly GCA_022559845.1 of Amorphophallus konjac. Classification (NCBI taxonomy): domain Eukaryota; kingdom Viridiplantae; phylum Streptophyta; class Magnoliopsida; order Alismatales; family Araceae; genus Amorphophallus; species Amorphophallus konjac. The sequence continues at coordinate 107,253,905 of CM040128.1, read as the reverse complement.
TCATCTATGGAGGATGCCCCTTGGGGTTTCTGGACGGCGGTTAATTTTCATCCCTGCATTCCTCCGAAGCAGGCGGCAATTTCTCTGGAACTGGAGGAGGAGATTAGGAGTATTTAAGAGAATCGCCGGCCGACCGCCGAGTTGATGACTGCGTCCAATATCGAGGAATATCCTTCCTGGGCGTTGTCGTCTAACGGTGAACCTTGGGGTCGTGCGTCGCCACTTTCGGGTCAAGCAGGTAGACTCTCTTCTGATATGCTATTTTTCGCTGCTCAGACTCGAGGTGAACGAATGACGAGGGAGAACAACCGTCGGAGCAAGAGATCGTCATCCTGGAGGAGACGCCTGCTTCGAGTGAACCCCAAGCTCCTGAGGACCCTTCCTGTGGTCAAGACCGGGGCAAGCAAATTGCTCGAGGAGATGCCTCCGAGCGCTATGGGGCCAAGCCCAAGGTTCCGGGGGAGCAGATGCTCCTGTCTTCGATGAAGGCTCAGACCGCTGAGAAGAAGCGTCGGAAGAAGGCTGGGGTGGCCCATCCGGCCGAGGAGCATGCCCGCCCGTCCGAGGGGCGCTCCCGCCTAGCCGAGGACCGCCCAACCGAGGAAGTCTATTGCCAGGATCCCTTGCCAATCGAGCCGGAGGAGGCTGCTACAGATGGGGGTGGTGTTGCAGAACCCGACAGGCCGCATATCGTGGGGACGGTCTCTGAGTTTCCAACTGGAGTTGGTAGAGCGCGGGAACCGGCGACATCCCAGTCCGTGCTGAGCGTGGTCGTCCTGGAAGTGGGGACGCTCCGGGGAGATGTTACGGTATCGGTTCCTCCAGAGAGGATTCCACCTCCCTCGGTGGGCGCACCTATCGCTCGAGCTTTTCTGTATCAACGGTGCCGATCCTTGGTGCCTTCGCTGAATTGGGAAGAGATCAGACGCGGTCCCCCCTCTTTGCTCTTTGAGAGGGTGATGGAGGGAGGTCTGAAGGGGGGCGATCTCGCGCGAGATAATGTCATCTAGTCAGCGATACAGATGCTGACTAGAAGGAGCACATACGGCGCCAGATGAAGAGAGGTGATCTCACGGCTACCCAGAGGTAGAGGATCTCTGGTTGCAATCACCATGCTTGAAAAATTGCAAGGAAGGAAGCAGGTCAGGGGTGCCTAGGGGAGGAGTCCCTGGGGATAACCCTCCGATGCCTAAGTCAGCAAATTTTGTAGAGAACAAATGGAGAGAAGCTGGCAGAAGAAGAAAGGGGCGCGAGATGCCTCTTCATTAAGAAGTGTGGTGGCTCTTGCTCAAGATTATGCCTTACCTCTCCAAAGGGTCTCCAAGAGATTTATATTGTATCCCGTTGTGCGTTTGAGTCCCTGGAGTTGAGGGGATTACGGAAAGGTTACGTCCTTATAGCGGGCTCTTTATAGCCGAAAGATTCTTGCTCTCCCTTCTCCTTTGGGATTCCTCGTGTCCGCCGGGTAAGTAACGGACACTTAGATGAGCTTCCAACGGTCGGTGCGAGCCTAAACTATCGCTTGAGATATTATCCCGAGCGATAAGCACATAGCTCGGGCAGGTTGTTCCACGTCCCCACAGGGGTATTCCCGATTGATCCGTTGCTCGAGCTTCCGGACCCTAGGGCCGCCTTTGAAGCACTGTTCTGACTGACTGTTAGGCTTAAGGTAAGTGGGCCCCGACAGAGGCTATCACTTTAGAGAGCTGGGCCTGGTTGGGTCACATTTGACCTAGTTGGGTGATGCTCATGGGCCGTTGATTTTCCCCCTCTCCACTTGTCCCCCTCCTACTCCCGAGCCAAGATTGGGCTCGGATGAGTGGCAGTTATGGGGAGGACTTTGGTGGCTCAGTTGGAGTGGGAAATTACCTCCGATCAGGGGCCACTTAATGCAACTGTCCGGGGAGTTTTCCTATAATGATGGCTTCTTTCTGAGTTGATGCGGAGAACCCCCTCCTTGGGTTCTAGAATGTCGCGCCATTTCCCACCAAGTCCACGGGGAGATAAATATTACGCGTGCTTGCGTTCCGAACCGCCTTCGTTTAGGGTTTTCTTTTTCCTCCGCATCAGTCCTTCGAATGGGCTCATGCGCCACGAGAACCCTGAGGTCTTTCTTGAGGACCGGTAGTTGAGGGATCCTCAGCCCCAAGGGACCCACCCCCGGTACCCTCGGCGACAGTCGGTCCAGACACTGACCCCACTTGTGGGGGAACTGTCTTGACCGCGTGCCCTTTAGAGGTGACCGGAGTTGGTGATCCCTCTGTCGAGCTATACGCATTCCCACTACCTCCTTCACTCGACGTTGAAGAGGAAGAATCTGTAGTCTCCGCGTTCGAGTCGTAACGCTGCCCAGAAGGAAAAACAAGCTCGCCGGTCACCTGCTGCTGGGCCTCAATGATCGCTCGATAGTAACCCAGGGCAAACCCCTTCCGCAGCCCTCGGTGGTAGCCTAGCTCATAATAAGAGAAGGCGGACTCCTTGAGAGCTGTGCGATAGCGCTCCGAGCTTCTGTATCACTCGATCACCCCGGCCGCGGCTCGCTCGGCCTCCTTCTCAAGCTCGGCTACTCTCTGCTCGACCTCGAGCAATTTTCTCTCGGTCTCGGACAGCTTCACCTCAGCTTCAGTCCGCGCAACCTCGGCTCCCTCCAGCACTCGCTCGGCCCCCCGGACCTTGTTGCTAAGCTCCTCCCGCTAATCCCCCCACTGTTCGGAGCGCTCAACCTGAGACTGAAGCTCCTCTTCTAGGAGCTCGCCCTTCAGGTCGGCCATATAACGAGCCTGGGCCAGCTGGTCGACCAGCTGGTGAGCCTCCTCTTGGCTCGACCAGAGCTGAGCCCGGACCGAGGTGGCCTCCCATCGAGAGACTTCAAGCTAGAAAGTCAATTGACTGATCTTCCGGTCAGACTCAGCACGAACCCAAGAAAGGGACCTCTCCTCACTGTCCTGCCGAGCAAAGAAATCAGTTATCTCGGCCCCCATCTGGGCCATGATCAGACCGCCCTCCATGACCCTCTCAAAGAGCAAAGAGGGGGGACTGCGTCTGATCTCTTCCTGATTTAGCGAAGGCACCAAGGATCAGCACAGTTGATACAGAGAAGCCTGTACGATAGGTGCGCCCACCGAAGGAGGCGTAATCTTCTACGGAAGAACCGGGACCAAAACATCTCCCCTGAGCGTCCCCGCTTTCGGGACGACCACGCTCGGCACGGACTGGGATGTCACCACATCCCACGCTCTACCAACTCCGGTCGGAAACTCAGAGACCACCACCTCTATCTACAGCCTGTCGGGTTCGACAACACCTCCCCCATCTTCAGCAGCCTCCTCCGGCTCGACGGGCGGGGGATCCTGGCAACGGACTTCCTCGGCTGGGCGCTCCTCGGCCGGGTAGGCGTGCCCCTCAGACGGGCGAGCATGCTCCTCGACCGGACGGGTAACCCCCGCCTTCTTCAGTCGCTTCTTCTTAGCAGTCCGAGCCTTCAGCAAAGACAGGAGCATCTGCGCTCCCGGATCCTTGGATTTGGCCCCACGGCGCTCGGAGGCATCTCCCCGAGCAATTTTCATGCCCCGGTCTCGAGCGCAGGAAGGGTCCCCGGGAGCTTGGGGTTCACTCGAAGCAGGCATCTCCTCCAGGACGACGATCTCTTGCTCCGACGATTGTTCTCCCTCGTCATTCGTTCGCCTCGAGTCTAAGCAGCGAAAAATAGCATATCAGAAGAGAGTCTACCTGCTCGATCCGGAAGTGGCGACGCACGACCCCAAGGTTCTTACCGTGAGACGACAATGCCCTGGAAGGATATTCCTCGATATTGGCCGCAGTCATCAACTCGACGGTCGACCGGCGATTATCCTGATGAACCCTAATCTCCTCCTCCAGTTCCGGAGAATTTGTCGCCTGCTTCGGAGGAATGCACGGATCAAAATTAACTACCGTCGGGAAATCCCAAGGGGCATCCTCCACAGACGAACCCACCCAAAAAAATTGAGTCTTCCACCCCTTGTGAGAAGAATCTTTGGCAGAAAGAGACACGCAGCTCCTTCCCCTCCTCGCCTGAAGGTAGAAGAAGCCTTTACCCGCGTGGGTCTGCTCCTTCAACTCGAAGAAAGAATTAAAAATCTCCAAAGAAGTATGGAGCCCGCACGAGCGGTAGAGAAAGATAAAAGAAAAGATAAAAGTATACGAGTTGGAGACCAACTAGACAGGAGCCAGTCGGTAAAACTGAAGCAGTCGCACAACAAAATGGTGAAGAGGGAGGCGGAACCCACTCTTCCAAGCCAAAAGAAAAGTGCAGAAGAGGCCTGGACGACTGGAGAAGCTGGATTCATGAGGTTATGGTGGAGAGAAGAAATACTTCCACGGCAGCCCATACCGCTTCTCCATCCTACTTACTTCGGCCTTACCCAACTCACTGCGCATAGGATGCTCGGGCTGCGATACCAAACTCCCCATGCCAGGCCCAGCCTCACGCGTCTCAGATGAGGGATGTTGCTCCGCCATTGAAGAAAGAGAGGAACTAGGAGAAGAGGGAGAGAACGCCGAATCGGATGATTCCGGAGGAGGTTGAAACTGGCGAATCGCCGCCGCCGTAATCTCCTCTAGTTCCACAAAGGCCTCCGCTAGACGCTGCTCTTCCTAATCTCTCTCATGGCGCTTGAGCCTATCTGAGGGATTGATGTGGAGGAAAAAGAAAACCCTAAACGAAGGCGGTTCAGAACGTAAGCACGCGCAATATTTATCTCCCCGTGGACTTGGCGGGAAACAGCGTGACATTCCAGAACCCAAGGAGGGGGTTCCTCGCATCGACTCAGAAGAAGCCATCATTACAGGCAAACTCCCATGACAGCCGCACTAAGTGGCCCCTGATCAGAGGTAATTTCCCACTCCAACCGATCCACCAACGTCCTCCCCATAACTGCCACTCATCCGAGCCCAATCTTGGCTCGGGAGTAGGAGGGGGACAAGTGGAGATGGGGAAAATCAACCGCCCATGAGCATCGCCCAACTAGGTCAAAGGTAACCCAACTAGACCCAGCTCTCTAAAGTGATAGCCTCTATCGGGGACCACTTACCTTAAGCCCGACAGTCACTCGGAACAGTGCTTCCTAGGCGGCCCTAGGGTCCGGAAGCCAGAGCAACGGATCAATCGGGAAGACCGCCACATGGTAGATGATCTCTGGTTGCAATCACCATGCTTGAATAACTGTAAGGAAGAAAGCAAGTCAGGGGTGCCCAGGGGAGGAGTCCCTGGGGATAACCCTCCGATGCCTAAGTCAGCAAATTTTGTAGAGCATAAATGGAGAGAAGGTGGTAGAAGAAGAAAGGGGCGTGAGATGTCTCTCCATCAAGAAGTGTGGTGGCTCTTGCTCAGGATTATGCCCTACCTCTCCGGAGGGTCTCTATGGGATTTATATTGTCGCCCGTTGTGCGTTTGAGTCCCAGGAGTTGAGGGGATTACGGGGAGGTTTCGTCCTTATAGCGGGCTCTTTATAGCCCAAGGACTCTTGCTCTCCCTTCTCCTTTGGGATTCCCCATCTCTGCCGGGTAAGTAACGGACACTTAGATGAGCTTCCAACGGTCGGTGCGAGCCTAAACTATAGCTTGAGATATTATCCCGAGCGATAAGCACATAGCTCGAGTAGGTTGTTCCACGTCCCCACAGGGGTATTCCCGATTGATCCGTTGCTCGAGCTTTCGGACCCTAGGGTCGCCTTTGAAGCGATGTTCTAAGTGACTGTTAGGCTTAAGGTAAGTGGGCCCCGATAGAGGCTGTCACTTTAGAGAGCTGGGCCTGGTTGGGTCACATTTGACCTAGTTGGGTGATCCTCATGGGCGGTTGATTTTCCCCCTCTCCACTTGTCCCCCTCCTACTCCCGAGCCAAGATTGGGCTCGGATGAGTGGCAGTCATGGGGAGGATGTTGGTGGCTCGGTTGGAGTGGGAAAATACTTCCAATCAGGGTCCACTTAATGCGACTGTCCTGAGAGTTTGACTATAATGATGGCTTCTTCTGAGTCGATGCGGGGAACCCCCTCCTTGGGTTTTGGAACATCGCGCCGTTTCCTGCCAAGTCACGGGGAGATAAATATTACGCGTGCTTGAATTCGGAACCGCCTTCGTTTAAGGTTTTCTTTTCCTCCGCATCAATCCCTCAGACGGGCTCATGCGCCACGAGAGAGACTAGGAAGAGCAGCATCTAGCGGAGGCCTTTGTGGATCTAGCGAAGATTACGGCTGCGACGATTCGCCAGCTTCAACCTCCTCCGGAATCGTCTGATTCGGCGTTCTCTCCCTCTTCTTCTAGTTCCTCTCTTTCTTCAATGGCGGAGCAACATCCCTCGTCCAAGATGAGCGAGGCTGGGCCTGGCACGGGGAGTTTTGTGCCGCAGCCTGAGCATCCTATGCGCAGTGAGCTGGGTGAGGTCGAAGTAAGTAGGATGGAGAAGCGGTATGGGCTGCTGTGGAAGTATTTCTTCTCTCCGCCGCAACCTCATGAATCCAGCTTGTCCAATCGTCCAGGCCTCTTCTATACTTTTCTTTTGGCTTGGAAGAGTGGGTTCCGCCTCCCTCTTCACCATTTTGTTGTCCGACTGCTTTAGTTTTACCGACTGGCTCCTGTCCAGTTGGTCTCCAACTTGTATACTTTTATCTTTTCTTCCATCTTTCTCTGTCGCTCGTGCAGGCTCCACACTTCTTTGGAGCTTTTTAATTTTTTCTTCGAGTTGACGGAGCAGACCCAGGCAGGTAAAGGCTTCTTCTACCTTCAGGCAAGGAGGGGAAGGAGCTGCGTGTCTCTTTCCATCAAAGATTCTTCTCACAAGGGGTGGAAGACTCAATTTTTTTGGGTGGGCTCGTCTGTAGAGGACGCCCCTTGGGATTTCCTGACGGCGGTTAATTTCCATCCGTGCATTCCTCCGAAGCAGGTGGCGATTTCTCCAGAACTGGAGGAGGAGATTAGGGTTCTTCAGGAGAATCGCCGGTCGACCGCCGAGTTGATGACCGTGGCCAATATCGAGGAATATCCTTCCCGGGCATTGTCGTCTCACGGTAAGAACCTTGGGGTCGTGCGTCGCCACTTCCGGGTTGAGCAGGTAGACTCTCTTCTGATATGCTATTTTTCGCTGCTCAGACTCGAGGTGAACGAATGACGAGGAAGAACAACCGTCGGAGCAAGAGATCGTCGTCCTGGAGGAGACGCCTGCTTTGAGTGAACCCCAAGCTCCCGGGGACCCTTCTTGCGTGCGAGATCGGGGCAAGAAAATTACTCGGGGAGATGCCTCCGAGAGCCGTTGGGCCAAGCGCAAAGTTCCGGGGGAGCGGATGCTCTTGTCTTCGATGAAGGCTTGGACCGCTGAGAAGAAGCGGCTAAAGAAGGTGGGGATCACCCGTCCGACCGAGGAGCATGCTTACCCGTCCGAGGGGCGCGCCCGCCCGACCAAGGAGCGCCCAACCGAGGAAGTCCATTGCCAGGATCCCTCGCCTGTCGAGCTGGAGGAGGCTGCTGCAGATGGGGGAGGTGTCGCCGAACCCGACAGGCCGCAGATCGAGGCGACGGTCTCTGAGTTTCGACCGGAGTTGGTAGAGCACAGGACGAGGTGACATCCCAGTCCGTGCCGAGCGTGGTCGTCCCGGAAGTGGGGATGCTCGGGGGAGATGTTTTGGTCCCGGCTTCTCCGGAGAGGATTTCGCCTGCCTCGGTGGGTGCACCTATCGTCCGGGCTTTTCTGTATCAATGGTGCCGATCCTTGGTGCCTTCTCTGAATTAGGAAGAGGTCATACGCGGTTCCCCCTCTTTGCTCTTTGAGAGGGTCATGAAGGGCGGTCTGATCATAGCCCAGTTGGGGGCCGAGATAATTGATTTCTTTGCTCTTCGGGACAGTGAGGAGAGGTCCCTTTCTCGAGTTCGTGTTGAGTCTTACCAGAAGATCAGTCAATTGACTTTCGTGCTTGAAGTATCTCGGCGGGAGGCCACCTCAGTCCTGGCTCAGCTCCGGTCGAGCCAAGAGGAGGCTCGGATGCTGGTCGACCAGCTAGCCCAGGCTCATTATATGGTCGACCTGAAGGTCGAGTGCCTAGAAGAGGAGCGTCAGTCTCAGGTCAAGCACTCCGAAATGTGGGGGGCCGAGCGGGAGGAGCTTAGCAACAAGGTCCAGTGGGCCAAGCGAGTGCGGGAGGAAGCCGAGGTCGCGCGGACTGAAGCTGAGGCAAAGTTGTCCGAGACCGAGAGGAAATTGCTCGAGGCCGAGCGGAGAGTAGCCGAGCTTGAGAACGAGGCCGAGCGAGCCGAGTCGGGGGCGATCGAGCGATACAGAAGCTCAGAGCGCTATCGCATAGCTCTCGAGGAGGCCGCCTTCTAGTATTATGAGCTAGGCTACCGCCGGGGTTTACGGAAGGGGTTTGCCCAGGGTTACCATCAAGCGGTCATTGAGGCCTAGCAGTAGGTGACCGATGAGCTTGTTTTTCCTTCTGGGCAGTGTTACGACTCGAACGCGGAGACTATAGATTCTTCCTCTTCGACGTTGAGTGAAGGAGGTAGTGGTGATGTGTACAGCTCAACAGAGGGATCGCCAACTCCGGTCACCTCCAGAGGGCACGCGGTCAAGACAGTTCCCACACAAGTGGGGTTAGTGTGTGGACCGGCCGTCGCCGAGGGTACCGGGGGCGGGTCCCTTGGTGCTGAGGATCCCTCAACTACCGGTCCTCAAGAAAGACCACGGGGTTCTCAGAGTCCCCTTATTTCCATAGAATAGAAGGAAACTTTTTTTGTTTTCTTTTTTCTTTTTTGCGTGCAAGGTTGACCCTTGCGGTATGTAATGGCAGCAGTATTTAATATAGACTTGACTGTTTCTTACCACTTTTGACGTGATTTGGCCACCGTATCTGTAGTTGCTAAAAAGGTGGGGTTTTTATTTACAGATATCTCGTGTGCGGCGACTATCGCAGCACTAGCGCCTCTCCGACTGTAGCAACCCTGATAAAATATTAATAATAATAAAGATTTTAAAATAAATCAAATAAATAGATAAATAAAACAAAATAAAATAACGCCTCGGATAAAGGCGCTATTCAAATTAGAAACGTCTCTGGATAAGGCGTTATTCAAGAAGTGACGCCCTGGCCAAACGGCGTCAAATTCTAAACGCCAAAAATGGTAAGGCCAAGAAACGCCCCTATCTTGGGCGTGTTTAAAACAAGAAACGCCCTTACACAAGGCGCTTCTTAAGAAACGACCTGAACAAGGTCGTCAATTCAAGAATCGACGCCCTGACCAAAGTCGTTAATTCCATTCGAGTTCCGTTCGACACGGGAGCTTATCCAGGGAAAGATTAACCTAATCCAGTAAGTGTCTACTAGGGTAAGGACTCTATTAGGGATATATTACCCTCACACAATCACTAACTCTAATAGGACACCCAAAATCCTATAAATACCTTTGATTACCAAACCCTAAATCCATTTGATCGATCGTCTGTTGCGGTGAGTAAAAGAACTGAACGTTCTTTTTTTTTCTATCATATGAAGAGTTACTGACTCTTCATCTCTTTCTCTTCTTACAGATCGAAGAGAGCACCTGCGTACGTGAAGAACAAAGGTAATGTTCTTCTTTTACCTTCAGCCAAAGTATGATGAAGTGAGGATTGATACATCTTCATGTTTCTCTGTAGGAAGCTCTGTCGAAGAACAAGGGTTCTTCAAAACGAACGATTCTTCCTGCTGCTGCTGCGGTTATATAGTTGTAGTAGAAAGGGTTCTCCTCAAATACTTCACAAGTCTTCTTCTAAATCAACTATAAAGGTAGGTTTTCTCAAGTTAATGTAGCCCAAATGAAATTAATGCAAGATATATATATATATAAGCATGTCATGCATACGGTTTATATATGGTTTCGTTGTATTTTTCTGAAATATTTTGAAAGAGACGCCCCTGTCAAGGGCGCTAATTTACAAGACACGACCCTGCCCAGGTCGTCAATTTCATATTTGACGCCCTATACACAGGCATTAATTTCATGTAATGTTAATCAGCGACCTTAAGAACTGATTATCCACGAAAATCACATGTAATTAAATTGTTCATGTTTAAAAATCCATAAATATGAAATATCGAATGCATGACTCTCCCTGTGAAATTCTTCCTGTCACGACTATATAAATACCATCCTGTACATTGATTATTGTGAAACTTCTGGCTGTTCATGTCAATTACTGCAATTTCTTGAATTCACGACTTTGACAAGGTCGTTTTCCAGTTGTTAACGCCCCTTCACAGGGCGTGAATTGTAAAAGTAACGCCCCTTCGTTGGGCGCGTTTATGTTAAAATCCCGAACAATATATTCTGTGAAAATAAGAATTTAATGATTAACGCCCCTGCCAAGGGCGCGTTTTTGATAATTTCTAAAAATAAATATGTTCTGCAAAATATTGTAAATAAAAAGACGCCTGCTACTGTAGTCGTCTCATTGAAAAGAAACGCCCCTGTCCAGGGCGCGTTTTAGATAAATTTCTGAATTATTGAAAATTCTGCCAAAATGGAAATATATGTAAACGCCCTTCTGTTAGGCGTTAATTACTTGAGAAACGACTTGACCTAAGTCGTTATTATCTGTAAACTGATTTTATCCTGATTATGTTAACCGATGGTTTCATATTATACATATACGTATATATCGGCACTATTCTCCACTCCGTGAGTATAGTCCCACTTTTCACGTTGTCTTATCGATCACACTCAACTCTCATTGACATACAAGCTCTCCATTGGACATTCCGTTCCTTTGGACTAGCGAGTTAGTCATAGAGACCTCCGTAAGACTCCTCGTAGCCTTGGATTCCCTCAAGGCTGACTGAGCTGGTTGTACCCTAAAAACCCATTACACCACTGATGCCATGTCACTCTAAAGAAACATGGTATACCGGCCCTTATGATTATACAAAGAGTGTATCATAAGAAATTCTTAATGGGATGATGATATCATGCCATATCATGTCATTCTTGTAAACCTCAATTCTATGATAAGAATGAGGGTATCTTACCTTTGATATACTGTTCATGTGGACCTCAATTCTATATAAAGAATGTCCACCTTGATTTGTCATGGTACCCAAGTTAAGGGAACCATATTCTACCTAGTTTTATCGTTAATCGTGATTATACCGTTATTATCGCCAATCTATGTCCTTTGTCATATTTTGGACTCTATTCTATCAAAGTTGTCATACGTGTCTACAAGCTTGATTATTGAAATTCTATGTTGGCTATAAACAAGAGTGGATGTCAAAACACATGATAAATGCCTGCGCATATAGGGCCCGATCTGGTCCTGGGAGGAGCACCCGAAAGTACTTGTGCCCATGGGAGTTAAAATGATAAGGTATCTGGCATTATACCGAGTACTTGACTTGCTAGATTGGACATTCCACACACATCTTGTACTTGAATCGTACTTGACTTGACATGAAATGCGTGGCCCGAAAAAGGGTAATTTACTTGCTTGATACATGATAGCCAAAGTTCTTGACATGACTTGTTAAACATACTTGCTTGAATATCTCAATGTCTTGTTATCTTATTGAAAGTTCATGATTAAGTTCATCTTATTTCCTTGATATTACATTCTCTCTATCTTGTCATTTTATGCGAGCATGCATAGTTGTATTGCATTCATGAAAGATGTAATTACTTAAACCCCTTGCTAGTACTTGAGATATAATTTCCTACTGAGCGTTCGCTCATTCCGTTTGTCCCTTTTTACTTTTCAGGTAAGTCCGACGACGATGGAAGTCAATCGGATGGGAATGGTCAAGAGTGAAAGTGATAGAGCTGCCCAAGTGTCATCTAGTCTTTTTCCTATTTTCTTGAGTCAACTATGTATTTTTCCTTTTATTTAACAGAGTATTGGATTTGTAATAACCTATTGATAATAAAGGATTGGGTTATCTTGCTATTTTGCGCATCTCTATCTTTGTGTTGAATACACGACCACTCTGATTGACATGATTGATATAAACTTGTCACGCGTCTCCAGGTATCTTCCGCGCTCGGGGCGTGACCATTTTTGTGGTATCAGAGCCTAAGGTATTCAATTCCTAGGAAAAACCCAACTTTAAGAAGAGGCCTAGTCATGAAGGTCCTTCCTCTCAAGATCAAAAATTCAAGAAGACCAAGCCCTTCTCTATCACCACTACACCTTCAAGCATAGTATGCAAGCATTGTGACAAGGCTGGTCACAAGACAGAAGAATGCTGGAGGAAATTAGGAGCTTGTCTCCGTTGTGGGAGTCGCGAACATCGGATTCCCGATTGTCTATTAATGAATGACCAAGCCGGTGACGGTAAACGCCCGGTGACGAAGAATGCTCGTCTTCATGCAATCCAGGAGACCGAACAAGAAGAAGAAGGTGGATTAGTGGAAGGTACATTGAAAATTTGTTCCAAAAGTGCTTATGTCTTATTTGATACGGGTGCATCGCATTCCTTTATTTCTAAGAAGTTTGCCGACCCGTTACCATTAGAACCAGAATGGATAAAAATAGTTCTAACTACTCCTCTTGGAAGTGAAAATGATATTACTCATCACTACCAAAACTGTGAGGTAATGGTTCAAGATAGGAATTTACCTATAGATCTCATATGCCTCGATCTAAAGGAGTATGATGTTATACTGGGAGCGGACTGGTTATCCAAATACCAGGCAACGGTTGATTGCCGCAATAGCCGAATTGCTTTCAAAGATATTCCAGAATTAGTCTTTACTCACCCAAAGAGTCGGAGCAAATCCCCTCTTATTTCGGCTCTTCGAGCAAGCAAGCTCGTCAGGAAAGGATGTGTATCCTTCCTTGCCTTTGTCACTGTTAAAGAAGCTAAGGAAACCAAGATAGAAGACATTCAGGTAGTGCAAGAATTTCCAGACATATTTCCAGAAGATTTGCTGGGATTATCCCCTCAAAGAGAAGTGGCCTTCACCATTGACTTAGTCCCTGGTGCTGGTCCAGTTTCAAAGGCACCCTATAGAATGTTCCCTGCGGAACTCAAAGAATTGAAGGAGCAGTTGATGGAACTAATTCGAAAAGGGTTTATTAGACCAAGTACTTCCCCGTGGGGAGCACCAGTCTTATTTGTGAAGAAGAAGGACGGATCCATGAGATTGTGCATTGACTATCGACAGTTGAATCATCTCACTATCAAGAACAAGTATCCACTGCCGAGAATCGATGAGTTATTTGATCAGATTTCAGGATCCAAATATTTTTCCAAGATTGATCTCAGGTCGGGATATCATCAATTAAGAATCAAGGATGATGACATTCATAAGACTGCATTCAGAAGCAGGTATGGCCATTACGAATTTGTTGTTATGTCTTTTGGACTAACAAATGCCCCTGCTGCCTTTATGCAGTTAATGAATAGCATATTCAGGCCTTACTTAGATCAATTCATAGTAGTCTTCATTGATGATATATTGATATATTCCAAGACTAAGGAAGAACATGAAAAGCATTTGAGGATTGCATTGCAAGTCTTGAGGACAAATCAATTATATGCAAAACTCAGCAAGTGTGAATTCTGGCTTGAAGAAGTGACTTTCCTCGGACATGTGATATCCAAGGATGGTCTATCAGTAGATCCGTCAAATGTTGAAGCTGTTAGAAACTGGGAAAAACCAACCAATGCAAGCGAGATCAGAAGTTTCTTAGGTCTTGCAGGCTATTATCGGCGATTCATCAAAGACTTCTCCAAGATCGCCGTGCCCCTTACAAGGTTAACTCGTAAGGAGATCCGATATGAATGGAGTGAGGAATGTGAAAGAAGTTTCCAAACTCTCAAGGATCATCTCACTACAGCTCTGGTGTTAGCTCTACCAATAGAAGGAGGGAAATTCGAGGTTTGCACCGATGCTTCTGGCATTGGCCTCAGGTGTGTCTTAATGCAACAAGGGAAGGTCATAGCATACTCTTCTCGTCAACTGAAGAAGCATGAGGAGAATTACCCCGTCCATGACTTAGAACTGGCCGCGGTGGTATTTTCCCTAAAGATTTGGAGACACTACTTATATGGAGTGCAGTTTACTGTATACTCCGATCACAAAAGTCTCAAATATCTCTTTTCACAGAAGGAGCTAAACATGAGACAAAGACGCTGGCTAGAATATCTCAAGGACTTCGACTTCAATATACAATATCATCCTGGAAAGGGAAATTATGTTGCTGATGCCCTTAGTCGAAAGCCGAGAGCAATGATAGCCAATTGTATGATACAAGAATGGAAGTTGCTAGAACAATTCTCCGAGCTCAATATAAGCTTGGACAAGGAAGCCAAATTTGTCACATTATCTCATGTAAGCATACAGTCAGATTTATTATCTGAGATACAAGCACTTCAGGATGATGATCCTATATTAGTGGAAATCAAAGGCAGATTAGAAGGACAATCTGATTTTCAACTAACTTCTGATGGAAGATTATTATTCAAAGGCAGAACTTGTATACCCGACTGTCCGGAATTAAAGAAGAAGATCTTAGATGAAGCTCACAGATCAAGGTACACTATTCATTCAGGATCAACCAAAATGTATCAAGATGTAAAGAGGAACTTTTGGTGGCCTAATATGAAAAGAGAAATAGCAGACTATGTATCTCGTTGTCTCACATGCCAACAGGTCAAGGCAGAACACCAAAAGCCTGCTGGAAAACTACATCCTCTAGATATTCCTAAGTGGAAGTGGGAGGATATTGCTATGGACTTCATCATGGGTTTATCTAAATTAAAAGGAGGACATGATGGAATATGGGTTATTATTGACCGTTTAACTAAATCGGCGCATTTCTTGCCAATAAAGAGCTGATGGTCAATTGATGTACTAGCTGCACTATACATCAAGGAAATAGTCAGGATACATAGAATTCCTGTCTCAATCGTGTCTGACAGAGATCCCCGTTTTACTTCTCATTTTTGGAAGGGATTACAACATGCGTTGGGAACAAGGCTCAACTTTAGTACTGCTTTTCACCCACAAACGGATGGTCAGACCGAGAGAGCTAATCAAGTTGTTGAGGATATGCTAAGAGCTTGCATCATTGACTTTGGTGGAAGCTGGCATGAATATTTGCCACTAGTGGAATTTGCATATAATAATAGCTACCAAGCTAGTATACAAATGGCACATTTCGAAGCTTTATATGGAAGGAGTTGTCGATCACCCTTGTGCTGGAACGAAGTTGGAGAGAAACAACTGTTAGGTC
Organism: Amorphophallus konjac; assembly: GCA_022559845.1. Classification (NCBI taxonomy): domain Eukaryota; kingdom Viridiplantae; phylum Streptophyta; class Magnoliopsida; order Alismatales; family Araceae; genus Amorphophallus; species Amorphophallus konjac. The sequence goes on along the minus strand of CM040128.1, from coordinate 107,238,668 downwards.
CAGACATGGTAAGGGATACAACTGAGAAGATACAAGTAATCCAAGAAAGATTGCAAGTTGCTCAGACGAGACAAAAGGCTTATGCTGATACAAGAAGGAGAGATCTTGAATTTCAGGTTGGAGATCATGTATTTCTTAAAATATCGCCTGGACGTGGCATACGAAGATTTGGTGTTAAGGGCAAGCTTATGCCAAGATTCATCGGACCATTTGAGATACTCGAAAGAGTTGGCGAGGTTGCTTATCGCATCGCCTTGCCTCCTCAATTGTCCGAGGTGCATAATGTGTTTCACATATCTATGTTGAAGAAGTATGCGCACGATCCATCGCATATTATTGAACATGGAGATCTGGTGATCCAGAAAGATCTCACATATGAATAGAAGCCTATGAAGATCTTAGATCGAGAAATACGAGCACTAAGGAATAAGGTTATTCCCATGCTTAAGGTGCAATGGAATAAGAATTCTGAACACGAAGCAACATGGGAGACCGAGGAATCTATGAAGAAACGATTTTCTGAGTTGTTCTAAGAGGTATATACTCTACACTCTCCGCGTGTATACATAGTATGCAATTGAATTTGGGGACCAAATTCTTTTAAGTGGGGGAGGGTGTAGCAACCCTGATAAAATATTAATAATAATAAAGATTTTAAAATAAATCAAATAAATAGATAAATAAAACAAAATAAAATAATGCCTCGGATAAAGGCGCTATTCAAATTAGAAACGCCTCTGGATAAGGCGTTATTCAAGAAGTGACGCCCTGACCAAACGGCGTCAAATTCTAAACGCCAAAAACGGTAAGGCCAAGAAACGCCCCTATCTTGGGCGTGTTTTAAAACAAGAAACGCCCTTACACAAGGCGCTTCTTAAGAAACGACCTGAACAAGGTCGTCAATTCAAGAATCGACGCCCTGACCAAAGTCATTAATTCCATTCGAGTTCCGTTCGACACGGGAGCTTATCCAGGGAAAGATTAACCTAATCCAGTAAGTGTCTACTAGGGTAAGGACTCTATTAGGGATATATTACCCTCACACAATCACTAAATCTAATAGGACACCCAAAATCCTATAAATACCTTTGATTACCAAACCCTAAATCCATTTGATCGATCGTCTGCTGCGGTGAGTAAAAGAACTGAACGTTCTTTTTTTTTCTATCATATGAAGAGTTACTGACTCTTCATCTCTTTCTCTTCTTACAGATCGAAGAGAGCACCTGCGTACGTGAAGAACAAAGGTAATGTTCTTCTTTTACCTTCAGCCAAAGTATGATGAAGTGAGGATTGATACATCTTCATGTTTCTCTGTAGGAAGCTCTGTCGAAGAACAAGGGTTCTTCAAAACGAACGATTCTTCCTGCTGCTGCTGCGGTTATATAGTTGCAGTAGAAAGGGTTCTCCTCAAATACTTCACAAGTCTTCTTCTAAATCAACTGTAAAGGTAGGTTTTCTCAAGTTAATGTAGCCCAAATGAAATTAATGCAAGATATATATATATAAGCATGTCCTGCATACGATTTATATATGGTTTCGTTGTGTTTTTCTGAAATATTTTGAAAGAGACGCCCCTGTCAAGGGCGCTAATTTACAAGACACGACCCTGCCCAGGTCGTCAATTTCATATTTGACGCGCTATACACAGGCGTTAATTTCATGTAATGTTAATCAGCGACCTTAAGAACTGATTATCCACGAAAATCACATGTAATTAAATTGTTCATGTTTAAAAATCCATAAATATGAAATATCGAATGCATGACTCTCCCTGTGAAATTCTTCCTATCACGACTATATAAATACCATCCTGTACATTGATTATTGTGAAACTTCTGGCTGTTCGTGTCAATTACTGTAATTTCTTGAATTCACGACTTTGACAAGGTCGTTTTCCAGTTGTTAACGCCCCATCACAGGGCGTGAATTGTAAAAGTAACGCCCCTTCGTTGGGCGTGTTTATGTTAAAATCCCGAACAATATATTCTGTGAAAATAAGAATTTAATGATTAACGCCCCTGCCAAGGGCGCGTTTTTGATAATTTCTGAAAATAAATATGTTCTGCAAAATATTGTAAATAAAAAGACGTCTGCTACTGTAGTCGTCTCATTGAAAAGAAACGCCCCTGTCCAGGGCGCGTTTTAGATAAATTTTTGAATTATTGAAAATTCTGCCAAAATGGAAATATATGTAAACGCCCTTCTGTTAGGCGTTAATTACTTGAGAAATGACTTGACCTAAGTCGTTATTTTCTGTAAATTGATTTTATCCTGATTATGTTAACCGATGGTTTCATATTATACATATACGTATATATCGGCACTATTCTCCACTCCGTGAGTATAGTCCCACTTTTCACGTTGTTTTATCGATCACACTCAACTCTCATTGACATACAAGCTCTCCATTGGACATTCCGTTCCTTTGGACTAGCGAGTTAGTCATAGAGACCTCCGTAAGACTCCTCGTAGCCTTGGATTCCCTCAAGGCCGACTGAGCTGGTTGTACCCTAAAAACCCATTACACCACTGATGTCATGTCACTCGAAAGAAACATGGTATACCGGCCCTTATGATTATACAAAGAGTGTATCATAAGAAATTCTTAATGGGATGACGATATCATGCCATATCATGTCATTCTTATAAACCTCAATTCTATGATAAGAATGAGGGTATCTTACCTTTGATATACTGTTCATGTGGACCTCAATTCTATATAAAGAATGTCCACCTTGATTTGTCATGGTACCCAAGTTAAGGGAACCATATTCTACCTAGTTTTATCGTTAATCGTGATTATACCGTTATTATCGCCAATCTATGTCCTTTGTCATATTTTGGACTCTATTCTATCAAAGTTGTCATACGTGTCTACAAGCTTGATTATTGAAATTCTATGTTGGCTATAAACAAGAGTGGATGTCAAAACACATGATAAATGCCTGTGCATATAGGGCCCGATCTGGTCCTGGGAGGAGCGCCCGAAAGTACTTGTGCCCATGGGAGTTAAAATGATAAGGTATCTGGCATTATACCGAGTACTTGACTTGCTAGATTGGACATTCCACACACATCTTGTACTTGAATCGTACTTGACTTGACATGAAATGCGTGGCCCGAAAAAGGGTAATTTACTTGCTTGATACATGATAGCCAAAGTTCTTGACATGACTTGTTAAACATACTTGCTTGAATATCTCAATGTCTTGTTATCTTATTGAAAGTTCATGATTAAGTTCATCTTATTTCCTTGATATTACATTCTCTCTATCTTGTCGTTTTATGCGAGCATGCATAGTTGTATTGCATTCATGAAAGATGTAATTACTTAAACCCCTTGCTAGTACTTGAGATATAATTTCCTACTGAGCGTTCGCTCATTCCGTTTGTCCCTTTTTACTTTTCAGGTAAGTCCGACGACGATGGAAGTCAATCGGATGGGAATGGTCAAGAGTGAAAGTGATAGAGCTGCCCAAGTGTCATCTAGTCTTTTTCCTATTTTCTTGAGTCAACTATGTACTTTTCCTTTTATTTAACAGAGTATTGGATTTGTAATAGCCTATTGATAATAAAGGATTGGGTTATCTTGCTATTTTGCGCATCTCTGTCTTTGTGTCGAATACACGACCACTCTGATTGACATGATTGATATAAACTTGTCATGCGTCTCCGGGTATCTTTCGCGCTCGGGGCGTGACACCGACTTTCAATGCCTTACACGACTTGCTATTTTACATATCCCAAGGGAGAATTCATTGGAGGGAGAGCAACAGTCTCTTGGGGAAGGGTTGCCACTTTTCGCATTTTTTAGAGGGGAGGATCATTTAAGGCAAGTGTTACCCCTGCTGGCCTATAAGAAAGGTCCAGTAGGGTGCCTCCACTCTTCTTCAACGCTTAGGGCTTTCATTGCTGTTATTCCTCTTTCTCCCTTCTCGCGAAGTGCTTGTCTCTGTGCTGGGAAGTTATCAGTGAAATATGGAAGGCAATGTGGAAGATGATAATCTTGGCAGTCGCCACAGGCGCTCGTGCGCCGAAGATGAAGAGGGGCGATCTCACGCCTGCCCTGAGGTAGAGGATCTCTGGTTGCGATCACCACACTTAAATAACTTCAAGGAAGGAAGCAGGTAAGGGGTGCCCAGGGGAGGAGTCCCTAGGGATCACCCTCCGATGCCTAAGTCAGCAAATTTTGTAGAGCACAAATGGAGAGAAGGTGGCAGAAGAAGAAAGGGGCGTGAGATGTCTCTTCATCAAGAAGTGTGGTGGCTCATACTCAGGATTATGCCTTACCCCTCCAGAGGGTCTCCATGAGATTTATATTGTAGCCCGTTGTGCGTTTGAGTCCCAGAAGTTGTGGGGATTACGGGGAGGTTACGTCCTTATAGCGGGCTCTTTTTAGCCCAAGGACTGTTGCTCTCCCTTATCCTTTGGGATTCCCCATCTCTGCTGGGTACGTAACGAAGACTTAGATGTGCTTCCGACGGTCGGCCCGAGCCTAAACTCTCGCTTGAGATATTATCCCGAGCAATAAGCACATATAGCTTGGGCAGGTTGTTCCGGGTCCCCACTGGGGTCTTCCCGATTGATCCGTTGCTCGGGCTTTCGGACCCTAGGGCCGCCTAGGAAGCGCTGTTCCGAGTGACCGTTTAGCTTAAGGTAAGTGGGCCCCGATAGAGGCTGTCACTTTCGAGAGCTGGGTTTGGTTGGGTCACATTTGACCTAGTTGGGCGATGCTCAAGGGCAGTTGATTTTCCCCCGCTCCACTTGTCCCCCTCCTACTCCCGAGCCAAGATTGGGCTCATATGAGTAGCAGTTATGGGGAGGACGTTGTTGGCTCTGTTGGAGTGAGAAATTACCTCCAATCAAGGGCCACATAATGCGGCTGTCCTGGGAGTTTACCTGTAATGATGACTTCTTCTGAGTTGATGCGGGGAACCCCCTCCTTGGGTTCTGGAACGTCGCGCCGTTTCCCGCCAAGTCCATGGGGAGATAAATATTACGCGTGCTTGTGTTACGAACCGCCTTCGTTTAGGGTTTTCTTTCCTCCGCATCAGTCCCACGGACGGGCTCATGCGCCACGAGAGAGATAAGGAAGAGCAGCGTCTAGCGGAGGCCTTTGCGGAGCTAGCGGAGATTACGGCTGCGGCGATTTGCCAGCTTCCACCTCCTCCGGAATCATCTAATTTGGTGTTCTCTCCTTCTTCTTCTAGTTCCTCTCTTTCTTCAATGGCGGAGCAACATCCCTCTTCCGAGACGCGCGAGGCTGCGCCAAGCACGGGGAGTTTGGTGCCGCAGCCCGAGCATCCGATGCCCAGTGAGCTGGGTGAGTCCGAAGTAAGTAGGATGGAGAAGCGGTATGGGCTGCTGTGGAAGTATTTCTTCTCTCCGCCGCAACCTCATGAATCCAGCTTGTCCAATCGTCCAGGCCTCTTCTATACTTTTCTTTTGGCTTGGAAGAGTGGGTTCCGCCTCCCTCTTCACCATTTTGTTGTCCGACTGCTTCAGTTTTACCGACTGGCTCCTGTCCAGTTGGTCTCCAACTTGTATACTTTTATCTTTTCTTCCATCTTTCTCTGTCGCTCGTGCGGGCTCCACACTTCTTTGGAGCTTTTTAATTTTTTCTTCGAGTTGACGGAGCAGACCCAGGCAGGTAAAGGCTTCTTCTACCTTCAGGCAAGGAGGTGAAGGAGCTGCGTGTCTCTTTCCGTCAAAGATTCTTCTCACAAGGGGTGGAAGACTCAATTTTTTTGGGTGGGTTCGTCTGTAGAGGACGCCCCTTGGGATTTCCTGACGGCGGTTAATTTCCATCCGTGCATTCCTCCGAAGCAGGTGGCGATTTCTCCAGAACTGGAGGAGGAGATTAGGGTTCTTCAGGAGAATCGCCGGTCGACCGCCGAGTTGATGACCGTGGCCAGTATCGAGGAATATCCTTCCCGGGCATTGTCGTCTCAATGTAAGAACCTTGGGGTCGTGCGTCGCCACTTCCGGGTTGAGCAGGTAGACTCTCTTCTGATATGCTATTTTTCGCTGCTCAGACTCGAGGTGAACGAATGACGAGGGAGAACAACCGTCGGAGCAAGAGATCGTCGTCCTGGAGGAGACGCCTGCTTTGAGTGAACCCCAAGCTCCCGGGGACCCTTCTTACGTGCGAGATCGGGGCAAGAAAATTACTCGGGGAGATGCCTCCGAGCGCCGTTGGGCCAAGCGCAAAGTTCCGGGGGAGCGGATGCTCCTGTCTTCGATGAAGGCTTGGACCGCTGAGAAGAAGCGGCTGAAGAAGGTGGGGGTCACCCGTCCGATCGAGGAGCATGCTTACCCGTCCGAGGGGCGCGCCCGCCCGACCGAGGAGCGCCCAACCGAGGAAGTCCATTGCCAGGATCCCCCGCCTGTCGAGCTAGAGGAGGCTGCTGCAAATGGGGGAGGTGTTGCCGAACCCGACAGGCCGCAGATCGAGGCGGCGGTCTCTGAGTTTCGACCGGAGTTGGTAGAGCATAGGACGAGGTGACATCCCAGTCCGTGCCGAGCGTGGTCGTCCCGGAAGTGGGGATGCTCGGGGGAGATGTTTTGGTCCCGGCTTCTCCGGAGAGGATTTCGCCTGCCTCGGTGGGTGCACCTATCGTCCGGGCTTTTCTGTATCAATGGTGCCGATCCTTGGTGCCTTCGCTGAATTAGGAAGAGGTCATACGCGGTTCCCCCTCTTTGCTCTTTGAGAGGGTCATGAAGGGCGGTCTGATCATAGCCCAGTTGGGGGCCGAGATAATTGATTTCTTTGCTCGTCGGGACAGTGAGGAGAGGTCCCTTTCTCGGGTTCGTGTTGAGTCTTACCAGAAGATCAGTCAATTGACTTCCGTGCTTGAAGTATCTCGGCGGGAGGCCACCTCAGTCCTGGCTCAGCTCCGGTCGAGCCAAGAGGAGGCTCGGATGCTGGTCGACCAGCTAGCCCTGGCTCATTATATGGTCGACCTGAAGGCCGAGTGCCTAGAAGAGGAGCGTCAGTCTTAGGTCAAGCACTCCAAAATGTGGGGGGCCGAGCGGGAGGAGCTTAGCAACGAGGTCCAGTGGGCCAAGTGAGTGCGGGAGGAAGCCGAGGTCGCGCGGACTGAAGCTGAGGCAAAGTTGTCCGAGACCGAGAGGAAATTGCTCGAGGCCGAGCGGAGAGTAGCCGAGCTTGAGAACGAGGCCGAGCGAGCCGAGTCGGGGGCGATCGAGCGATACAGAAGCTCAGAGCGCTATCGCATAGCTCTCGAGGAGGCCGCCTTCTCGTATTATGAGCTAGGCTACCGTTGGGGTTTACGGAAGGGGTTTGCCCAGGGTTACCATCAAGCGGTCATTGAGGCCCAGCAGTAGGTGACCGATGAGCTTGTTTTTCCTTCTGGGCAGTGTTACGACTCGAACGCGGAGACTATAGATTCTTCCTCTTCGACGTTGAGTGAAGGAGGTAGTGGTGATGTGTACAGCTCAACAGAGGGATCGCCAACTCCGGTCACCTCCAGAGGGCACGCGGTCAAGACAGTTCCCACACAAGTGGGGTTAGTGTGTGGACCGGCCGTCGCCGAGGGTACCGGGGGCGGGTCCCTTGGTGCTGAGGATCCCTCAACTACCGGTCCTCAAGAAAGACCACGGGGTTCTCAGAGTCCCCTTATTTCCATAGAATAGAAGGAAATTTTTTTTGTTTTCTTTTTTCTTTTTTGCGTGCAAGGTTGACCCATGCGGTATGTAATGGCAGCAGTATTTAATATAGGCTTGACTGTTTCTTACCACTTTTGACGTGATTTGGCCACCGTATCTGTAGTTGCTAAAAAGGTGGGGTTTTTATTTGCAGATATCTCGTGTGCGGCGACTATCGCAGCACTGGCGCCTCTCCGACTTTCAATGCCTTACACGACTTACTATTTTACACATCCCAAGGGAGAATTCATTGGAGGGAGAGCAACAGTCCCTTGGGGAAGGGTTGCCACTTTTCGCATTTTTTAGAGGGGAGGATCATTTAAGGCAAGTGTTACCCCTGCTGGCCTATAAGAAAGGTCCAGTAGGGTGCCTCCACTCTTCTTCAACGCTTAGGGCTTTCATTGCTGTTATTCCTCTTTCTCCCTTCTCGCGAAGTGCTTGTCTCTGTGCTGGGAAGTTATCATTGAAATATGGAAGGCAATGTGGAAGATGATAATCTTGGCAGTCGCCACAGGCGCTCGTGCGCCGAAGATGAAGAGGGGCGATCTCACGCCTGCCCTGAGGTAGAGGATCTCTGGTTGCGATCACCACACTTAAATAACTTCAAGGAAGGAAGCAGGTAAGGGGTGCCCAGGGGAGGAGTCCCTAGGGATCACCTCCGATGCCTAAGTCAGCAAATTTTGTAGAGCACAAATGGAGAGAAGGTGGCAGAAGAAGAAAGGGGCGTGAGATGTCTCTTCATCAAGAAGTGTGGTGGCTCATACTCAGGATTATCCCTTACCCCTCCAGAGGGTCTCCATGAGATTTATATTGTAGCCCGTTGTGCGTTTGAGTCCCAGGAGTTGTGGGGATTACGGGGAGGTTACGTCCTTATAGAGGGCTCTTTATAGCCCAAGGACTGTTGCTCTCCCTTATCCTTTGGGATTCCCCGTCTCTGCTGGGTACGTAACGAAGACTTAGATGTGCTTCCGACGGTCGGCCCGAGCCTAAACTCTCGCTTGAGATATTATCCCGAGCAATAAGCACATATAGCTTGGGCAGGTTGTTCCGGGTCCCCACTGGGGTCTTCCCGATTGATCCGTTGCTCGGGCTTTCGGACCCTAGGGCCGCCTAGGAAGCGCTGTTCCGAGTGACCGTTTGGCTTAAGGTAAGTGGGCCCCGATAGAGGCTGTCACTTTAGAGAGCTGGGTTTGGTTGGGTCACATTTGACCTAGTTGGGCGATGCTCATGGGCGGTTGATTTTCCCCCGCTCCACTTGTCCCCCTCCTACTCCCGAGCCAAGATTGGGCTCATATGAGTAGCAGTTATGGGGAGGACGTTGTTGGCTCTGTTGGAGTGAGAAATTACCTCCAATCAAGTGCCACATAATGCGGCTGTCCTGGGAGTTTACCTGTAATGATGGCTTCTTCTGAGTTGATGCGGGGAACCCCCTCCTTGGGTTCTGGAACGTCGCGCCGTTTCCCGCCAAGTCCATGGGGAGATAAATATTACGCGTGCTTGTGTTACGAACCACCTTCATTTAGGGTTTTCATTCCTCCGCATCAGTCCCTCGGACGGGCTCATGCGCCACGAGAGAGATTAGGAAGAGCAGCGTCTAGCGGAGGCCTTTGTGGAGCTAGCGGAGATTACGGCGGCGGCGATTTGCCAGCTTCCACCTCCTCCGGAATCATCTAATTTGGTGTTCTCTCCCTCTTCTTCTAGTTCTTCTCTTTCTTCAATGGCGGAGCAACATCCCTCTTCCGAGACGCGCGAGCCTGGGCCAAGCACGGGGAGTTTGGTGCCGCAGCCCGAGCATCCGATGCCCAGTGAGCTGGGTGAGTCCGAAGTAAGTAGGATGGAGAAGCGGTATGGGCTGCCGTGGAAGTATTTCTTCTCTCCGCCGCAACCTCATGAATCCAGCTTGTCCAATCGTCCATGCCTCTTCTATACTTTTCTTTTGGCTTGGAAGAGTGGGTTCCGCCTCCCTCTTCACCATTTTGTTGTCCGACTGCTTCAGTTTTACCGACTGGCTCCTGTCCAGTTGGTCTCCAACTTGTATACTTTTATCTTTTCTTCCATCTGTCTCTGCCGCTCGTGCGGCCTCCGCACTTCTTTGGAGCTTTTTAATTCTTTCTTCGAGTTGAAGGAGCAGACCCACATCGGTAAAGGCTTCTTCTACCTTCAGGCGAGGAGGGGAAGGAGCTGCGTGTCTCTTTCCGCCAAAGATTCTTCTTACAAGGAGTGGAAGACTTAATTTTTTTGGGTGGGTTCGTCTGTGGAGGATGCCCCTTGGGATTTCCTGACGGCGGTTAATTTCCATCCGTGCATTCCTCCGAAGCAGCCGGCGATTTCTCCAGAACTGGAGGAGGAGATTAGGGTTCTTCAGGAGAATCGTCGGTCGACCGCCGAGTTGGTGACCGCGGCCAATATCAAGGAATATCCTTCACAGGCGTTGTCCTCTGACGGTAGGAACCTTGGGGTCCTGCGTCCCCACTTCCAGGTCGAGCAAGTTGGCTCTCTTCGGATATGCTATTTTTCCCTACTCAGACTCGAGGCAAACGAATGACGAGGGAGAACAACCGTCGGAGCAAGTGATCGTCGTCCTGGAGGAGACAGCTACTTCGAGTGAACCCCAAGCTCCCGGTGACCCTTCCTACGTGCAAGACCGGGGCAAGCCAATTGCTTGAGGAGATGCCTCCGAGCACTGTGGGGCCAAGCGCAAGGTTCCGGGGGAGCAGATGCTCCTGTCTTCGATGAAGGCTCGGGCCGCTGAGAAGAAGTGGCTGAAGAAGGCGGTGGTCACCCATCCGGCCGAGGAGCATGCTCGCCCGACCGAGGGGCACGCCTGCCCAGCCGAGGAGCGCCCAGTCAAGGAAGTCCATTGCCAAGAACCCTCTCCCGTCGACTCGGAGGAGGCTGCTGTAGATGGGGGAGGTGTTGCCGAACCCGACAGGCTACAGATTGAGGAGGCTGTCTCTAAGTTTCCGACCGGAGTTGGTACAGCGTGAGACAAGGCGACATACCAGTCCGTGCCGAGCATGGTCATCACGAAAGTGGGGACGCTCGGGGGAGATGTTTTGGTCCCAGCTCCTCCGGAGAGGATTCCGCCTCCTTCGGTGGGCGTACCTATCATCCGGGCTCTTCTGTATCAACGATGCCGATCCTTGGTGCCTTCGTTGAATCGGGAAGAGATCAGACGTAGTTCCCCCTCTTTGCTCTTTGAGAGGGTCATGGAGGGTGGTCTGATCATGGCGTAGTTGGGGGCCGAGATAATCGATTTCTTTGCTCGTTGGGACAGTGAGGAGAGGTCCCTTTCACGGGTTCATGCTGAGTCTGACTAGAAGATCAGTCAATTGACTTCTGAGCTTGAAGTCTCTCAGTGGGAGGCCACCTCGGTCCGGGCTCAACTCCGGTCGAGCCAAGAGGAGGCTCGTTATATGACCGACCTGAAGGTCGAGCTCCTAGAAGAGGAGCGTCAGTCTCGGGTCAAGCGCTTCGAACAGTGGGGGACTGAGCGGGAAGAGCTTAGCAACAAGGGCCATGGGGCCAAGTGGGAGGAGCTTAGCAAGAAGGTCCAGGGGGCTGAGCGAGTGTAGGAGGAAGCTGAGGTCGCGCGGACTGAAGCTTGAGGTGAAGCTATTCGAGACTGAGAGGAAATTGCTCGAGGCCGAGCGGAGAGTAGCCGAGCTTGAGAACGAGGTCGAGTGAGCCGAGGCGGGGGCGATGGAGAGATATAGAAGCTCATAGCGCTATCGCACAGCTCTCGAGGAGGCCGCCTTCTCATATTATGAGCCAGGCTACCGCCGGGGTTTACGGAAGTGGTTTGCCCAGGGTTACCATCGAGCGGTCGTTGCGGCCCAGCAGCAGGTGACCGATGAACTTGTTATTCCTTCTGGGGAGCGTTACGACTCAAACACGGAGACTACAGATTCTTCCTCTTCGTCGTCGAGTGAAGGAGGTAGTGGTGATGCATACAGCTCGGGAGAGGGATCGCCAACTCCGATCACCTCCAGAGGGCACGTAGTCAAGACAGTTCCCACACAAGTGGGGTCAGTGTCTGGACTGGTCGTCGCCGAGGGTACCGGGGGCGGGTCCCTTGGTGCTGAGGATCCCTCAACTATCGATCCTCAAGAAAGACCGCGGGGTTCTCAGAGTCCCCTTATTTCCATAGACTAGAAGGAATTTTTTTTCTTTTCTTTTTTCTTTTTTGCGTGCAAGGTTGGCCCTTGCTGTATGTAATGGAAGCATTATTTAATATAGAATTGACTTTTTCTTACCACTTTTGACGCGATTTGGCCACCGTATCTGTAGTTGCTAAAAAGTTGGGGTTTTTATTTGTGGATATCTTGCGTGCGGCGACTGTCGCAGCACTGGCGCCTCTCCGACTTTCGATGCCTTGCACAACTTGCTATTTCGCACCTCCCATGGGAGAAGTCATTGGAGGGAGAGCAACTACCACTTGGGAAAGGGTGTTGGGACGGTGCGATGGATACAGAGGGGGGGGGGTGAATGTATCCCCTTCAAAAATATTGCCCAAATTAAAACACTAAGCCTGAAGCTAGACACAGTTGCAGAATAAACAATTTAACTCTTCAAGAAGAAATTCAAACAGACATTTGATCAATCAATTGAATTGCTAATAATGCTGGAGGCACCTGATATAGTCTAATGCCGAAGGCAGAACTATGCAGACCAGACACACTTAGCAAAACATATAATGCTCAAGGTCACTTCAGATAGAACCAAGAATGCTCAGACGACCTGTGAAAGAGGTAGAAGATAAGGGGCAAACGCACAAGGGAAACCACGGCACAGTAGATTTTTTAGGTGGCTCGGTCCACAGACCTACGTCCACCCCTCACTCCAAACCGGAGTGAGGCTTCCACTAGCACAAGCTAGAACCGCAGACTCAGTCTGCAACAAGTGCTGCCTAACAGCTTGACCAGGGGAACAACCTCCCCTCTTCCTCCAATCGGGAGGGCAACCCTAGTGACTCCCAGTCACTAGAAACCAGAGACTAGCATCTCTCTTCCTCCACCCAGGAGGGAACCCACAAGCGACACCCAGCCGCTTGCAAACCAGAGGTCACAGACCTCTCTTCCTCCAGACCAGGAGAGAACCCACAGGTAGCAACCACTACCTGTAAACCCAGAGTCCAAGACTCCCTTCCTCTGAGACCAGAGGGAACCCCGATCTCAAACCAGAGAATCGGAAAGAAACACAAGCCAAGTGTAAAGGAAAAGAAAACAAGAAATGAAAATTACAGCAACCAGAAAGTTGGAAATGAAACTCGAAACTGTAGCTCCCTCTTGGAGCAATGTATCTTGGATTTGATCCAGAGGCTACTGATCTTCTTCTTCTTCTGCTGATCTCTCACTCTCTTTTTCTTTCTCTTCTTCTTCTTTCACACTCTGCCTCTCTGCCTCTCTTCTCTTTTCTTCTCACTGTCTTTTTTCTTCTTCTGGATCGTGCAGGCTCCTTACTGCTTCTCGATCTCCTCTTCTCCTTCGATCACTCTTCCTTGATCTATCTTCTTCTGATGGAAGAAGCTCCATATTTATACCAGCAGCAGCTAGGGCGCGTGCAGGGCTTGTGCCCTCTTTGTCCTCGGATCACGTGCCAGGTGCCAACCTCGAATCACGTGCCCATACATCTTTCTTCTCGAAGGATATACCTGTCACACTGTCATAAGAGAATAAATTAGAGAGATGTACATACTTGATGGGTAACTCAAGACCACCGTGTACAGACTTAGTATGAAAGATGCATATGCAATAGAATGTATAGACTTAGAGATAAAGAGTGTACATACTTTGTCTTGAAGGAGATGCACATATGCACTGAAGTGTGTACAGCCTTCACTGAAGGATGTTCAGACTTTAAGTGCTGAAGTGTGTACATACTCTGCTGAAGAACGTTCATACTTTAAGTGCTGAAGTGTGTACAGACTCTGTTTGTTCGTGCATGCTACAATGTGTAGACTTAGTGTTTGTGCAGAAGACAATCTATAGACTTATGAACTGATGCAGACACAGGTTGTACAGGCTTGTCGAGCATAAACAAGCGGCGATGTATAGACATGCCAGCAACGAATGTATGGACTTAGAATGCATGAGACAATAATGTATAGACTTGCACGAGCAGGCGACAATGTGTAGACTTGATGCACAAACTGTGCACATGAACACGGATGTACAGACTTTAGTGAATGCATTCTATGCAAATGCTGTATAGACTTTGAGAGCAATGCAGGCTGTACAGACTTGACGAGCATGAAGCAAAAGAGTTGCAACGATGTATTGACTTCACCTAAGCAAGGGCTGTATAGACATTGGAATGTACAGACTTTACTTCGTGCAAGCTACAGGACAATGCAGGCTGTACAGACTTTGAGAGACAATGCAATGTGTAGACTTAGCATGTGATGTGAACAATGTATAGACTTTGCGTGGATGACCAGACAATGTATAGACTTGCACATATGCATGAACAAGTGGCGATGTACAGACTTTACTTCGTGGATGTATAGACTTAGTTAACGAATAGATGCATGAACTATGCACATGCATGAAGAGTGTACAGACTTGCATGAGACGCTAGGTAAGACGGTGGATGTACAGACTTGGGCTGTACAGACTTGCTGTGTGTAATGCATGCGAATGTATAGACTTGTATGAGACAACATGAGACGCTCAGACATGAAGCACTATGAGACGTACAGAGAGACGATGGAGTGTATAGACTTTGATAACCAAATGTATAGACTTGATAAATGTGTGAGACGCTGAATGAGACAGTCGGATGTACAGACTTGGCTAATGCATGAAGCACATGATGCAACATCGTATAGACTTTGAGAGAGATGATGCATGAGATGAAGCATTGTATAGACCTGAATGCGTGCATGCAACACGATGCATAGACTTGCTCATGACTGTCTAGACTCTGCATGCATGCTATAGCAATGTGCAACTTCAGCTCTAAGTCTATACAACCAATGCAGTGTACAGACTTTGCATGAGACGCTAGATGCTGTACAGACTTGGAGACAATGCATTGTGCAATGTATAGACTTAGCATATGCATGAGATGCTAAGTGAGACGGACGATGTATGGACTTAGCCGATGCAGACTAGTCCGATGTATAGACTTGCTCGATGTACAGACTTCATGAACGATGCATGCAATGCACTAGACGATGTACGGACTTCCTATATGCTCAAGTCCAATGTATAGACTTGCTGAGATGATGCAACATGAGACGATGCACACGAACAGACTGCAATGTGTAGACTTGTGACAATGTGCAGACTTGCTAGTGCATGATGTGCAAACATTGCAGCAAAGAATGTATAGACTATATGGCGTGCAATGCAGCAAGTTAATGGTGTGTATAGACTTGAAAATGCACCGATGATGTACAGAACAATTTATGCACATAAGTTAAATCATCATCAAGGCATAAGGCATATAGATCTGAGAGTAGACAGAGCATTACCTGATCTGAGCATGCACTGATCTTACCTGTCACTGGTTGACTTTTGACTTGGGTGACTTCATGATCTGTGAGTCATCCTTAAAAGCTGTTCTATCAGTTTATCATAAACATCAAGATTATATCATCAAGGATGTAAACATAATGAGGCATAATATTTGTCATCATCAAAACTCCAGAACCACAGGGGACACAACAATCTCCCCCTTTTTTATGATGGCAATATTATGAGTCATTGCAATAGATTCATCATAACACCATGTGATGCAACTGTTGATTGATGCAAATGATGACTCACAAAAGTTCTCCCCCTTTGACAACATCAAAAAGAATGGAATGATCATTGACTGTTGAAGGAGATGATATAGGAGCTATTATGCAATGGTGAGTTACTGTCATCTAAAACTCCCCCCGACAAGATACTCTCCTGAAAGACATGAATGATCATTGAACCACTGGGACATGCAGGAATTCTCCCCCTGAGATGGACAGTGATTGGAATGAAGCTCAGGACATAAAGAAGTCAACAGTAAGCATTCAGAATGAATGAGAAAGGTTTTCAATGGGATATCAATTTCATAAATCTGATTAAACAGGTATTTCAGACTCTTCTATTATAGAGATTTATGAATGATCTTCATTAACAAGTAATATCAGAATATGATGTTTGCAAGGCTTGTTCATTAGCATTCTGTACTCATATCTGAAATCAGTTTTTATAAAAGAGAACATTGCTTTCAAATTGAACGTCTTGTATAATCTTCTTTTTTCTTACTCACTCAATTTTAAAGATTCCTTTAAGAGATGCAAACAATAGTATTGAAGTTAAACACATAAGAAAACATTTGTTTCTATCAAGGGGTTCCAATAGAAAATTTCTTTTGCACACATTTTCAAATGATACACTAGATCAGCAATAATTTTCATAACAATCTTTATGAGCACTTGAGTTTAGTACACCCTTGTAACTAGAGGATACACGTTGTTTAGATGCCAGTATCCCCAAGCACTTGGAAGGACTAACTGTCATGCTTCATAAGAACAGAGATAGCATTTACACTTCATGACACACTACAAATCATTTCTTTGATGGGTGAGATGTATTTCTCAGTGTGCATGCCATTGCTCTGCCAGATTATCAAACATTCTTAAGCAGAGTCAACTATGGCACCTCATGACACAGTCCTTTGGACATGGTTTCTCAGTGACCAAAGTCATTACTCTGACAAGATTTACCCTTAGACATGTTCCAGATTCTCATATGTTTAAAAACAATACTAATTTCATACATATCAATCACGGAATATCAAGATTTCAGAATTTTTAGAATTTAGAAGAGTTTAAAAGACACAACGTGAAAATGTTGGTTAAAGTTTATTAAGACTAACACAGATATTTTCAGGATATGTTCATAAACAAACACAAGACATACATGAATCTTCAACCGGCTGAAAGTATCAGACATTCATAGTCCTATATAATAGAAGATTCCTCTTTAAGTTGTTTTCATATTTATGATCAGGATATGCACAGAGAAGTCTTTCTGAATTTTCAAGGAAGGCCAAATCATTTTAAGGAGTAGCCAATTCAATGGATAGGATGAATGAAAATGGCTAATAACAGTTGAAGCAGGATGCTAAAATGTGTTGCAATGCATGGGTCAGATGCGATTTCAAGAGTATTAATAATGCTCCCCCTAAATGTATGCATGAGCTAGGACTCAAGGTGTCGACACTTCTAACCAGTAAATGCAAGTGCAGTGAGCTGACAGCATGTAATATATGCAATGATCACATTGTTTCCTTGGTATACAACACCCTCTCACACTATGCACTGTATGACTGAAGTCTAAGATCAATGGATGCAATGGAACTTATGTATGGAATTTTTATGGCATGTGCTCATGAACATTTAGACTGCTCTTCATGCAACTCTGACCTATGGTACCAGGCGGAGGACTTGGTCTAAAGACCACCTCACACATAGCAAGCACTTCCAAACAGAATTCATCTGCCCTTTAGTACCTCACTATTTATATACTAAGAGTCATGCATGACAATCCAATGCAGATGTAGTTCTATATGCATCTTAAGCTGACAATATGCTACTTATGTGCAATTGTAAATGCATGTGCATGTCAAATGTGCAGGTGAACATTTTTAAGCATGAGACATCGTCCAAGCAACAGATTCATTCAATTCAGCTTTTCAGTTTTATGATGTGTAATTCATTTTTAGTCACTTTCAATCAATTCAGATTTCAGTATTCAAGTACCAATTTCAGTTGAACTGTTGCACAGATAACACATCATATTCATTGAGAGATTTTAATGCCAAGTATAGATGCAGTTGAGAAGCTATATGCATGAAATTTTGATTAACAAATCAAACATGATATCCAGCTATCTAAACAACGTTATCAAACACTTAAATGTCTACCAGCAGAGGTGGGGTTTTACCAAACTTTGGATGCCTTGGTTTATTTGACCCCCTTTTATTCCTCATCACCAAGGCATACCTGCAAAGCACAGATCTCATTTTGTGTTTCTAGGTATCCAAGACTTCGTGGGTCCTACATTGTTAGTAACACCTCTGATTAGTGCTTTCCTCAACCTGTGGGCCTGTTTATCATCATTCATCATTAAAGCACAATGATTCATGGAGTGCCCAAATATTCCACAGTAGTAGCATGAAGAAACAGATTTTAGGTTCTTTTTATGCACATCATTATGAACATGAATTTTATGTGCATTGGTATGGAAATTTCTATTACTTGCATGAAATTTTGGTTTACCGTTACCTGCCCACCAGCATTCCGAAGCTCGGTGTCCAAGTTTTTCACATTCAAAGCATGCAAGAATCTTTTCTTTAAAAATAGATTTATTTCTACCAAAATCATTTCTATTTGCAGGGAATTTAGCATGTTTGAAATTCACATTCCTACCCTGGTTATGCCAACAGTCCTTGACTATATGGCCATGTTTTCCACAATGAGAGCAGATAGAGAAGGTTTTTCTATGAGAACCTAACCAGCATTGTGCAGCAACATGTCCTATTTTTCCACAATTATAATAATGAATTTTCTTTTCCCTAAAGACATGCTTTCTACCCTGATTATTTTGTACATCAGCTATGTCATCCTTTTCCATCAAATTACACTCATACATCAGATATCCAAATTTGTGACAGTAGTGACAAATCATTTTCTTTCTAGATGCATGTGAGTGTGTGTGAGGACTGTGATCAACATGCACTGAAGAATCTTTTTTATTTATTTTCTATTTTTTAGTCTCTTTCTGATTTTTGTACTGAGGTGAAGATAAGGTAGAAGGCTTTTCTTGTTCTGAACATTTAAAAAAATAGTTTTCAATTTGTCTCCATCAACCTTCTCAGCCATCTTCATGACTGGATTGTAACCCAGTCCCTCCTTCTGAAAATTCACATTCGCTCCAAGGAGCTTATTCAAATTGTCTCTTCTCTTAACAAATTTTGACAGGGAGTTTTTTAGATCTTCAATTTCTCCCTCCAAAGACACAATGTAGTCTTCACACGAAATGACTTGATTTTGCAATTCATCATTCAGACTCTTCAGAGTCTCATTTTCCTGTGTCAATTTGAATTCAATATTCACTTCATTTTCTTTCAAGATAGATTTCCCTTTAAAAATCGTCAGCCATTTTTCAGAGAAAACAGTGTTTAGCACCATTAGCTTTTTGTTTTGTTCCTTCATATAAATGTTTTCTTCAATCAACTTATCTTGTAATTTATCATTTTCCTTCTTCCGAGTCAGCAATGAATCATTTTCTTTGACAGATTTTCTAAGAGAGTCATTTTCAGATTTCAGCCTACTTAGTTCAGAGCAAACACATTCAAGTTCCTTCATCAATTTTTCATTCTGATTTTTATGCATATGGATATCAGACAAACAGGCATCATGAGATTGCTTCATATTTGAACAATTTTCACATGGTGAACTTGAACTACCCCGATCACTTTTCTTTTTCAAGTTCTTATATTATTTTCTTAAATGTTCATGAGATTCAAGCAACTCAGCATATGCATTCTCCCAATCATCTAAAGAGAAATTCTCGAAGAGGTTTACCTCATCATCATCCTCTTCTTCATTTTGGCTGATGCCTTGATCGCTGCCACTTTGATTACTTCTGTTAGCCATCATGTAGCTGTCCTCATTAAACCTGTGAGCTAGCTTCAGCTTATCCATGATGTCTTTAGCAGACCTACAGTCATGGAAGCAAGAGTGTAAGGTCATGTCAGTAGCTGCTTTCATTAGATTCAGAGCTCTTTGATTCTCTTCATGCCTTGATCTGTGACTGTCAGTCCATTTGGACTCTTTCTTTGATAATCTGTGAGGACCATGTGAAATTAACTTCCACAGATCTGGATTAACTGCATCAACATATTTGCACAGACTAACAAACCACATATTAATATTAGAGCCATTGAAAACCGATGGATCACCCATGGAAACAGATCAGATTAATGCAATAGGAATAATGATGCACCAAGAGCGAGATAGCACCAAGACAGCAGGATAGGATCTGCAGGTCGCTGGACCTTCTATGCAGACCCCTGCTCTGATACCAATTGTTGGGATGGTGCGATGGATACAGAGGGGGGGTGAATGTATCCCCTTCAAAAATATTACCCAAATTAAAACACTAAGCCTGAAGCTAGACATAGTTGCGGAATAAACAATTTAACTCTTCAAGAAGAAATTCAAACAGACATTTGATCAATCAATTGAACTGCTAATAATACTGGAGGCACCTGATCAAGTCTAATGCCGAAGGCAGAACTATGCAGACCAGACACACTTAGCAAAACACATAATGCTCAAGGTCACTTCAGATAGAACCAAGAATGCTCACACGACCTGTGAAAGAGGTAGAAGACAAGGGGCAAACGCACAAGGCAAACCACGGCACAGTAGATTTTTTAGGTGGTTCGGTCCACAGACCTACGTCCACCCCTCACTCCAAACCGGAGTGAGGCTTCCACTAGTACAAGCTAGAACCGCAGACTCAGTCTGCAACAAGTGCTGCCTAACAGCTTGACCAGGGGAACAACCTCCCCTCTTCCTCCAACCCGGAGGGCAACCCTAGTGACACCCAGTCACTAGAAACCAGAGACTAGCATCTCTCTTCCTCCACCCAGGAGGGAACCCACAAGCGACACCCAACCGCTTGCAAACCAGAGGTCACAGACCTCTCTTCCTCCAGACCAGGAGAGAACCCACAGGTAGCAACCACTACTTGCAAACCCAGAGTCCAAGACTCCCTTCCTCTGAGACCAGAGGGAACCCCGATCTCAAACCAGAGAATCGGAAAGAAACACAAGCCAAGTGTAAAGGAAAAGAAAACAAGAAATGAAAATTACAGCAACCAGAAAGCTAGAAATGAAACTCGAAACTGTAGCTCCCTCTTGGAGCAATGTATCTTGGATTTGATCCAGAGGCTACTGATCTCCTTCTTCTTCTGCTGATCTCTCACTCTCTTTTTCTTTCTCTTCTTCTTCTTTCACACTCTGCCTCTCTGCCTCTCTTCTCTTTTCTTCTCACTGTCTTTTTTCTTCTTCTGGATCGTGCAGGCTCCTTACTGCTTCTCAATCTCCTCTTCTCCTTCGATCACACTTCCTTGATCTGTCTTCTTCTGATGGAAGAAGCTCTATATTTATACCAGCAGCAGCTAGGGCGTGTGCAGGGCTTGTGCCCTCTTTGTCCTCGGATCACGTGCCCAGACATCTTTCTTCTCGAAGGATATACCTATCACATAGTCATAAGAGAATATATTAGAGAGATGTACAGACTTACTGGGTAACCCAAGACCGCCGTGTACAGACTTAGTATGAAAGATGCATATGCAATAGAATGTATAGACTTAGAGATAAAGAGTGTACATACTTTGTCTCGAAGGAGATGCACATATGCACTGAAGTGTGTACAGTCTTCACTGAAGGATGTTCAGACTTTAAGTGCTGAAGTGTGTACAGACTCTGCTGAAGAACGTTCAGACTTTAAGTGCTGAAGTGTATACAGACTCTGTTTGTTCGTGCATGCTACAATGTGTAGACTTAGTGTTTGTGTAGAAGACAATGTATAGACTTATGAACTGATGCAGACACAGGCTGTACAGGCTTGTCGAGCATAAACAAGCGGCGATGTATAGACATGCCAGCAACGAATGTATGGACTTAGAATGCATGAGACAGCAATGTATAGACTTGCACGAGCAGGCGACAATGTGTAGACTTGATGCACGAACTGTGCACATGAACACGGATGTACAGACTTTAGTGAATGCATTCTATGCAAACGCTGTACAGACTTTGAGAGCAATGCAGGTAGTACAGACATGACGAGCATGAAGCAAAAGAGTTGCAACGATGTACAGACTTCACCTAAGCAAGGGCTGTACAGACATTAGAATGTACATACTTTACTTCGTGCAAGCTATAGGACAATGCAGGCCGTACAGACTTTGAGTGACAATGCAATGTGTAGACTTAGCGTGTGCTGTGAACAATGTATAGACTTTGCGTGGATGACCAGACAATGTATAGACTTGCACATATGCATGAACAAGTGGCGATGTACAGACTTTACTTCGTGGATGTATAGACTTAGTTAACGAATAGATGCATGAACTATGCACATGCATGAAGAGTGTACAGACTTGGATGAGATGCTTGGTAAGATGGTGGATGGACATACTTGGGCTGTACAGACTTGCTGTGTGTAATGCATGCGAATGTATAGACTTGTATGAGACAACATGAGACGCTCAGACATGAAGCACTATGAGACGTACAGAGAGACGATGGAGTGTATAGACTTTGATAACCAAATGTATAGACTTGATAAATGCGTGAGACACTGAATGAGACAGTCGGATGTATAGACTTGGCTAATGCATGAAGCACATGATGCAACAACGTATAGACTTTGAGAGAGATGATGCATGAGACGATGCATTGTATAGACCTGAATGCGTGCATGCAACACGATGTATAGACTTGCTCATGACTGTCTAGACTCTGCATGCGTGCTATAGCAATGTGCAACTTCAGCTCTAAGTCTATACAACCAATGTACTGTACATACTTTGCATGAGACGCTAGACGCTGTACAGTCTTGGAGACAATGCATTGTGCAATGTAGAGACTTAGCATATGCATGAGACGCTAAGTAAGACGGACGATGTATAGACTTAGCCGATGCAGACTAGTCCGATGTACAGACTTACTCGATGTACAGACTTCATGAACGATGCATGCAATGCACTGGACGATGTACAGACTTCCTATATGCTGAAGTCCAATGTATAGACTTGCTAAGATGATGCAACATGAGACGATGCACATGAACAGACTGCAATGTGTAGACTTGTGACAATGTGCAAACGTTGCAGCAAAGAATGTATAGACTATATGGCGTGCAATGCAGCAAGGCAATGGTGTGTATAGACTTGAAAATGCACTGATGATGTACAGAACAATTTATGCACATCAGTTAAAACATCATCAAGGCATAAGGCATACAGATTTGAGAGTAGACAAGGCATTACCTGATCTGAGCATGCACTGATCTTACCTGTCACTGGTTGACTTTTGACTTGGGTGACTTCATGACCTGTGAGTCATCCTTAAAAGTTGTTCTGTCAGTTTATCATAAACATCAAGATTATATCATCAAGGATGTAAACATAATGAGGCATAATATTTGTCATCATCAAAACTCCAGAACCATAGGGGACACAACAACGGGTTGCCGCCTTTCACCTTTTTTTGAGGGGAGGATCATTGATGGCAAGCGTTCCTGCTACCGGTCTATAAGAAAGGTCCCATAGGGCGCCTCCACTCTTCTTCAACGCTTAGGGCTTTCATTCATGTTCTTCCTCTTTCTCCCTTCTCGCGAAGTGCTTGCCTCTGTGCTGGGATGTTATTAGCGAAATATGGAAGGCAATGTGGAAGATGATAATCTTGGCGGTCGCCACAGGCGCTCGAGCGCCGAAGATGAAGAGGGGCGATCTCGCGCCTGCCCTGAGGTAGAGGATCTCTGGTAGCGATCACCATGCTTGAATAACTACAAGGAAGGAAGAAGGTCAGGGGTGCCTAGGGGAGGACTCCCTGGGGATAACCCTCAGATGCTTAAGTCAGCAAATTTTGTAGAGCACAAATGGAGAGAAGGTGGCAGAAGAAGAAAGGGGCGCGAGATGTCTCTTCATGAAGAAGTGTGGTGGCTCTTACTCAGGATTATGCCTTACCCCTCCGGAGGTTCTCCATGAGATTTATATTTTAGCCCGTTGTGCATTTTAGTCCCAAGAGTTGAGGGGATTACGAGGAGGTTACGTCCTTCTAGCGGGCTCTTTATAGCCCAAGGACTATTGCTCTTCCTTATCTGTTGGGATTCCCCGTCTCCGCTGGGTATGTAACAGACACTTAGACGAGCTTCCAACGGTCGGCCCGAGCCTAAACTCTCACTTGAGATATTATCCCGAGCGATAAGCACATAGCTCAGGCAGGTTGTTCCGGGTCCCCATAGGGGTCTTCCCGATTGATCCGTTGCTCGGGCTTCCGGACCCTAGGGCTGCCTAGGAAGCGATGTTCCAAGTGACTGTTGGGCATAAGGTAAGTGGCCCCCGACGAAGGCTGTCACTTTAGAGAGCTGGGCCTGGTTGGGTCACATTTGACCTAGTTGGGCGATGCTCATGGGCGGTTGATTTTTCCCCGCTCCACTTGTCCCCCTCCTACTCCCGAGCCAAGATTGGGCTCGGATGACTGGCAGTTATGGGGAGGACGTTGGTGGCTCAGTTGGAGTGGGAAATTACCTCCAATCAGGGGCCACTTAATGCAGCTGTCCTGGGAGTTTGCCTATAATGATGGCTTCTTCTGAGTCGATGCAGGGAACCCCCTTCTTGGGTTTTGGAATGTCACGCCATTTCCCGCCAAGTCCACAGGGAGATAAATATTACGCGTGCTTGCGTTTCGAACCGCCTTCAATTAGGGTTTTCTTTTTCCTCCGCATATGTCCCTCGGACGGGCTCATGCGCCACGAGAGAGATTAGGAAGAGCAGTGTCTAGTGGAGGCCTTTGCGGAGCTAGTAGAGATTACGGCGGCGGCGATTCGCCAGCTTCCACCTCCTCCGAAATCGTCTGATTCGGCGTTCTCTCCCTCTTCTTCTAGTTCCTCTCTTTCGTCATTGGCGGAGCAACATCCCTCGTCCGAGACGCGCAAGGCTAGGCCTGGCACGGGGAGGTTGGTGCCGTAGCCTGAGCAGACTATGCGCAGTAAGCTGGGTGGGGCCGAAGTAAGTACGACGGAGAAGCGGTATGTGCTGTAGTGGAAGTATTTCTTCTCTCCGTCGCAGCCTCATGAATCCAACTTGTCCTATCGTCCAGGCCTCTTCTGTACTTTTCTTTTGACTTGGATGAGTGGGTTCTGCCTCCCTCTTCACCATTTTGTTGTGCGACTGCTTCAGTTTTACTGTCTGGGTCCTGTCTTGTTAGTCTCCAACTCGTATACTTTTATCTTTTCTTTTATCTTTCTCCGTCGCTCGTGCGGGATCCGCCCTTCTTTGGAGATTTTTAATTCTTTCTTCGAGTTGAAGGAGCAGACCCACGCGGGTAAAGGCTTCTTCTACCTTTAAGCGAGGAGGGGAAGGAGTTGCGTGTCTCTTTCAGCCAAAGATTCTTCTCAGAAGGGCCGGAAGACTTAATTTTTTTGGTTGGGTTCGTCTGTGGAAGATGCCCCATGAATTTCCCGACGGCGGTTAATTTCCATCCATGCATTCCTCCGAAGCAGGCGGTGATTTCTCCGGAACTGGAGGAGGAGATTAGGGTTCTTCAGGAGAAATGCCGGTCGACTGCCGAGTTGATGACCGTGGCCAATATCGAGGAATATCCTTCCCGGGCGTTGTCGTATCACGGTAAGAACCTTGGGGTCGTGCGTCCCCACTTTCGGGTCGAGCACGTAGACTCTCTTCTAATATGCTATTTTTCGCTGCTCAGACTCGAGGCAAACGAATGACGAGGGAGAACAACCGTCGGAGCAAGAGATCGTTGTCCTGGAGGAGACGCCTACTTCGAGTGAACCCGAAGCTCCCGGGGACCCTTCCGGTGCGCGAGATTGGGGCAAGCAAATTGCTCGGGGAGATGCCACCGAGCGCTGTGGGGCCAAGTGCAAGGATCCGGGGGAGCGGATACTCCTATCTTCGATGAAGGCTCGGACCGCTAGGAAGAAGCTGTTGAAGAAGGCGGGGGTCACCCGTCCGGCCATGATGGCCCGTTCGAGGGGCGCGCCCGCCCAGTCGAGGAAGTCCGTTGCCAGGATCCCCCACCCGTCGAGCCGGAGGAGGCTGCTGCAGATAGGGGAGGTGTTGCCGAACCCGACAGGCCGTAGATCGAGGTGACGATCTCTGAGTTTTCGACCAGAGTTGATAGTGCGCGAGACGATGCGACATCCCAATCCATGCCGAGCGTGGTCGTCCCGGAAGTGGGGACGCTCGGCGGAGATGTTTCGGTCCCGGCTCCTCCAGAGAGGATTCTGCCTCCTTCGGTGGGCGCACCTATCATCCGGGCTTCCCTGTGTCAACGGTGACGATCCTTGGTGCCTTCGCTGAATCGGGAAGAGATCAGACGTGGTCCCCCCTCTTTCCTCTTTGAGAGGGTCATGGAGGGCGGTCTGATCGTGGCCCAGCTGGGGGCCGAGATAACCGATTTCTTTGCTCGATGGGACAGTGAGGAGAGGTCCCTTTCTCGGATTCATGCTGAGTCTGACCAGAAGATCAGTCAATTGACTTTCAAGCTTGAAGTCTCTCAGCGCGAGGCCACCGAGGTCCGGGCTCAGCTTCGGTCGAGCCAAGAGGAGGCTTGCCAGCTGGTCGACCAACTGGCCCAGGCTCGTTATATGGCTGACCTGAAGGGCGAGCTCCTTGATGAGAAGCATCAGTCTCAGGTCGAGCGCTCCGAACAGTGCGGGGCCAAGAGGGAGGAGCTTAGCAACAAGGTCCGGGGGGCCGAGCGAGTGCGGGAGGAAGCCAAGGTCGCACGGACTAAAGCTGAGGTGAAGCTGTCCGAGACCGAGAGGAAATTGCTCGAGGCCGAGAAGAGAGTAACCAAGAATGAGAAGGAGGCCGAGCGAATCGAGGCGGGGGCAATCGAGCCATATAGAAGCTCAGAGCGCTATCGCGCAGCTCTCGAGGAGGCCGTCTTCTCTTATTATGTGCCAGGCTACCGCCGGGGGTTGCGGAAGGGGTTTTCCCAGGGTTACCATCGAGCGGTCGTTGTTGCCCAACAGCAGGTGACCGATGTAATGCCCCAAAATTTTATAATTTATTTCTAGGATTTTTTTGGAATTTACAAAGGTCAAATGAATTAATAAATGAATCAGTATTAAGGCCCAGTTATGATGAACAATTAACCTACCCTATTTAAATAAAGCCCTAAAGGATTTAATGACCAAGCCCATGAAGTTTGGCCCATATTCTAGAAGGTTAATTAATTCATTCACGGAATATAAAGATAAATACCCATTAATTGGATAATGGGATGGATAATAGAATAAAAGAGTTTGAAGCAATTCAAATTCGGCGCCTAGGATCTGTGGCGCTCTATCGTGCAACCACTACATCCAAGAAAGTGACCCATTATTCGACCGCTACATTCTGTCAGTTCCGTGAATTGAAGAAAGAGCAAAAAGATTAGATTTTTAAGGCTCGATCACCTAGGTATCGAGATGGGAAGGCTAGTAAACATGCTAAGGACTCTCAGAAGTCTGTATAGTACCAACTAAGGACTCTAGAATCGATCTAATCCTCAAACCCTAGCCAAACCCTATAAATAGAACCAAGATTTTACCAGCACGACCCTTACATTTGGCTTGCATGGAATCAAGGTAAGGAGGTATTATTTTGGGTTAGTTCTTTAGAAGTTTTATACCTAATACATAGGACTAACATCCCTCAAAATTTCGTGCTAGGAGATCAAGCACACAAGGAGATAGAAGCCTGCAAAGTTGCTAGTTCCACATTAGCAACCCAGGAAACTGTGTGAATGTTCGGTGAAGATCAATAAATTAGGAAATCAAATCGAGGTAATTAGCATTAGTACCTTTAGAACTTTTTGTTCCCCTTAGTATCTACTCCTTACCCTCCAAATTTCATGTCATTAGGTCAAGTGAACAAGAGATAGCAGGACGTGAAGTTTCTAATTTGTCATAAGAAGTGCAGAATTAGGGTTGACTTCCAACATCAAATTCCAACCCTAAAAGCCTTAGCAGAGGTAGGTCATCTCATGAATAGTTGAAAT
Source organism: Amorphophallus konjac (assembly GCA_022559845.1). Classification (NCBI taxonomy): domain Eukaryota; kingdom Viridiplantae; phylum Streptophyta; class Magnoliopsida; order Alismatales; family Araceae; genus Amorphophallus; species Amorphophallus konjac. The sequence continues at coordinate 107,211,200 of CM040128.1, read as the reverse complement.
CTCATTCTAGGGATAAAAGCCCTTTTATTTCACTTGATTTCATGCTTTATAGACCGAGAATTTAATATTTTATGCATATAGTATACATTCATGCATATTCTTAGCCCTAAATAAGTTAAGAGGAACTTTCTTGTTGATTCACATAAAACCCATGCATATTGTTAGCTTAAACTTTGTTCTATCATGATAAGGAAGTTTATACATGTTGATTTCCAAACATGATGTGTTTTAGACATAGTTGTTCTTATTTTAGTTTTACTGTCAGACGTTCTCTAGCGGCCTAGTCTTTGACCGCAAAACCTTATGTAGCGACCCTACGATAAACCACTAGACACTCTGTGAACTCGATTTTTATGAAATCTCTGACGGACCATAGATAGATCGTTAAATTTCCTTTGGCGGCCTTACGATAAACCGCCAAGCTATCTGTAACGGCTCTATATTAGACCGCCAATGTTATGTTTTCTGTCAAACCGAGATAGATTTAAGAACAACCCATTAATTTATAAGTAAGCCTAGTTAACTATGTTCTAACCTATTTTAATGGTATTTCATTACTCTGAGTTTTAAATTACAGATTCATGACAGTGATCGCATGTTCTTTATCATACTTGGGATTATTTTAAAGCTTATGCTAATTTCATGCCAAAACTTATACTTTGTATTAAATACATCTTTCAAGGGTGATAATAAACGTGGTTCACTGATTTGTTTATCACTATTACAAATTCTCTTCTTATCTTAGAGTCATTTCTATAAGTACATGGCATATATTCTGGTATATGACCATTAGTTACACTTTTGCAGTATAGGGACATAATCTTGAACTTGAAAACCTCTCCTTTGGATATTCCTTCCAATGGACTAAGAAACCTTGTTTCAAGGCCTCCGTAATTCTCCGCGAGCTTGGGATTCCCACTAGGATGCCGAGTTGGTTGTACCATTAAAGACCAAATTATCTAGAAAGCACTACCGATGTTTTCTGAATTCTATCCTGTAACGGTTCAATAGTCGACCGCTAAGGCCCCTTAACGGTCCAATATCTGACCACCAAGTTCTCTGAGTCCAAACTAATTTCTTTCTGGATTCAGCCCACTCTAGCGGCCCAATATCAGACCGCCATATCAATATAGCGGCCCAGTTATAGACCGCTAAGTTTTCTGAATAGTTGACCCAAGGTTTGACCCAAGGGTTAATAGTCCTATAATCCTAGACTGACTAATGATAGTCCGGGACTTGTAACCTTATTCAAAGACATCTAAGATAAAGTATGAAAGATAAAGAATGTAACGTTATGCTGTCGAATTTTCTCCAAAGGCATAACTTAGTTATTAATGCATTTCTGGAACTCATAAATCTATATTTGGTGCATTCTTATTATTGACATTGAGTCTTGAACACTTATTGAACTTATTACATGCGTGGCCAACTTTATTGCTATATACGTGGAAGTAGCTTGATTTATACTTGAAGATGCGGTTCGAGCACTAATTGTGTTCAAGGGCTCTATGCTCGTCCCCTCGGCTGATTGTCGGAAACATACTATTATAAACCATGAGATATGATGCTACTGGCGTCGCATTACGCTGGGATTACTTTCTTTATAAATAAGTGAAATTATCCACGGCTCATGAAGTGAAAATATCCACTGAAATTCATGAAGTACTTGTTACTAAGTGAAAAGTACATTCTTGCTTGACTTGCTAGTACATTCTCGTTACATTCTTGTCCATGAAAGGCCATAATTACATTCTTACTGGATCATGCTTGCTCAATCATATCTTAACTTGATCATGTCTTGTTACTTTTGTTTACTCACGTGATTTATCGCATTCGCCTGATTTTACTTTATTCTCTAGAACCCAAAATGTTAATCACTTTAACATTGCGTTCATGTTGATGCGAAGATACCTACTGGGCAAGTGTGCTTATTACCTATTTTCCAATCTTTCCAGGGGATGCAAGTAGTTCGGATTCGGATTCGAGTTATTCAAGGGATGGGTCCGAGAGCGAATGAAGGTCACATAAGATTGAGAGAAGACTTAGGAAGTCAATGATGTGTAGATCGAGTTCATGTAATTTTTTCTTTATTGAGTCACATAGTTGAACAATTGATGTATTTGGATCATTCTTATTATTAATAAAAGTGAAGGTTTGAGTAAATTATTGTGCAATTACTTTATGTGATTGTTATTGCGCTATGATTATTCTTGCTTACAAGAGGCTTACCATGCCGGGTGTTCATATTTCCTGAGATTATCTTCCGCTGTATGAAAGGCTCGAGATGTGACAATTAAGTTGGTATCAGAGCCTAAGTCCAAGGACTTAGGGAGAAAAGTTATGTCATAGGTTAAGTCCAAGTTTAAGGACTCACACCTATGAAACTAGGAAAGAAAATCCCCCAACCTGTGAGAGGAAATTGGGTAGAACTTGGTAGAAGATAGTTATTAGAATTAGTTCTAAGCTTAGACCCACTCATTCCATGGGAATTAATAAATTCATTATTCTTCTCAGTTTCCTTATTCTTATGGTAATGGCTCATCGCGTAGACTGGAATGGTATGCAACAGACCGCTGCGGGTCTGACACAAGCGTTGCAAACCATGGCGTAAGCAGGCGCAGGAGCAAGAGCTGGAGACCTACATCGCAACTTTCAGAGTCTGAACCCTCCACAATTATATGGTTCTTCTAATCCAGACGAGGTCGAGAACTAGATCGATGAAATGAATCGGATATTTGATGTCATATAATGTACAGACCAGGAAAAGGTGCGCCTTGCTACTTTTCAACTCAACAAGGATGCACGTACATGGTGGAAGTCAGTACCGGCACCTCCAGCTGACGCACCACACATGTGGGAAGGTTTTCTTACCTTATTTTGTGCCAAGTACTTTTCTGAGCATATTAAGGAGCGGAAGGCTATGGAGTTCGCTTCTCTACGCCAGGGCATGTTGTCAGTGGCAGAATATGAACTTCAATTTTCCCTACTGGCACCCTATGCTCCTCATATGATTAGCACTGACTTGCTGAAGGCTAATCAATTTTTGGATGGATTAAGGCCCGAATATATTCCACAACTGGGGACCCAGAATATCCGTACATACGCGAAAATGGTCCTCTGGGCACACCTATGTGAAAGGACCTTAGAGAAGGTCGAGAAATTAAAAGGTAAGGGTGAAGAATCAAGCCGAAGATCAGATCGACGTGATAAGAAAAGCAAGTTCAGCATCACGGAACCCTACAAATCCCGTGATAGTAAGAAAAGATCCCGAAATTGGAGTGATAGTGGCTACCACAAGAACAAGAAAGTCAAGGAAGAAGATAAGTAGATCACCACGGCCTGTACCTTTTGTGAGAAGTTCGGCCATTCCGATGAAGAATGCTGGAAGTGCCTTGGCGCTTGTCTATGTTGTGGCAGTAGGGAGCACCGCATGTCGGATTGCCCTGTTATGAAGGAGCTATCTTCTGGGGACGTAAGAGACATGCTCGTCTCAATGCCGTTTTAGATGATGAAGCTCCCAAGGATGATGGGCTTATGGAAGGTACCATTCACATCTGTTCACATCCTGCATTCGTATTATTTGATACTGGTGCTTCTCATTCTTTTATATCTACTTCATTCGCAAGAACTTTACCTCTTTCATCAGTTCCTTTACCTACGGACCTGGCTATTACTACACCTTTAGGTCCCGGAACCAAACTCACAAACTATTATCCTGATAGTGAGGTAATAGTAGAAGGACACAATCTTCCCGCAAACCTAGTATGCCTTGATATGGAGGGCTACGATGCTATTTTAGGGGTAGATTGGCTTCTAGATTATGATGCCTACATCAATGGATGCAACCAGATTATTTCTTTTCGGAAACCTGGTCTTCCAAGATTTTCCTTCCTTGGTATCAAGTATAATAAACATCATACCATCATTTCTTCTCTTCATGCTGGCAAACTGATTTTGCAAGGATGTGAAGCTTTCCTTACTTCTGTGATTGTTACCGAGTCTAATGAGATAATCTTAGCAGACGTCCCCATCGTAATTGAGTTTCATGATGTATTCCCATCAGATTTACCCAGTTTACCACCCAAAAGGGAAGTAAATTTCTCCATTGAACTCATCCCAGGAGCAACACCTGTTTCAATAGCCCCCTACAGGATGTCCCCCAAAGAACTTAAGGAACTGAAGAGGCAACTTCAGGAGTTATTCGACAAGGGTTTCATTCGACCTAGCACATCTCCTTGGGGTGCGCCAGTTCTTTTTATCAAGAAGAAGGATGGATCACTCAGGCTCTCTATTGACTACCGGTGACTGAATCAACTCACAATTAAGAACAAATATCTATTGCCGCGTATTGATGAGCTCTTTGATCAACTCTCGGGAGCAGAATACTTCTCCAAGATAGACCTCAGGTTAAGATATCACCAGCTCAGGATTAAGTATGAAGACATATTCAAAACTGCTTTTCGAAGCCGTTATGGTCATTATGAGTTTGTTGTAATGCCGTTCCGGTTAACCAATGTCCCAACATCATTTATGCAACTTATGAATAAAGTTTTCCAGCCTTATCTGGACTAGTTTGTGGTCGTCTTTATTGATGACATGCTTATTTACTCCAAGACAAAGGAGGAACATGATGAACATTTGAAAATAGCGTTGCAGACTTTAAGAGAACAAAAACTATATGCAAAGCTCAGTAAGTGTGAGTTCTGGCTAGAGGAAGTCTCATTCCTTGGCCATATTATTTCAAAGGAAGGTATCACAGTTGACCCTACTAAGGTGGAAGCAGTTAAGAACTGGAGCCGGCCAACGACCGTGTCAGAAGTAAGAAGCTTTCTAGGTCTGGCTGGGTATTACATGAGGTTTATTAAGGATTTTTCTAAGATTACTGTTCCTTTGACAAGACTTACAAGAAAAGAAAATCCTTTTATATGGTCGAAGGAATGTGAAGAGAGTTTCTTAACTTTTAAAGATCATCTCACTACAGCCCCTATATTATCATTGCCCATTGAGGGTGGTGGATTTGAAGTTTATACGGATACATCTGGCATTGGCCTAGGGTGTGTTCTTATGCAAAACGGGAAAGTAATTTGCTATTCTTCAAGACAGTTGAAGCGTCACGAGGAGAATTATCCCGTACATGATTTAGAATTGGCGGATGTTATATTTGCCATAAAAATTTGGCGTTACTACCTTTACGGAGAAAAATTCACAGTCTACTCAGACCATAAAAGCTTGAAATATTTCTTCTCCCAAAAGGAATTGAATATGAGGCAAAGAAGATGGTTGGAATACTTAAAGGACTTTGATTTTGCTATCCAATATCATCTTGGCAAGGCTAATGCTGTGGCAGATGTACTCAGCAGAAAACCAATGGGAAAACTATCAACTCTCATGATTAGTATGACTAATCTCATCTCTCAATTTGCTCAGTTAAACTTAGATATTGACATGAAGAAGGAAGATTATTTTATAGCCAATATCCGAACTCAACCCACATTAATAGAAGATCTGATCAAGCTACAAGATAATGACCCAGTATTACTGGAGATTAAAGCTAATATTACGTAAAGGCCGGATTTCTCTATTGCCAATGATGGAAGGTTGCTATTCAGGGGCCGAATTTGTATACCGGATCATGTTGATACTAAGAAACTGATCATGGAAGAAGCTCATAGTTCCAAGTACACCATTCACCCTTGTGGTACTAAAATGTATCAAGATCTTAAAAGGAACTTCTAGTGGCCCAACATGAAAAGAGAAATATCAGATTTCGTGTCTCGCTATCTCACTTGTCAACAAGTAAAGGTAGAACATTTAAGACATGCAGGTAAATTACACCCCTTGAATATTTCTGAATGGAAATGGGAAGGTATAGGGATGGATTTCATTATGGGTTTACCTAAAACAAGAGGTGGACACGATGGTATATGGGTAATCATAGACCGATTGAATAAGTCTGCACATTTTCTACCAATAAAAATTCGGTGGTCTGTGGATATTCTAGTGGCATTATACATAAGGGAAATCGTCAAATTACATGATGTTACTGTCACTATCATTTATGATTGAGATCCTTGATTCACATCACAGTTCTGGAAGGGTCTACAACATTCTTTAGGTACCCGACTGAACTTTAGCACGGCATTCCATTCACAAACCGATGGTCAAACTGAAAGGACAAATCAAGTGGTGGAAGATATGCTCAGGGCTTGTGCTATTGATTTTGGAGGAAGTTGGCATGATCACTTGTCTCTAGTAGAATTTGCATACAATAATAGCTACCAAGCTAGCATTCAAATGGCACCATTTAAAGCTCTATATGGAAGAAGCTATCGTTCCCCTATTTGTTGGAATGAAGAAGGAGAAAGGCAATTTCTCAGTCCTGACATTATTAGGGATACTACCGAGAAGATTAAACTTATTCGAGAAAGACTCCAGATGGCACAAGACCGGTAGAAATCTTATGCTGATAATCGAAGACGCGACTTGGAGTTCCAAGTGGGAGATCATGTGTGTCTTAAAGTTTCTCCGGGTCGTGGTATTCAAAGATTTGGCATTAAAGGCAAGCTTACACCAAGATTCATTGGCCCATTTGAAATTCTAGAAAGGGTCGGTGAAGTGGCTTATCGATTGGCTTTGCCTCCATAACTAGCAGGAGTTCATGACGTATTCCATATTTCTATGTTGAAGAAATATGTTTATGATCATTTCCATGTCATCACCTACAACAATCTGGAGATTAAGAAGGATTTAACATTTGAGCAAAAGCCAATCAGGATCCTTGAACGGGAGATACGTCAACTTCGGAATAAAAGTATTCCTGTGGTCATGATCCAGTTGACAAAGTCAGAAGAAACATGGGATACGGAGGAAGCTATGCTCAAGAAATATCTGAAGTTATTTAATTGTAAATACACTCTCCATATAATCCATGTATGGAATTTGGGGACCAAATTCTCTTAAGTGGGGTAGGGTGTAATGTCTTGGAATTTTATAATTTATTTCTAGGAATTTTTTGTAATTTACAAAGGCCCAAATGGATTAATAAATGAATCATTATTAAGGCCCAATTATGATGAACAATTAACCTAGCCTATTTAAATAAAGCCCAAAGGATTTAAGGACCAAGCCCATGAAGTTTGACCCATATTCTAGAATGTTAATTAATTTATTCACGGAATATAAATATAAATACCAATTAATTGGATAATGGGGTGGATAATAGAATAAAAGAGTTTGAAGCAATTCAAATTCGACACCTAGGATCTGTGGTGGTCTATCGTGCAACCGCTACATCCAAGAAAGCGGCCCATTATTTGACCGCTACATTCTGTCAGTTCCACGAATTGAAGAAAGAGCAAAAAGATTGGATTTTTAAGGCTCTATCACCTAGGGATCGAGATGGGAAGGCTAGTAAACATGCTAAGGACACTCAGAAGTCTGTATAGAACCAACTAAGGACTCTAGAACCGATCTAATCCTCAAACCCTAGCCAAACCATATAAATAGAACCAAGATTTTACCTGCACGACCCTTACATTTGGCTCGCGTGGAATCAAGGTAAGGAGGTATTATTTTGGGCTAGTTCTTTAGAAGTTTTTATTCCCAATACATAGGACTAACATCCCTCAAAATTTCGTGCTAGGAGATCAAGCACACAGGAGATAGAAGCCTGCAAAGTTGCTACTTCTACATTAGCGGCCCAGGAAACTGTGCGAAAGTCCTATTAAGATCAAGAAATTAGGAAACCAAATTGAGGTAATTAGCATTAGTACCTTTAGAACATTTTGTTCCCCTTAGTATCTACTTCTTACCCTCCAAATTTCACGTCATTAGGTCAAGTGGATCAAGAGATAGCAGGACGTGAAGTTTCTAATTTGCCATAAGAAGTGCAGAATTAGGGTTGACTTCCAACATCAAATTCTAAGCCTAAAAGCCTTAGCAGAGGTAGGTAATCTCATGAACGGCTGAAATCTCATTCTAGGGATAAAATCCCTCTTATTTCACTTGATTTCATGCTTTATAGACCGAGAATTTCATGTTTTATGCATATAGTATACATTCATGCATATTCTTAGCCCTAAATAAGTTAAGAGGAACTTTCTTGTTGATTCACAGAAAACCCATGCATATTGTTAGCTTAACCTTTGTTCCATCATGATAGGGAAGTTTATACATGTTGATTTCCAAACATGATGTGTTTTAGACATAGTTGTTCTTATTTTAATTTTACTGTCAGATGTTCTCTAGAGGCCTAGTCTTTGACCACAAAATCTTGCGTAGCGGCCCTACGATAAGCCGCTAGACACTCTGTGAACCCGATTTTTATGAAATCTTTGACGGACCATAGATTGACCGTTAAAGTACCTCTGACGGCCTTACGATAAACTGCCAAGCTGTTTGTAATGGCCCTATATTTGACCACCAATGTTCTATTTTCTGTCAAACCAAGACAGATTTAAGAACATCCCATTAACTTATAAGTAAGCCTAGTTAACTATGTTCTAACCTATTTTAATGGTATTTCATTACGATGAGTTTTAAATTACAGATTCATGACAGTGATCGCATGTTCTTTATCATACTTGGGATTATTTTAAAGCTTATGCTAATTTCATGCCAAAACTTATACTTTGTATTAAATACATCTTTCAAGGGTGATAATAAACGTGGTTCACTGATTGGTTTATCACTATTACAAATTCTCTTCTTATTTTAGAGTCATTTCTATAAGTACATGGCATATATTCCGGTATATGACCATTAGTTACACTTTTGCACTATAGGGACATAATCTTCAACTTGATAACCTCTCTGTTGGATATTCCTTCCAATACACTAGGAAATCTTGTTTCAAGGCCTCCGTCATTCTCCGCGAGCCTGGGATTCCCACTAGGACGTCGAGTTGGTTGTACTATTAAAGCCCAAATTGTCTAGAAAGCACTACCAATGTTTTCTGAATTCTGTCCTGAAACGGTTCAATACTCGACCGCTAAGGCCCCTTAACGGTCCAGTACCTGACCGCCAAGGTCTCTGAGTCCAAACTGATTTTTTTCTGGATTCAGCCCACTCTAGCGCCCAATATCAGACCGCCATATCAATATAGCGACCCGGTTATAGACCACTAAGTTTTCTGAATAGTTGACGCAAGGTTTGACCCAAGGGTTAATAGTCCTATAATCCTAGACTGACTAATGATAGTCCGGGACTTGTATCCTTATTCAAAGACATCTAAGATAAAGTATGAAAGATAAAGAATGTACCGCTATGCTGTCGAATTTTCTCTAAAGGCATAACTTAGTTATTAATGCATTTCTTGAACTCATAAATCTATATTTGGTGCATTCTTATTATTGACATTGAGTCATGAACACTTATTCAACTTATTACATGCGTGGCCAACTTTATTGCTATATACGTGGAAGTAGCTTGATTTATACTTGAAGATACGATTCGAGCACTGATTGTGTTCAAGGGCTCTATGCTAGTCCCCTCGGTTGATTGTCAGAAATATACTATTATAAACCATGGGGTATGATGCTACTGGCGTCACATTGCGCTGGGAGTACTTTCTTTATAAATAAGTGAAATTATCCACTGCTCGTGAAGTGAAAATATCCACAGAAATTCGTGAAGTACTTGTTACTAAGTGAAAAGTACATTCTCGCTTGACTTGCTAGTACATTCTCGTTACATTCTTGTTCATGAAAGGCCATAATTACATTCTTGCTTGATCATGCTTGCTCAATCATATCTTAACTTGATCATGTCTTGTTACTTTGGTTTATTCACGTGATTTATCGCATTCGCCTGATTTTACTTTATTCTCTAGAGCCCAAAATGCTTCACTTTAATATTACCTTCATGTTGATGCGAAGATACCTACTAGGCAAGTGTGCTCATTACCTATTTTCTAATCTTTCCAGGAGATGCAAGTAGTTCGGATTCGGATTCGAGTTATTCAAGTGATGGGTCCGACAGCGAATGAAGGTCACATAAGATTGAGAGAAGACTTAGGAAGTCAATGATGTCTAGATCGAGTTCATGTAATTTTTTCTTTATTGAGTCACATAGTTGAATAATTGATGTATTTGGATCATTCTTATTATTAATAAAAGTGAAGGTTTGAGTAAATTATTGTGCAATTACTTTATGTGATTGTTATTGCGCTATGATTGTTCTTGCATACAAGAGGCTTACCATGCCGGTTATTCACATTTCCCGAGATTGTCTTCCGCTGTATTAAAGGCTCGGGCGTGACAACTGATGAGCTTATTTTTCCTTCTGGGCAGCGTTACGACTCTAACGTGGAGACTACAGATTCTTCCGCTTTGACGTCGAGTGAAGGAGGTAGTGGGGATGCGTACAGCTCGGCAGAGGGATCGCCAACTCCGATCACCTCTAGAGGGCACGTGGTCAAGATAGTTCCCACACAAGTTGTGTCAATGTCAGGACCGGCCGTCACCGAGGGTACCGAGGGTGGGTCCCTTGGTGCTGAGGATCCCTCAACTACCGGTCCTCAAGTAAGACCGCGGGGTTCTCAGAGTCCCCCTATTTTCATAGACTAGAAGGAAATTTTTTTTCTTTTCTTTTTTATTTTTTACGTGCAAGGTTGGCCCTTGTGGTATGTAATGGCAGTAGTATTTAATACAGAATTGACTGTTTCTTACCGCTTTTGATGCGATTTGGCCACCGTATCTGTAGTTGCTAAAATGGTGGGGTTTTTATTTGCGGATATCTTGCGTGCGGCGACTGTCGTAGCACTGGCGCCTCTCCGACTTTCGATGCCTTTGACGACTTGCTATTTTGCGTGTCCCAGGGGAGAAGTCATTAGAGGGAGAGCAACTGCCCCTTGGGGAAGGGTTGCCGCCTTTCACATTTTTTCAAGGGGAGGATCATTTAAGGCAAGTGTTCCCCCTACCGGCCTATAAGTAAGGTCCCGGAGGGCGCCTCCACTCTTCTTCAACGCTTAGGGCTTTCATTATAGTTCTTCCTCTTTCTCCCTTTTCGTGAAGTGCTTGTCTCTGTGCTGGGAAGTTATCAGCGAAATATGGAAGGCGATGTGGAAGATGATAATCTTGGCGGTCACCATAGGCGCTCGTGCTACTTCGGCGTGGAAGAAGGGACTGCGATAGGTGGGTGGCGTGCAAGAAAGGACAGCGCTTAATAGCGCGCCTGTTCCCGACCGCTGGACCACCGCCACCATCTTTGAAGGAAGGTAGAAGCAGAGGGAGGTTCGAAGAAACAGGGTGTCCGGCATGGCGGCCCCACCCTGCTCCTTCCTCACCTCGGCCTGCTTCTCCCTCCTCTTCCATCCCCGCCGTCCACTTTCTCCCTCTTCTGCTCTTCAACCAATTTCTTCCCTCTTCTTTCACTCTTTGGAGGATGCCTTTATCCTTGCTAGCACCACTTGAGGGTGCTTGCTTTCGGCTCCGTCCTCCTTCCAGATAGTTGGTAGAGGAGGACATCACTTGTATTCCTTCCCCATCTTCCTCTGATACCTCTCTTCTTCTTTTTTGTTGTTCCTGAGTTTCTCAAGTGAACGAGGTCAGCTGCCCTGTTATCCGAGCCAGTTTCTAAACTGGGTAGAGTCAGTTGCTCAGTCTAGGGGTGCTAGCCATGTCCGCACCGAGTCATGAGCTCGTGTTGTAGTATCTGTGGATGTAATTTTTGCTTTTGATATGTGTTTTATTGGCTATGGCCTATCTGATGTATGAAGAGACATTAATGAAAGAAAAATTGTTGCCATTTATTGCTTACATGTCTGAGAAAAGCTCAAAAGTAGAACTTTCCTAATGTTACCACGTTCCATGTCCGAGGGATGAGCGCTCATTCCATCGTAGATAATCGGTATGCCCCCTTTCCAAGCATCTCGACCACTCAGTAAGGGCCCTCCCAATTATGGGCTAGTTTACTGGCTGCCTGCAGTGATCGAGAGGCCTCGATTTTTTTGAGGACAAAATCTCCTGGCTGGAAAGATCTGTCTCGGACTTTGGCGTTGTAGTATCGAGTGATGCGATGTTGATACTCCATGGCTCGGGTGCGCGCGATCTCTCTTATCTTGCTCACCATATCGAGGTTTTCTAGCAATTTTTGGTCATTCACCTCGGGTTAGAAGTTGATAACTCAGAGAGATGGGCTACTAATTTCCAAGGAATCACGGCGTTCGTGCCATACGCCAACTGGTAGGAAGTTTCACCGGTGGCGGTTCTGGGAGTAGTTCGATGTGACCATAGTACGCTTGGCAGTTCCTCGAGCCAATTGCCCTTGGCTTTCCCGAGCCTAGTCTTAATGCCTATTAGTATAGCTTTGTTGGCATTCTCGACTAGCCCGTTGGCCTGGGGGTGGGCCACCGAAGTGAAGTGGTTGCGAATGTCGAGAATGCCCACAAAGTTGTTTTAAAAGGCATTAAGACTAGGCATGGGAAAGCCAAGGGCAATTGGCTCGAGGAACTGCCAAGCGTACTATGGTCGCACCGAACTACTCCCAGAACTGTCACTGGTGAAACTCCCAACTAGTTTGTGTATGGCACGGACGCCGTGATTCCTTTGGAAATTAGCAGCCCATCTCTCCGAGTTATCATCTTCTCACCCGAGGCGAATGACCAAAAATTGCTAGAAAACTTAGATATGGAGAGCAAGATAAGAGAGATCGCGCGCACCCGAGCCATGGAGTATCAACGTCGCATCACTCGATACTACAATGGCAAAGTCCGAGACAGATCTTTCCAGCCAGGAGATTTTGTCCTCAGAAAAACCAAGGCCTCTCGACCACCGGAGGCAGTCGGGAAACTAGCCCCTAATTGCGAAGGCCCTTATCGAGTGGTCGAGACGCTCGGAAAGGGGGCATACCGATTATCTACGATTGAAGGAGCGCTCATCCCTCAGACATGGAACGCGGTAACATTACAAAAGTTCTACTTTTGAGCTTTTCACAAACATGTAAGCAATAGATGGCAACATTTTTTCTTTCATTAATGTCTCTTCATACATCAGATAGACCATACCCAATACAGCACATATCAAAAGCAAAAATTACATCCACTGATACTACAACACGAGCAGATGACTCGGTGCGGACATGGCTGGCACCCCCAGACCAAGTCACTGACTCTACACATTGTATAAATTGGCTCAGATAATGGGGCAGCTGACCTCGTTCACTCGAGAAACTCAGGAACAACAAAAAAAAGAGAGGTATCAGAGGAAGAAAAAGAAGGAAACCAAGCGAAGGCCTCCTATGCCAACTCTTTGGAAGGGACGGGAGCCGAACAGAAAGCACGCACCCTCAAGTGGTGTGACGCAAGGATAAAGGCATCCTATAAAGAGTGAAAGAAGAGAGGAGAAATTGGTTGAAGAGCAGAAGAGGGATAAAGATGACGGCGGAGATGGAAGAGGAGGGAGAAGCGGGCCGAGGTGAGGAAGGAGTAGGGCGGGGCCACCATGCCAGGCGCTCTGTTTCCTCGAACCTCCCTCTGCTTCTACCTTCCTCCAAAGATGGTGGCGGCGGTCCAGCAGTCGGGAACAGGCGCGCTGTTACGCGCTGTCCCTTCTTGCACGTCGCCCGCCCATTGCTGTCCCTTCTTCCAGGCCGAAGTAGCACGAGCGCTTGTAGCGACCGCCAAGATTATCATCTTCCACATCGCCTTCCATATTTCGCTGGTACCTTCCCAGCACAGAGACAAGCACTTTGCGAGAATGGGGAAAGAGGAAGAACTGCAATGAAAGCCCTAAGCGTTGAAGAAGAGTGGAGGCGCCCTCTGAGACCTTTCTTATAGGCCGGTAGGGGGAACGCTTGCCTTAAATGATCCTCCCCTTGAAAAAATGTGAAAGGTGGCAACCCTTCCCCCCGGGGAAGTTGCTCTCCCTTCAATGACTTCTCCCCTAGGACGCATAAAATAGCAAGTTGTGCAAGGCATCGAAAGTCGGAGAGGCGCCAGTGCTACGACAATCGCCGCACGCGAGATATCCACAAATAAAAACCCCACCTTTTTAGCAACTACAGATATGGTGGCTAAATTGCGTCAAAAGCGGTAAGAAACATTCAATTCTATATTAAACACTACTACCATTACATACCGCAAGGGCCAACCTTGCACGCAAAAAAGAAAAAAGAAAAGAAAAAAATTTTCCTTCTAGTCTATGGAAATAAGGGGACTCTGAGAACCCCGCAGTCTTTCTTGAGGACCGGCAGTTGAGGGATCCTCAGCACCAAGGGACCCGCCCCCGGTACCCTCGACAACGGCCTGTCCAGACACTGACCCCACTTGTGTGGGAACTATCTTGACCGCGTGCCCTCAAGAGGTGAGCGGAGTTGGCGATCCCTCTGCCGAGCTGTATGCATCCCCACTACCTCCTTCACTCGACGTCGAAGAGGAAGAATCTGTGATGCGGGACGGACACGGGGACTGACTCTAAGTAATGCGGACCTCGGACTCTACGTGCAGACGCGACCAGAAACATACGAATAGGAGAGACACTTCAGCCCGACACTAAGAGTTCCTATGGGCTATATATCGCTAACAAAAATGCAAGCTCACTCGTCGTCCCAAGCGAGGGATAGCGTGGATCCGCGCGGTTGAGAAACCGGCAGAGTCAAGGGTGGTCGACTCACTTCCGTGCTCGGATTGAGCCACAGGACGGGTCACTCTCTTGCTCACAGTGGTGACATGAACTCACGGGCAAGATTCCTATCGCACTCACATCGTGATGAGGACATCACCGGCACTTTCATATGATCGAGGATCCCGATGCTCGCCACCTATGCTACATCTTGTTCACCACTTTATTTCGAGTCATATGATGTAATTTTTATTTTCTTATCATGTCCTTTTCCTTTTATTTGAGTACAATACCTAGGTTAGGTAGCTATTTACCTAAGTCTTAAGTCATTATGTGTGTTATTGGGCCCAATTATATGGGCTAGGCCCAGGGGCACCCCCTTCCCCTTGGTTTAGTGTTAGAAGTCCAAAAGTTAGGGACTTAAGTTAAATTGTGGGGTTCCTATAAATAGGACCCCAATCCCTCATTTGTAAGCTAATGAAGTAATGATAAAAGTTTGCCAAAGCATTTGTGCATCTCTCTCCCTCTCTCTCTAGCTCTATTTCTCTCTCTCTCTCTCTAAAGGGGGCGAACCCCATTCGCTCTCCTCCTCTCTCCAAATTTTGAAATTCACTCTCTCTCCTCCCTATTCACCTCTAATTAAGACCCCTCCCCCTTCCCCATACCTCTCATTTAATCCCCCTCCAACCCCTAGGTGGAATCCCCTTCTCCAAGGCCCCTCTCCCTCCTCCCAAGCAACCTTTCCCCTTCCCCATACAACCTTTCATTTTCCCAAGGGAGAATCCCATCTCCCAAGCACCCATTCACATCCCCAAGACACCCCTTCCCATTCCCTAGACCAGAATTAAACCCTCCATTAACCACACATTCAAACCAAAGGAGAGATCTCTCCTCCCTCTCTCATTCCCAACCCAAATTCACAGCTCCCCCTTCCTCCACTTGCTAGACCACCTCCCATCCCCCTTTCTGCCTCTCCCACTTCTTGGAACACCCCCTCCCAGACCCCATCATAGCCAAGGGTCATCCCCATACCCATCCACCTCACTTCCCCTCCCATAAACCCCATTTTCTCCCATCTTCTTCAAATTACAGCTCTCAGTCCGAGTGTAGCAGAAAGAGTCCGACTTGCAGAAGCATTCATGGATTCATACAGCGACATCTGAAGGCGTACCATACCATTCTGGAAAGGTCATCCAATCAGCTTTGCAGGCGAGGTGATCCCATCCCGTTCTGAATTCGGGGCTGTCCGGGAGAACCATTCTTCCCCGACTACGCTGGGCTCCCTCTGCAGAGTACCTGAACCCGGTTAGAAGCTGCACCACGACAAACGGCGGAAGATTAAGACTACGAGCCCTTCTAAAACGTTCTTCCTCCTCGAGTGCTCTATCAGAATCAAGAAGCAGAACCGCGTTCGGCATCCGGAGGCCAAAGTTCTCATTTTTCTCCCTCGGCTGCGCGGGTCTACCTCCCACAGTCTGCAACGACCTGCCTTCACTCTTCTGAGTCTCCCCATCCTCTCCGACATCAGACGGCTTCCCCGTCGGTTTTTCTGCGTAGAGGGCTCGTCCCCGGTTCCAGAAAATCTGGCGGTTCATGATTCGGAGTCCAGAAACGGTTGGGGCACTCTCTGCAACCTGCTGTGTGAGATCAGAAGCTGCCTATCCCAGATTCTGCCCCTCTGTTAAAACCTCCACCACGGCCACATACTTCAACTTCTGGAGGCGCTACTTGGCTGAGAGCTGCAACCACGAGTCTTCCACCACCACCAACAAGCGGCGTCCCTTTCGGCTTTAGGAAGTGCCTTTTCCATTTTTTCTCCCCCGGGCGCGCAGGCAGTCCGTTTAGGTCCTGCCCCGACAGTGCCTCACTCAACGGACTCCTCCTCACCGCCCCGACATCCTCTGGTGCTGTTCTTGGTTGCTGCTCGAAGAAGACTCATCTACGGACGTCCTCGACTTGGTCTCGCCCCATTTGGACATTGGGAGCTGCCATGGTGACTTCGCCCATCTGCTGCTGCCCCTGGGAATAGCCTGCTTCTGCATGCAGAGGACCTGTTCCAGAGCCCGTTCCTGCCAGCGACGACTTCCGGACCACCCACAAAAAATCACAGTCGTACCTGGGTACGTCGGCGACATTTTGGCACAAGTCTCATCAAGTTCTGAGTCCAGGAGAGCTCACAGCGGTGACTACATCGACCCCCTGTCTTGCTGTCCCCGACCCGGGCAGATCCGGCCGGGTGCTCCGTCGGCGCGAGCGAGCTTATCTCCCCTCCCCGCCTGGCTGGCTTAACGCCCCTCCCTGTGCGGAGGTAGTGTTTGACTTGTACTTTGAAATCCCCACCCCAAGTCCACCCTCCTGTGTGAGGTGTAGTGATTGTAATCTTTAAATAGGTCAAGCTTTATCGGCGCAGTGTGCGGGGAATCCACACTTCCCCGCTCGCCCTCGTCTCCGACCGAGATCAGTGTCTTCACACCGATCAGGTGAGCCTCGGGTTGCCCTACTCTACTGGAATTACTTTGCTTGTTTAGTATTGCTTCTTAGTGCCGTCGGTCGGTGAGTGAGCGCCCGATCTCAAATCATCATCAATTTGAGTGCCACCGCGGAGCGAGTTGAGAGAGAACCACTACATCCCACGTCCTTGGCGTGCTGGCCGCCCACGGAATTGGGGCATCCCGGACCCTTAGGGGTACAGCCCAAGCTAGTCAAACCTCTGGAAAGGCGAGGTCCATCCTCGGACCCTCACCACTATCGCCGGTCCACCTACGGACCCGGGTGTGCGCGACGCGAGTGAGTCCGCTAGTGTGACGCTGCCAACTTGTTGATTGCTTGCAAATTTCAGGTCCAAGGGGTCGTGTCACATCAGTTGATATCAGAGCCAAGTTCACAACTTGTCTCTCTACAAGTTGGTCCTAGGGCGCATTCGCATTTAGAGTCTTTATCGGGCCACCCAGTGCATCATCATTTACACTCCACATTGGTTAAGTCCCCTCAACACGGCCTTCCCCAAGAGCCCAATTGACCCCCTCCTCATGGACATCATCCTAGAAGGGGACCTTAGTTTTGATGGATCTAGTCCTAATGCCTACCTAAAGTGGGAGGCTACCATGGATAAACACTTTGATAGGACTAGGGTCTATGGACACGCTAGAGTCCGCAGGGCCACAGGGTGGCTTCGAGGACAAGCCAAGAAGGAGTGGGAACGCATAGTGAGCTTAAGAAGGATTTGGAGGCAAGAACCCATAGACTCATGGAAAGAGATGAAGATTGAGCTTAGGAAGATCTACGCTCCCCGACCTTCCCACTCCTACCGTGAGAGCCATAACCCGAGGAGCACTCCCACTTCTCCTTTCTCTCCCGAGAAACTCCGACCTCAGATTGAGGCAAAAGGCAACCATGGCCCTAGAGCTTGGTCACCTCGGGATGAGTTTGATAGGAAAAGGTTAGACTATGATCCCTATGATGACTATGAGAGGCCCCAACATTACGGGCATAGGAGTATCCCATTCCGGCCCACTAATCTTCCTCCCACCCCTCCTTCGACAAGAGTCACCCCTAGTCAAAGCATGCCCCGGCAAGAAGGGAGTTCCAATGGACCAAGTGTGGGTGAGACCACTCAGGAAAATAGACAACAATGCTCTAAGTGTAGAGGCTTTGGACACTTCATCCATCAATGCCCTTCATGAGAGATGTCCAACACACTAACTGAAGAAATAGTTACCCCCATCCAAAGGGAACTTGAGGAGGTGATTGAAGTCCATGAGGCACCCCTAGAATGGGAGGAGGAATATGAAGCCCAATGTTAAGAGTTGGGTCAAGAGAACCCATCCCTACCCAAAGAAAACCCATTGAGCCTAACTGGGTACACCCTCCCTCATGAGTTACATGATGACCAACCAAATCCCCCACCCCTCCCTCCATGAGAATTGTGATTCTTGGGGAACCCCTCATTGAGTGGCTTAAGCAAGACCTCCTCCTCCACATCATGCGCCCCCCCATAGATAAACATAACCCAATCGTGCCCACACTACCATTCCACACAGCCTATCATTCGTTTTGCTTTGTAGGAGCCATGAGGGACTTGATTAAAGGCATATTAAGGCAAATAGAGGTGACACACATGTTGGCCTTAGGAGTGAGTGATACGGGGTACCTTAGTTTCTCACACCCCTTTATCAGGTCCATCATCTCCATTTACACCAAGGGTCCTTGCATGAGTGAGCTCGTATTGTTTCTACCCGAGCCCGATGACTTTTACACCACCCCCCTACCACAAGAAAAGGGCACTCAACCTAGGGAATCCGCTTTGGTACTTACCCCATTAGGAGACGAGTGCCTAGCCCACACTAGGGAGTGTATGCTTTGGAGTGCTCCAGGTCTAAGATGGGAAGAAGCCTCAATCCCCTCAACCCAAGTCCTCCTAGATCCACATGATCCCTTCCCACTAGCCCTTCTTTGCCAACCCACCTCCTTACCCGCCTACATCTTTCCCTACCCCTCATCCCTTTGCAAGGAACATTACGATAGGTCCCACCAGGTTCATGATTCCCACTTCCCTATGTGTACTAGGGACCCTATGACGACCACTTAGATTAAAGCCCACCTCCACATCACCCACCCCTTAACCCATCTCGAACCTTTTGGCCACTTTCTATGGGCTTCTGAGTACTCATCACTCACCACCCACTCCCTCCTACCCTCACCCACCATGTCGAACCTAACCCACCCATTCCAAAACTTAGCCCACACTATGAGAGCCATGACCATGGGTGACATCCACCTAAGAAATGAGGAATTGACCCATCCCAAGATGTCCACTTTCTTGGGCCCCTTCGACCCCCATGAGTGGAAACCCCCAAATCAACCCCCACCTAAAGATGGGACCATTTTGATGGGAATGCATGTGCCACTACATTTTGCATCATTTGGTAGGGCTAGTAAGCCCAGTCATCTCATACATGTCACACACACTTTAGGCCCAATGCAGGACTGACTCACATTTGGATGTGCTGGTCCTCCATCATTCATCATTGATCATATACATGTTAGGAGCCTCTACGGGTGTCCGGCGGGTCCCCCGGCATTCATCACCACTTTGAGTGATAGGTTTCCCTACAGATACCATGGCCCTCCAACCATTGTTATGCAGCCCATGCATGATAGGGCCACTTGTGGCTGCCCCGGTCCACCCGTTCATCAAGGTCCACATGGCATCACAGAATGATAGGTCAATTTACGGTTGCCCCGGTCCACCTTTGCATGCTATCCTCTTTCACACCCACTCACCGCATTATGATGCATGGCATGAGCATACACGCAAGCAATTCTTGACGAACGGTGAGGTTCACAAAGAGCGGACAAGAGCTCGCGAGCGCCACTTGGAATTCCAAGTAGGCAATCTGGCGATGATGGCATTGGAGTGGCTCTACCCTAGGGTCACCTCCAATTCGAGGGCACGAGGACTTGGACCTTCCCAAGTTCTGAGTGACTTTGGCAACCCGGCCATCGGGTTGGACTTACTAATGGGTTTTGGGATTCACCCCATTTTCCACGTAGCGGATCCGGCACCCTATATAGGCACCGCGGTGGATCCTAGTGAGTGCCTCGAGCCTTTATCTTCCTTTGAGAGGGACACCCCCGGAGAGCCACCAAAAATTGGCCTGAGAACCCGACGTGCGCACACGGAGGCAATACTAGGCAAGCAGGGTTCCATCGCCAGCAAGAGGGTGTGCCTGAGCCACCTCGAGAGGATGAAGGACCGTCCCCTGGTTGCGGACGCAGGGTTGAGTTTGGAGGTTGAGGTTCACTCTGAGCTATTTAAGAGGACCACTTCCCCGGTGGGTCCATACTCGACGGAGTCGAGTTTTCCGTACCCCGGGGGTATGATGAGGACATCACCGGCACTTTCATATGATCGAGGATCCCGATGCTCGCCACCTATGCTACATCTTGTTCACCACTTTATTTTGAGTCATATGATGTAATTTTTATTTTCTTATCATGTCCTTTTCCTTTTATTTGAGTCCAATACCTAGGTTAGGTAGCTATTTACCTAAGTCTTAAGTCATTATGTGTGTTATTGGGCCCAATTATATGGGCTAGGCCCAGGGGCACCCCCTTCCCCTTGGTTTAGTGTTAGAAGTCCAAAAGTTAGGGACTTAAGTTAAATTGTGGGGTTCCTATAAATAGGACCCCAATCCCTCATTTGTAAGCTAATGAAGTATTGATAAAAGTTTGCCAAAGCATTTGTGCATCTCTCTCCCTCTCTCTCTAGCTCTATTTCTCTCTCTCTCTCTAAAGGGGGCGAACCCCATTCTCTCTCCTCCTCTCTCCAAATTTCGAAATTCACTCTCTCTCCTCCCTATTCACCTCTAATTAAGACCCCTCCCCCTTCCCCATACCTCTCATTTAATCCCCCTCCAACCCCTAGGTGGAATCCCCTTCTCCTAGGCCCCTCTCCCTCCTCCCAAGCAACCTTTCCCCTTCCCCATACAACCTTTCATTTTCCAAAGGGAGAATCCTATCTCCCAAGCACCCATTCACATCCCCAAGACACCCCTTCCCATTCCCTAGACCAGAATTAAACCCTCCATTAACCACACATTCAAACCAAAGGAGAGATCTCTCCTCCCTCTCTCATTCCCAACCCAAATTCGCAGCTCCCCCTTCCTCCACTTTCTAGACCACCTCCCAGCCCCCTTTCTGCCTCTCCCACTTCTTGGAACACCCCCTCCCAGACCCCATCATAGCCAAGGGTCATCCCCATACCCATCCACCTCACTTCCCCTCCCATAAACCCCATTTTCCCCCATCTTCTTCAAATTACAGCTCTCAGTCCGAGTGTAGAAGAAAGAGTCCGACTTGCAGAAGTGTTCACGGATTCATACGGCGACGTCTGAAGGCGTACCATACCATTCTGGAAAGGTCGTCCAATCAGCTTTGCAAGCGAGGTGATCCCATCCCGTTCTGAGTTCGGGGCTGTCCAGGAGAACCATTCTTCCCCGACTGCGCTGGGCTCCCTCTGCAGAGTGCCTGAACCCGGTTAGAAGCTGCACCACGACAAACGGTGGAAGATTAATACTAAGAGCCCTTCTAAAACGTTCTTCCTCCTCGAGTCCTCTATCAGAATCAAGAAGCAGAACCACGTTCGGCGTCCGGAGGCCAACGTTCTCATTTTTCTCCCTCGGCTGCGCGGGTCTGCCTCCCACAGTCTGCAACGACCTGCCTCCGTTGTTCTGAGTCTCCCCGTCATCTCCGACATCAGACGGCTTCCCCGTCGGTTTTGCTGCGTAGAGGGCTCGTTTCCGGTTCCATAAAATCTGGCAGTTCATGATTCGGAGTCTAGAAGCGGTTGGGGCACTCTCTGCAACCTGCTGTGTGAG
Source organism: Amorphophallus konjac (assembly GCA_022559845.1). Classification (NCBI taxonomy): domain Eukaryota; kingdom Viridiplantae; phylum Streptophyta; class Magnoliopsida; order Alismatales; family Araceae; genus Amorphophallus; species Amorphophallus konjac. The sequence goes on along the minus strand of CM040128.1, from coordinate 107,189,263 downwards.
ATCATAAGCTGCCTATCCCAGATTCTGCCCCTCTGTTCAAACCTCCACCACGGCCACATACTTCAACTTCTGGAGGCGCTACTTGGCTGAGAGCTGCAACCATGAGTCTTCCACCACCACCAACAAGCGGCGTCCCTTTCGGCATCAGGAAGTGCCTTTTCCATTTTTTCTTCCCCGGGCACACAGACAGTCCATTTAGGTCTTGCCTCGACAATTTCTCACTCAACGGACTCCTCCTCACCGCCCCGACATCCTCTGGTGCTGTTCTTGGTTGCTGCTCGAAGAAGACTCATCCACGGACGTCCTCGACTTGGTCTCGCCTCATTTGGACGTCGGGAGCTTCCGTGGTGACTTCGGCCATCCGCTGCTGCCCCTGGGAATAGTCTGCTTCTGCATGCAGAGGACCTGTTCCAGAGCCCGTATCTGCCAGCGACGACTTCGGGACCGCCCACAAAAACTCACAGTCGTACCTGGGTACGTCGGCGACATTTTGGCGCAAGTCTCATCATGTTCTAAGTCCGGGAGAGCTCACAGCGGTGACTACATCGACCCCTTGTCTTGCTGTCCCCGACCCGGGCAGATCCGGCCGGGTGCTCCGTCGGCGCGAGCGAGCTTATCTCCCCTCCCCGCCTGGCTGGCTTAACGCCCCTCCCTGTGCGGAGGTAGTGTTTGACTTGTACTTTGAAATCCCCACCCCAAGTCCACCCTCCTGTGTGAGGTGTAGTGATTGTAATCTTTATGCAGGTCAAGCTTCATCGGCGCAGTGTGCGGGGAATCCACACTTCCCCGCTCGCCCTCGTCTCCGACCGGGATCAGTGTCTTCACACCGATCAGGTGAGCCTCGGGTTACCCTACTCTACTGGAATTACTTTGCTTGTTTAGTATTGCTTCTTAGTGCCGTCGGTCGGTGAGTGAGCGCCCGATCTCAAATCATCATCAATTTGAGTGCCACCGCGGAGCGAGTTGAGAGAGAACCACTACATCCCACGCCCTTGGCGTGCTGGCCGCCCACGGAATTGGGGCATCCCGGACCCTTAGGGGTACAACCCAAGCTAGTCAAATCTCCGGAAAGGCGAGGTCCATCCTCGGACCCTCACCACTATCGCCGGTCCACCTACGGACCCGGGTGTGCGCGATGCGAGTGAGTCCGCTAGTGTGACGCTGCCAACTTGTTGATTGCTTGCAAATTTCAGGTCCAAGGGGTCGTGTCACATCACATCGGCATATGACCATATACTAAACTAGTAAATGAACGCCAAGAAGTAAGACCGTTACCTCCACGCTTCCAGCGTGGGGAAGACAACCCCGGCTAAATCTGTACTCCCGATTAACAAATATACTACGGTACAAATATTTCGACCCACTCCACGCAGGGAGGTAACAGGTCACATGTGGGGCCCGGGAGTATCGGGAAGTGGGTTGACGGGTAGCATCTTGATGTCACTCCTACGGTGCCGAAATCTGCGTTTTAGTGCTGTCCGGACGGCGCGATCTGCTGGTTCGTGGGGCCCACGTGCTGCTCAGTCCTCTAGACCTGATGGGGTGGGTCCTGCTGTGATGGTGACACCTAGGGCACGCTTCCCTGGATGGTGGTCAGACTAGAACACCGATCGGAGGCCGGGCGGCTCCGATCTCCACCTTTCGGAAGTGCTGGCCACAGATCTTCAACCTCTATTTTGCAGCGCGCGACCCGGCGAGATTTATGGCTACGATCAGCACCTATGTCAGATCGGCACAAAACTAGCGCCGTTGGAACGCTGACTCAAAATCCTTCGACCCTCTGTCACTCCAGAAAATTCGTTATGACTGTGCTTCTGATGGGGAATTTTAGAACCGGACTGATCTCTGTTTCAGATCTAGCTGGACAGAAATGAACTTTCCTGAGAGTTGGCATTGACCGCGATGTATACCTCCGAATCAGAAGATGAGCTCTTCATGAAAGTTGTAAAGGGGAGAGATACAAAAACAGAAATAATTTTTGTGAAGGATTTGGTGGAGGTTTGGTTGGGGAAAAATATTTTCTAGCTCTGGGTGGTCGGATCTAGACAGTAGGGACATAACTGAATTTGGGAGAAATACATGATTTTTAAAAAAATAGGTAGAAGGGTGTAGAAATTCCACGAAAATTTTTGAATGTTGGGGATGGTAGACAGAACCTCCAGTAAAATTGGCGATTGAAACAAAAATCGAAAAGAGGATTGAAAGGTGAAAACTTAGGGGTGCTCTGACACAGGACAGAGATCTGGCAGATCTGGTGGACTAGGAAGCAGGAAAAATGAAAAACGATGGCTGGAATTTTTTTTTTCTGTTTTATGGGATGTGGTGATGATCTATGGAACTCACCCTGAAAGTTTGGGCTCCAAAAGATCTCGTGGCTGGGAGCAGAAATTCCGGGAAGAAGGGGCTATCCTGGGTGGACAGAACTCCGGCGACGATGGTGGCGGTGCGATGGCGGCACGATGGCGGTGGCGGCGGCGGCAATGATCTTCACACCTGATAGATGAGGCTTCACACCTCTGATTCATAGCCTTCCCAGCTGCAGAAGGGGGAGAGAGGAGAGAGAGAGAGGGGCGCACCAAGCTATGCTCCAAGAAAATCCCACAAATTTTATGCATTAATTCTTCAAAATAGGAAATACAACCCTTTTATATGAAACCCATAGATCTTGGTTTACGTAGAGGAGATGCCAAACGCTATTTCCCCCATGTGGTCAAGCCTAAATAAAAAAGTTTAGCCTAATGAGGCCAAAAGAGGGGGGCGCCCCCCTTATTTTAAGGAGAGAAAGTGGGCTTTTCTCCCACTTTGTCTCCATTGGTCAACAAGAGAGGCTTGGTCCAAGTTCGGCCATAGACCAGCCAATTGGGCCTTCCAATCTAGGAAGTCCTTGTGAAAGAGAGAAGTCCAATTGGGCCTTAAGTGACTTAAAGACCCATTATGAAGCCTAATGGTCCAATATGGCCACACCCCTTAATGGACTCTAAAGGGCCTAATCCAAATGGCTTATTAAGAGCCTTACAAAGAGCCCAAAATGAAAACCCAAGTAAAAACACAAATTACAAGCCCAAATACAATACAAATAAATGCTAAAAAGTATCCAAACTCAAGGCGGAGACTCCAGACTATCTCGAGCCAAAGAGAAGCTGATCTAGCTCTAGTGGTGCTCCGCGTACGGTACCGACGGCTCACCGGTTCGTGCTTCTCGCTCGCTCTGGTGTCCGCACCAATTCTCCCCGTGTGGGAGAAACTTGACCCTGTCGAGTAAGGGTCAGCATCGCTCTGGTAGCGCTGTAGTAGGTCCAGATCTATCGGCTGCAACTCTCCATGGGTGATCCAAGTATCCTCGGTGGTGGCTCACCCTCTCCATCGCACTACGTAGCGCGGGTAGGATCCACTCCTGGTAACTGTCACCTACTCATCCAGTATACGATCTATATGCTCTCGCTGCAGTGGAAATGTGGTTGGTGGTGGACACTCAGGTGTGGGATCACTCTCAATGGGGGGAGATGGCTCAAAAGGCTCCCTAGGGATCACCGTTGGGTCCCTATATGCAACTAGATCCGACACATTGAAAGTTGAGCTTATACCATATTCCTCGAGCAGGTCCACAACATACGCATTAGATCCAACGCGTTTCAACACTCTAAATGGACCGGATCCGCGAGCTTGCAATTTCTTTACGGTTCCAGAGGGAAACCGTTTAGGTCTGACCCTGATCATGACATATTAACCCTCTTGGAACTCACGGTGGTGTCGATGGGCATCGGCTAACTCCTTGTACCGTGCATTGCTGGCCTCAATGTGACGACGGATGTCGTCATGCAGACTCCTAACATGCCTAGGAAAAGACTCGGTAGACTCAGACGCTCATGCATGAATGGGCATGGGGACAAGATCCACTGGCTTCCTAGGCCTACGACCTGTGACAATCTCGAATGGGCTCATACCGGTAGACCTGTTAACCGAATCATTATATGCAAATTTTGCCAGTGGTAATATGAGATCCCAATCCCCTACACGATCCCTCACAAGACACCTCAAAAGCTCACCCAGACTCCTATTGACCACCTCGGTCTGACCATCTGTCTGGGGATGATATGAAGTGGAAAACTTGAGGTGAGTACCCAACATATGCCACAATGTCTTCCAAAAATAACTGGTGAACCTAACATCACGGTCAGACACTATGGTGCGAGGCAACCCGAACTTGCACACCACATGAATAAGGAATAGGCGGGCTACCCTCGAAGCATCTGAAGTCTTCGAGTAGGGAATGAAAAGGGCCATCTTCGAGAACCGGTCAACTACCACATAGACCGAGTCATGCTTCCTAGAGGTACCTGGCAATCCCAAGACAAAATCCATGCTAACATCATGCCACGAGGCGTCAGGCACGGGAAGAGGCGTATAATGGCCCGAGCTTTGCTTCTTCATTTTGGCCGTAGCACATGTACAACACTGAGCAACAATATGAGCAACATCACGCTTCAAGCTCGGCCAATAAAATCTATGCTCAACAGCCTCGATAGTCTTGTTCCGAGCAAAGTGGCCGGCTAGACCTCCCGCATGTAGCTCCCAGACTAAGAAGTCTCAAATCGAAGTTCGGGGAACACAAAGCCTTCCTCCTCGAAAGAGGTAACCCTCCTGGAGCACATAATCATCATGATCTCTCGAGGGTCCGGCCTGGAGAGTGGTATAAATCTGACCGAAATCAGGACAGTCAACATTGGTCTCTCTCATCTTCTATAACCCTATGACCTCGGCACTCATGGTGGTCAGCAGACAAGCACGCCGACTTAAGGCATCAGCTACCTTGTTCTCACTCCAGCCTTATGTTTAAGCACAAATGTGTACTGCTGGAGATACTCAACCCATCGGCTGTGACGCACATTAAGCTTATTTTTGGAATGAAGGAACCTTAAAGCCTCATGATCGGAGTACAAGAAAAACTCCTGATGTAAAAGATAGTTCCTCCAATGCCTAAGAGCCTGAACAACTGCGTAGAATTCTTTATCATAAGTGGAGTATCGCAGTTTCGCGTCATTCAGCTTCTCACTGAAATATGCGACCAGGGGGGCCTCCTGACTCAACACTCCTCCAATTCCTACACCTGAGGCATCACAAGAGACCTCAAACACCTTCGAGAAATCTGGAAATCGAAGGATAGGTTTCTGGGTCATGCGCTCCTTGATGTCCTTGAAGGCAGCAGCAGCGGCCTTCATCCATACAAACATGCCCTTTCGAATATAGTCTGTGATCGTGGCAGTGACAGAGCTAAATCCGCAGATGAAACAACGATAGAATGTCGCGAGGCCATGGAAGTTGCGGACATCATGGACCGTAAGGGGTTCCGGCCACTCAACAATGGCCCGGACCTTCTCCGGATCGGCGGAGACCCCAGTACTAGACATAATAAAACCCAAGAAGGTAAGCTGAGGTGTCATGAAGGCACACTTCTGTGGGTTCACAAACAACTGCTCTTGCCTCAAAAGCAGACAGACCTACCGTACATGGTCCAAGTGGTCCCCTTTAGTGCGACTATATATAAGGATATCATCAAAATACACAACCACAAAGACTCCAATGAATGGTCGAAGGACCTGAGTCATGAGTCGCATGAAGGTGCTAGGGCATTGGTCAACCCAAAGGGCATAAGCAACCACTCTTATAGACCATCCTTGATCTTAAATGCGGTCTTCCACTCATCACCTGGCCTAATCCTCACCTGGTGGTAGCCACTCTTAAGATCGATCTTCGAGAAGATAGTGGCACTGGCCATCATGTCTAGCATATCATCTAGGCGGGGAAAAGGGAACCTGTACTTCACGGTGATTTTGTTGATGGCATGACTATCAATGCACATTCTCCACGTGCCAACCTTCTTTGGGGCGAGTAATGCGGGAACAGGACACGGACTCATGCTGTCCCGAACAGACCCTCTCTGCATCAACTCATCGACCTTCCGTTTTAGCTCGGCATGTTTCGTGGGACTCATGCGATAATGAGGAAGATTGGGCAATGAGGAGCCCGGAATCAGGTCAATAGCATGTTGAATATCCCGCATAGGTGGGAGTCCCTCGGGAAGCTCCTAGGGAAAGATATCAGTGAACTCCTGCAGAATAGGAATGACATTGGGTGGGAGTTCACCCTCGGACTTTGGCTCCACCTCTCAGACCATAATAGCAAACACAGGGCAGCCCCTACTAGCCTCCCGGTCCATTTCTCGGGAGCTAATCATCATCAACCTCCTAGTCGAGGGCTCGCCTGTGCCAGAAGTAATGGTCATAGCCCGGGTTGGGGATGGGGTACTGGGCCCGGGAATGGAAGGATCCAGAGTACTAGGGCTAGTACGACCCTTAACTGATGGGCTCTTGGGCCGAGTGGGGTGGAGGGTAATCCGTTGGCCAGCATGGTCGAAGGTACAGGTGTTCGACCGACCATGGAGTGTGGCATCCTGATCAAATAACCACGGGCCTACCAAGAATGATATTGCCCACCTCCATGGGGAGGACATCACACCAGATCTCGCCACGGTAGGCATGGAATTGCAGTGGGACCAAACACCGCAGCTTGATCAGAATAGAGGTGGAATCCACCCAAGATACTCGATAGGGGCAAGGATGATCCATGAGAGTAAGACCAAGACGTGAGACAGCACCTGTGGAGATTACATTGATGCAAATCCCACTATCGATGATCACCTTACACACTTGCCCACCCAACCTACAGTATGTATGAAAGATAGTGGTCCGACGCCAGTCATCACTAGCCTGCGACTGGGTGAGAATACACTTGACAACCCCCAAGTGGGTATCGTCCGAATGCTGGGCATCCTGGCCATCACCTTCAATCTCATAGTATTCGTCAGCTAGCTCCTGATCTGCTTCATAGCTGACTAACACAAGATCTGAAGAGGTGGCATCCCCGACCTGTGTGTCCCTAATGATAAGAGACTGGCGAGTGGGACACTAGTTGGCAAAATCGATAACACTGCTGCCGTGATCCACTAGGCTCCCCGATCAAAGGTCCTTTCCCCTTATCCTCTCGACGGATAGGAGTTGTAGGCAACAAAGGACGAGCAATGGGTGCGGGTGCCGGTGGATGGACCGTCGGTGCTGTGGGTTGGGGACGAGGAAGGATATCCCTCGGAGGTGGAGGACGAGGCCTAGGAGCGAATGGCTCGGGACGAGTGGGCTCCTGAGGTCGGGCCATGGGGGCCCTCGGATACGTGCCTGAAGAGCCACGAGGCTCGACACTACGAGGAGGAAAGGGACCCAACAGATGGGTAGGCTCAAACTCCGCCTCGAATTGCTCCAATTCGAGAGCAACCTGATACACCTGTTCCAAAGTGGTCACATTGTGGTGAAAAAGTTCATATTGGTAGTTCGGCCGTAGACCTCTTCGAAAGCGCGAGATGGTCATGGTGCTCTCTTCCGTAACTCCACACCACAAATAATACTCATCAAACTTGACAGTGTACTCAGTCACGAACCAGTTCACTTGGGAGAGACTTTGCCATTTGCTTATGAAACGCTGGCGGTATATGGCAGGAAGGTATTTCTGCCTCAACTTGATTTTCATGTCATCCCAAGTACCGATCGGGGGTTGATGTCGCTGCATTAATAGACTCTCCACATTTATCCAATAAGTTTGGGCCTGCCCATGCAACTTCATCTTCGCGTACCAAACTCTTCGGTTGTCCGTCATCTCAAACCACTCAAAGTACCGGTCCATGCCGGCCTCCCAATCTAAATAGACCTTCAGGTCCAGAGACCCGTCAAATAGGGGAGGGTCCGCACGCACACTCCTAAGAATGTGGTCGTCGTCATCATCACGATTCCATCAATGGTTTTGACGACCATAACCCCCTTGTTCATTATCAGAGGCGTAATCATCCACCTCATGCACTTGCTGCCTCCTATCATTTGCCCCTTAGGCCTCTGGAGCAACAGGTTGCTGAACCGGCTCTTGTTGGCCATTTGTCGACGCGGCTTGCGCCGCCACTGGGGCCTTCTCGAGGATAGCTATTCTCCCCACAAGACCCTGAATGGACTGGTCCGATGCTTTGGCTTGATTCTCTAGGGCTTTCATCCTCCCTTCTAGACGTGTTCCAATGCCATCTAGATGCGTACTAAGGCCATCCATACGTGTATCGAGACGATCCATGAGGGCTCGGAACATCTCGACCGTCGAGGGTTCATCGGAACTACGGGCTCGGGAATCCGCCATAGGTGGTGGTGGCAAGTATGGGGTGCCTCGACGGGTGGGCATGTAAAGACACACGGACTAGGAGACACAGACTAATGCAAAGATGATGCACCTAGACTTAGCCAATATTTGGTACGTGGCGGAGGGTCGACCCAAAGATCTCCTCTACGTGAGTGTGCGGCTTTCCCGATAGGCGTAACCTAACATTCGGGCGACACCTTTTGATATACCGGGTTATTGGGATGAATGCAATTTTAAAACACTTTTTTTTTTGAAAATAATTATGATCCTAGACTCAACTTAGACCGTGCAATACTTACGCCATGACTACCCTAGACTCGACTGGCTCTGATACCAAACTGATGCGGGATGGACACGGGGACCGACTCTAAGTAATGGGGACCTCGGACTCTACGTGCAGACGCGACCAGAAACATACGAATAGGAGAGACACTTCATCCCGACACTAAGAGTTCTTATGGGCTATACGTCGCTAACAGAAATGCAAGCTCACTCGTCATCCCATGCGAGGGATAGCGTGGATCCGCGCGGTTGAGAAACCGATAGAGTCAAGGGTGGTCGACTCACTTCTGTGCTCAGATCGAGCCACGGGACGGGTCACTCTCTCGCTCACAGCGGTGACATGAACTCACAGGCAAGATTACTATCCCACTCACAGCGGCATATGACCATATACTAAACTAGCAAATGAACGCCAAGAAGTAAGACCGTTACCTCCACGCTCCCGGCGTGGGGAAGACAACCTCGACCAAATCCGTACTCCCGGTTAACAAATATATAGCGGTACAAATATTTCGACCCACTCCATGCAGGGAGGTAACATGTCACATGTGGGGCTCGGGAGTATCGGGAAGTGGGTTGACGGGCAGCATCTTGATGTCGCTCTGACGGTGCCGAAATCCACGTTTTAGTGCTGTCTGGACGGCGCGATCTGCGGGTTCGTGGGGCCCACGTGCTGCTCAGTCCTTCGGACCTGATGGGGTGGGTCCCGCTATGATGGTGACACCTGGTGGAGTGCTTCCCTGGATGGCGGTCGGACTGGAACACTGGTCGGAGGCCGGGCGGCTCCGATCTCCACTTGTCGGAAGTGCTGGCCACGGATCTTCAACCTTTTTTTGTAGCGCGCGAGCCGGTGAGATTTGTTGCTGCAATCAGCACGAATGTTGGATCGGCACGAAACCAGCGCCGTTGGAATGCCGACTCAAAATCCTTCGACCCTCTATCACTCCATAAAATTCGTTGTGACTGTGCTTCTGATGGGGAATTTTAGAACCGGATTGATCTCTATTTCAGATCTGGCCGGATGGAAATGAACTTTCCTGAGAGTTGCCATTGACCGCAATGTAGACCTCCAAATCAGAAGATGAGCTCTTCATGAAAGTTGTAGAGGGGAAATAGAGGAAAATGGGGATAATTTGTTTGAAGGATTTGGTGGAGGTTTAGTTGGGTAAAAGTATTTTCTAGCTCTGGGTGGTCGGATCTGGACAGTAGGGATAGAACTGAATTTGGGAGAAAAACATGATTTTTTAAAAATAGGTAGAGGAGTGCAGAAATTCCACGAACATTTTTGAATGTTGTATATGGTAGACAAGACCTCCAGTAAAATTGGGGATTCAAACAAAAATCGAGAAGGGGATCAAAAGGTGGAAACTCAGGGCTGCTGTGACACAGGACAGAGATCTGACAGATGTGGTAGACTGGGAAGCACGAAAATGGAAAAATGGAAAACGATGGCTGGAATTTTTTTTTCAATTTTCTGGGACGTGGTGATGATCTATGGAACTCACCCTAAAAGTTTGGCCTCCAAAAGATCTCGTGGCTGTGAGCATAAATTTCGGGAAGAAGGGGCTATCCTGGGTAGACAAAACTCTGATGACGATGGTGGCGGTGCGATGGCGGCACGATGGCAGTGGCGGCGGCAGCGACGATCTTCACACCTGATAGATGAGACTTCACACCTTTGATTCACAGCCTTCCCAGCTGTAGAAGGGGGAGAAAGGAGAGAGAGAGAGGGGCGCACCAAGCTATGCTCCAAGAAAATCCCATAAATTTTATGCATTAATTCTTGAAAATAGGAAATACAACCCTTTTATTTGAAACCCATGGATCTTGGTTTACGTAGAGGAGATGCCAAATGCTATTTCCCCCATGTGGTCAAGCCTAAATAAAAACGTTTAGCCTAATGAGGCCAAAAGAGGGGGGCGCCCCCCTTATTTTAAGGAGAGAAAGTGGGCTTTTCTCCCACTTTGTCTCCCTTGGTCAACAAGAGAGGCTTGGTCCAAGTTCGGCCATAGACCAGCCAATTGGGCCTTCCAATCTAGGAAGCCCATGAGAAAGAGAGAAGCCCAATTGGGCCTTAAGTGACTTAAAGACCCAGTATGAAGCCTAATGGTCCAATATGGCCACACCCCTTAATGGACTCTAAAGGGACTAATCTAAATGGCTTATTAAGAGCCTTACAAAGAGCCCAAAATAAAAACCCAAGTAAAAACACACATTACAAGCCCAAATACAATGCAAATAAATGCTAAAAAGTATCCAAACTCAAGGCGGAGACTCCAGACTATCTCTGAGCAAAAGAGAAGCTGATGTAGCTCGAGTGGTGCTCTGCGTACGGTACCGACGGCTCACCGGTTCGTGCTTCTCGCTCGCTCTGGTGTTCGCACCAATCTGTAGTCTCCGCGTTCGAGTCGTAACGCTGCCCAGAAGGAAAAACAAGCTTGTCGGTCACCTGTTGCTAGGCCTCAATGACTACTCGATGGTAACCCTGGGCAAACCCCTTCCGCTACCCCCGATGGTAGCCTGGCTCATAATAAGAGAAGGCGGCCTCCTCGAGAGCTGTGCGATAGTGCTCTGAGCTTCTGTATCGCTCGATCACCCCCGCCTCAGCTCGCTCGGCCTCCTTCTCAAGCTTTGCTACTCTCTGCCCCGGCCTCGAGCAATTTCCACTCGGTCTCGGACAGCTTCGCCTCAGCTTCAGTCCGCACGACATCGGCTTCCTCCCGCACTCGCTCGGCCCCCCAAATCTTGTTGCTAAGTTGCTCCCGCTCGGCCCCCCACTATTCGGAGCGCTGGACCTGAGACTGACACTCCTCTTCTAGGAGCTCGCCCATATAACGAGCCTGGGCCAGCTGGTCGACAAGCGTCCGTGCCTCCTCTTGGCTCGACCAGAGCTGAGCTTGGACCGAGGTGGCCTCCCGCTGAGAGACTTCAAGCTCGGAAGTCAATTGACTGATCTTCCGGTCAGACTCATCACGAACCCGAGAAAGGGACCTCTCCTCACTGTCCCGTCGAGCATAGAAATCGGTTATCGCGACCCCCAGTAGGGCCATGATCAGACTGCCCTCCATGACCCTCTCAAAGAGCAAAGAGGGGGGACCGCATCTGATCTATTCCCGATTCAGCGAATGCACCAACGACCGGCACCGTTGATACAGAGAAGCCCGAACGATAGGTGCGCCCACCGAAGGAGGCGGAATCGGGCATTGATATGCAATCCTTGGACTATAAGCAAACTCGTGATCATCCCTAGCGAGGGAAGCATTCGGACGTGCGCGGTTGAGAAATCAACAATGACCTAGGATGGTCAACTCTCTCTCGAACCCAGATCGGGTCACGGGACGGGTCACACTCTCTCTCGTAGCGGAGATAAAAATAAATATCAAGCCAATTAACCTATCACTTGCAGTGGTATACGAAAATATATGAATTAAGCAAATGCGATAAAGAGGAGGGCGAGTTTATCTCCACGCTCCGGGCGTGGGGAAGACGTCCCTGCCAAGTTCCGTAGCTCCCGGTACAATAGTAATAAATTACTACAAAAGTGATTTCTCTTGCCCACTCCACGCAGGGAGGTAAAGGGCTACACAATAACTCTGGAAGCACTGAACTCGGGTTGGCGGGCAGCACGTTGGCAGTATCGGGCGGTTGCAGGCGGCGGCTCCGGTTCGGTGATTTGCTGGTCGGCAAGACAGCAAACACGGACGTCCAAAGGGACGTCATCCTCTAGAAGGCTTCTGAGGGCGGCGCTCCACCAGGACGAAGGCAGCAGGTCCCTAGTCGATCTCCAGGAGCGGCGGATGTTGATTCTACACCGGCATATTTTTGGAAGATTTATCTTTGACTCTTTTTCTGCTGTCCCATTTCAGGATTTGGCCTGCGCGGTCCGGCCAGAAAGGCTGTTGCGATCTGCTCCGACGTCGGATCGATGTGAGACTGGCACCGTTGGAAAGCTCTTTCGACGAGATACGATCCTCCGCTAGGGTAGGATCTTCTCTGCTTCTGTACCTTCCGTGGCATAATTTTAAATGGACTGGCTTCCAGACCCAGATCGAACAGGGCAGTAAATGGATCTGCCTGAGAACGAGGGTTGACCGGAGGGGAGACGATGAATCTGGGTGCAGGGATTTTATGGCTGAGAAAGGGGGCTGTGAGGGATGTGCTCAAAGTTTATGGGAATTTCCAGAGGTGGTTTTCATGGGGAAATGTATTTTTGGGTGGTCAGGGGTCGGATCTGGACTGCAGAGGGCAGAACAGATTTCGGACTGAGAACTAATTTTTCAGAGGGGAAGAAGAACTCCTAAATTCGTCAAAAAAATTGTGGAGGTGGGTTTTGGTGGACAGAAGTGTCAGTTTACATTTTAGATCATTCTGAAATGTGGAAGGGGGTCAAATGGGGTGAGAAGTGGGCTGTTGGAACAAGATCTCCAGAGGGACAGATCTGTGTAGGTCTAGGAACTTAAAAGGAAAAAAAAATGAGATGAGGGTCTAAATTCAAAGGAATTTTTTTGGAGATGGGGGATCGTGTGGGGAACCTACCCTGAATATTTCAGCTTCGTCAGATCAGGGGTTTGGGAGAGAAAAATCTCGAATTAGGCCTCTGTCCAGTAGCTCGGGACAGTAACTCGAAGCTTGCTCGCGGTGGCTCGACGGCGGCACGAACGGCGGCGGCGGCGACGGTGAAGGATCCAGGTAACCAGAGGAAGAGATAGAAGAGCTTCAAACCTTGGAGATTGGAGGAAGAAGGGGGGAAACCAGAGAAAGATAGGGGGGAGGGCGCCCTTGCTTCAAGCAATTTTCTCTTCAAAATCTTACATTAATTCTACCAAATGAAAAAATACAAGGATATATAGTAATTGATAAAAGACCCTAACTAGCCCTAGATCTAGGGTTAGGGAGGGGTAAATGGGGTATAATATATTAATCCCCCATGTGGTCAAATGACCCTTAATAAAAAATAGACACATGAAATATAATAGTATATAAGGGGGGCGCCCCCTTGACTTAAGGGGATTCCATTTTGAATTTTCTCATCCTTTGTCCCTCCTTGGTCCAAGTCCAACCTTGGACTTTGAACTAGCCCCACATGGGCCCTAGGACATAGGTGGACCAATGGTAAAGAGGGTGGGGGACCCTGCTGGACCCACTGGCATATTACATAGAAACCCATAGACTTTAAAGACTAACCCTTTGGGTTATAATGCTTTACAATTTTAAACCCAATTAGCCAAGGGTATAAATACAAATAAAAGGACATAAATACAAAAATAAAATGTACGTGCTCGGAGTTGATTCCCATCAATTCTCCCCGGGTGGGAAGAACTCGACCCCGTCGAGTAAGGGGTGCGGCTGCTCGTGTCTCCTGCGGATCCGTCACTGAACCTGGAAACGCGGAGTACGCTCCACTCCAAGTATTCGTCACCTGCTCATCCCATATATATTCGATATGGTCACGCTGCTGCGGGAATGAGGCTAGAGGTGGACACTCCGGGGTGGGGTCACTCTCAAAGGGGAGGAGGCGGCTTGAAGACTCACTAGGAATCACCGCTCGGTCCCTTTATGTGACTAGATCCGATATGTTGAGGTAGATTCGATCTCAAATTCCAGTAAGTCTACAACGTACGTATTAGACTCGACTTGCCTCACACTCGAAAGGGACTGACATTACGAGCTGACATGAGACCGACTCGACTCGATGTATGCAGATTCACTATGCACTCGATAGAAAAATGGTACGAAATAAAGACTCACACATGACCCTAAACAAATCTATTATTAGTCCGACCCATACACATGCAATGGTGGACCAGGACATCCAAATGTGTTCCATGCATACACTAGCTGCAATCGATGGTTGAAAAAATGGGGAACTCCTAGACATCCTAATATGTCCCTAGCATGCGGATGCATGTTGAATTTGGGAGACTTGGGAGGGCTAGGAGAGCCGAATGCTCCTTCTTCGTCACCCCTATATGATGACCGTGGAACGGTCCCCTGGCTGAGTGAAGGTGGACTGGCCCGTGGGGAAGGGGTGTGGTAGTGGACTCCCGGGAAGATGGGAAGTAGATATGGTGGGTCATAAGGTTCCCTACGGAAGGGATCGAAGGGATCAAAGAATGTGTGACCCCTCAATATGGGTTCCCATAGATCACAGTCCCATGTCTGGATTTCTTGAAGGTGTAGGTGGTCACCTTCATCCATTATGGTAAGAGGGATGATGATGTCGTAGAGTAGATATGGGTCCTCCCTCGGGACAGCAATACCGTAGGAAGGGGCAAGGTCAAGCTCATCAGGGTTGGGGAAGAACAATAGGACCTCAGTGGTGATATGACCCAAGGTGTACACCGAGGTAATAGACCCCAAAGCCGGGAGCATGAAGCTATGACTATAGGGTTAGTCAGACCCTAAGGCCAACATATATGTCATCTCCCATTGACATTCTAAACTCCTTAGTATATCCTTCACACTTTCTATGAAGCAAAAGGACTGAAAAGTGGTGTGAAAGGAGTTAATGGGGACTACTAGGAGTGTTGGATCCATGGGTGGGTAGCACGGCGGTCTAGGGACCAAGACTATCTTGAGCCAACTAAGTAGTGGCTCGGTGATGAAAAGCTTTCACGTTAGAAACACGGGTGGCTCCAAATGAGGTGTCTCTGAATAAGGATAGGAAGTAGGTGGCGAAGAAGCTCTAGGGGAAGGGTTCCCCGACTGGGGTGGGGAAGGCCATGGGATAGACTATCCCACCGGCTCGGGACTCGGCTGAAAGGTAGATGCTCGCCGAAGGGCGGCATCAAACCTTGCCTCGAAAGGCTCAACCTCTAGAGCGACCAGATAAGATTGCGCCAGAGTGGACGCGTTGCGGTAAAGACATTCAAATTGGAAGTAAAGCTGCAAACCTCTCCGGAACTGAAAGGCGGTCGTGGTGCTCTTTTCTCCAACTCAATATTCCAACTGATACTTATCATACTCCCGAATGTACTCAAACACGGACTTGTTGCCTTGGACGGGTCTGATCGAGGTACATGGGTTGGCCATAGTTACACATAAGTTGGGAATTGGTTCCCCTAGGAGTGGGCATGCATTGGAACACTTTTTTTTATTTTTTTATTTTTTATGCAAAACTTTTATGCAAGACTAATGCAAGCACTTAGACATGACTCTAAATGGTGAAAAGGGGTAAAAATGCGGACTCGAATACAAACCTATACTCAACCCATATTCAGTACTTGGCGGAGTTACGGGACCCGAAGATCAAGTGTGCTACCTTCCCGATAGGCGTAGCCTATCATTCTGGCAACACCTTTTGACATACCGGGTATAGGAATGGAACACGACTCTACCCTAGACTCATCCTTACACTCTAATACCAAACTGATGCGGGACGGGACGCGACTCGATGCCACTTGATATGCAATCCTTGGACTCTAAGCAAACTCGCGATCATCCCTAGTGAGGGAAGCGTTCAGACGTGCGCGGTTGAGAAACTGGCAATGAGCTAGGGTGGTCAACTCTCTCTCGAACCCGGATCGGGTCACAGGACGGGTCACGCTCTCTCTTGTAGCGGTGATAAAAATAAATATCGAGCTAATTAACCTATCACTTGCAGTGGCATATGAAAATATACGAATTGAGCAAATGCAAGAAAGAGGGAGATGAGTTTACCTCCACGCTCCGGGCGTGGGGAAGGCGTCTTGGCCAAGTTCCGTAGCTCCCGATACAATAGTAATAAATTATTACAGCAGTGATTTCTCTTGCCCACTCCACGCAGGGAGGTAAGGGGCTACACAATAACTCCGGGAGCACTGAACTCGGGTTGGCGGGCAGCATGTAGGCGGTACAGGGCGGTTGCAGGCGACGCTCCGGTTCGGCGATTTGCTGGTCGGCAAGATAGCAAACACGGACGTCTAAAGGGACGTCATCCTCCTGAAGGTTTCTGAGGGTGGCAATCCACCAGGATGAAGGCAGCAGGTCCCTGGTCAATCTTCGGGAGCGGCGGACGTTGATTCTACACCGGCGTATTTTTGGAAGATTTATCTTTGACTCTTTTTCTGTTGTCCCGTTTCAGGAATTGGCTTGCGCGGTCCGGCGAGAACGACTGCTGCGATCCGCTCCGACGTCGGATCGACATGAGACTGGCGCCGTTGGAAAGCTCTTTCGACGAGCTACGAACCTTAGCCAGGGCAGGAATTTCTTTGCTTCTGTACCTTCCATAACAGAATTTTAAATGGACTGGTTCCCAGACCCAGATCGAATAGGGCAGTAAATGGATCTGCCTGAGAACGAGGGTTGACCGGAGGGGAGACGATGGATCTGGGTGTAGGTATTTTTATGGCTGAGAAAGGGGGCTGTGAGGGACGTGCTCAAATTTTATGGGAATTTCCATAGGTGGATTTCATGGGGAAATGAATTTTGGGTGGTCAGGGGTCGGATCTGGACTGCAGAGGGCAGAACATATTCCGGACTGAGAACTAATTTTTCAGAGGGGAAGAAGAACTCCTAAATTCGTCGAAACATTTGTGGAGGTGGGTTTTGGTGGACAAAAGTTCCAGTTTAAATTTCAGCTCATTCTGAAATGGGGAAAGGGGTCAAATGGGGCAAGAAGTGGGCTGCTGGAATAAGATCTCCACAGGGACAAATCTGTGTAGGTCTAGGAACCTAACTGGAAAAGAAAATGAGATGAGGGTCTAAATTCAAAGGAATTTTTCTGGAGATGTGGGATCATGTGGGGAACCTACCTTGAAGATTTCAGCTCCATCAGATCTCGGGTTTGGTAGAGAAAAATCCTGAATTAGGCCTCTATCCAGCAGAATAGCTGCTCGGGACAGCAACTCGAAGCTTGCTCGCGGTGGCTCGACGGCGGCACGAACGGCGGTGGCGGCGGCGATGAAGGATCCAGGTAACCAGAGGAAGAGATAGAAGGGCTTCACACCCTGGAGATTGGAGGAAGAAGGGGGGAAACCAAAGAGAGAGAGAGGGGAGGGTGCCCTTGCTTCAAGCAATTTTCTCTTCAAAATCTTTCATTAATTCTACCAAATGGAAAAATACAAGGATATATAGTAATTGATAAAAGACCCTTACTAGCCCTAGATCTAGGGTTAGGGAGGGGTAAATGGGGTATAATACATTAATCCCCCATATGGTCAAATGACCCTTAATAAAAAAAAGACACATGAAATATAACAGTATATAAGGGGGGCGCCCCTTGACTTAAGGAGATTCCATTTTGAATTTTCTCATCCTTTGTCCCCCTTGATCCAAGTCCAACCTTGGACTTTGAACCAACCCCACATGGGCCCTAGGACCTAGGTGGACCAATGGGAAAGAGGGTGGGGGACCCTACTGGACCCACTGGCATATTACATAGAAACCCAAAGACTTTAAAGACTAACCCTTTGGCTTATAATGCTTTACAATTTACAAACCCAATTAGCCAAGGGTATAAATGCAAACAAAAGGACATGAATACAAAAATAAAATGTACATGGTCGGAGTTGATTCCCATCACCTTCCATCGTAGATAAACGGTATGCCCCCTTTCTAAGTGTCTCAACCACTTGGTAAGGGCCTTCCCAATTAGGGGCTAGTTTCCCGGCTGCCTCCAGTGGTCGAGAGGACTCGATTTTTTTGAGGTCAAAATCTCCTGGCTGGAAAGATCTGTCTCAGACTTCGGCATTGTAGTATCGAGTGATGCGACGTTGATACTCCATGGCTAGGGTGCGTGCGATCTCTCTTATCTCGCTCGGCATATCGAGGTTTTCTAGCAATTTCTGGTCATTCACCTCGGGTGAGAAGTTGATAACTCAGAGAGATGGGCTGCTGATTTCCAAAGGAATCACGGCGTTCGTGCCATACACCAACTGGTAGGGAGTTTCACCGGTGGCGGTTTTGGGAGTAGTTCGGTGTGACCATAGTACGCTTGGCAGTTCCTCAAGCCAATTGCCCTTGGCTTTCCCGAGCGTAGTCTTAATGCCTTTTAGTATAGCTTTGTTGGCATTCTCGACTAGCCCGTTGGCCTGGGGGTGGGCCACCGAAGTGAAGTGGTTGTGGTGCGAACACATGCCGCAATACGCATCGATGGACGAGGATACGTCGGGGCCCGCTTAGCTCGTAGAGGACGTGGACGCATTGGCCGAGCCATCATCTTTATTTCAGTTTTTTTAGGCCATGTTGGGCCCTATTGTAGTCCATGTTGGACAATTGTGTTAAATTTGGTAAATGGGCTAGGCTAGGTGTTGGGCTTGTGTTAATGGACCTTTGGGCCTTAATTGGGCCAAAGGGGGCTTCAATGTGAACATGTCTAATGGATTAGCATGCTAGGTATGAGAAGGGAAATGAGATGGAGGCTAGGTGGCTGGTGGAAGGGGGCACCCCCCCCTTTCTTGGTCCAAGGTAGGCAACCTACCAAACTTGGACTTCCCACCTTTGAATTTTCAAAGGGAGGAAGCTTCCTTCCCCTCCCCTTAGTCTCCCCCTCCCCCCCATGGTCTAAGGTGTGCACCCCCTCACCCCTCCCCTCTCTCCCACGAAATTCCCAACCCCCACCCCTTGCCATGCTCTATATATACATATGTATAGTGTCATTTATAGAATTAATGAAGAATTTTGTGAAAAAAAGAGCCAAGAAGGCCAAGTGCGCCCCCTTCCACTCTCCTTTCTCCCCTTACAGCTGTGAGAGCTTCAATTCTTGAGGTGTGATTCCTCTATACCAGTCCCTCTTTGAGTGAGTAGCTCATATCCACCGCCGCCGCCGCCATTGAGCCGCCGTTGCGCCATGATCAATTTGTAGCCCTTTACCTCCCTGCGTGGAGTAGGCAGTAGAATTCATTTCTGTAATTATTGTACTTGTTTGTACTGGGAGTACGAATCTTGGTCGAGAACGTCTTCCCCACGCCCGGTAGCGTGGAGGTAAACTCGCCACTATCTCTATCGCATGTGCTCAATTCGTATACTTTTGAATGCCACTGCTAGAGTGATAGGAACGTAGCCCGTTATATCAATTTTATCACCGCTGCGAGAGTGAGTGAGTGAACTCGTCCTGTGACTCAATTCGAGTACATGCAGAAAAGCCAATACCCGAGACTCAATGCCGATTTCTCAACCGCGCACGGTCACACATTTCCCACGCTTAGGGACGTCCGTGAGCTAGAGTCACAGGTTCGCGTGCCCATCCAGCATCAAATTGGTATCAGAGCGGAAGGTTGAGTCTAGGGTAGTCTTTGTTTAAAAACAAAAAAAGAGAGTCTAAGTCAGTCCAAGGTTGCATTTGCATTCCTTTATTCGGTATATCAAAAGGTGTTGTCCAAATATTAGGTTACGCCTATCGGGAAGGTTGCACATTTGTGAGAGAGGATCCTCGGATCCCGTAACTCCACCAAGTACCGTATATTTGTTAAGTCTAGGTTAGTAGTATAGTTGGCATTCCAACTTTACAACGCATTTTAGAGTCGTGTCTAGTGTCTTTTCCAAGTGTCGGCATGTCCGTCTTGTAGTTCCCCATTTCCAATGGACTCCCGGTCACCCAGGTGATATGACCGTTGTCACACCCATGGGTTTGGAAACCATCCCATCTCCTTCATTAGGCCCGAGGCCTCGAACTTTCATGGCTCCAAGGTCCCGAGTCACTATCGACATTGGGAAGCCGGTAAGGATAAATACTTTGATTATTACCCTATGTCTGAGGCCGCGGAATTCACTTTTCCTAAGGAGCGGCTTCTTCATGAAGCCGCTGAAAAATGGGAGGACATTGAACGCTTAAGAGAAGTTAGGAGGCAATGGCCCATCGAGTCATGGTGGGACATGAAGAGGGAGCTTAGGACGGCCTACCTTCTCCACCCGGTCCTCCCCAACTAGTCCCACCCAACCACCTCCAACCGTCCTCACCCAGCCACCTCTAACCGACCCCACCCAATCTCTTCCAACTAAGTGGGTCATAGTCGGAGGTAAAGAGCCTCACATGTAGACGAGCCTAAGCCCAATCCTAGGCCGAGTGATTATGGGCGAGTCCATCACGATACCCCTACTCCAAACCCGACCATTGCCGAACTTTTCAAAACCATTTTGGATCGGTTGGATAGGATGTGTACTCAAATTGATGGATTCCGGCCCGAGCCTCCCAACCCGGTGCCACCCCAAGGACCTCTTCCCCTCAAGAAGGACATTCCTTCCCCACCCATGAGAGCTCCATTGCCACCACCCTTACATTCCGATCTTTATGCGGAGTCACCTCACTTGGAACTGCCTCAGCCCGAGCCACCCGTGTTTCTAACAGGAAAGCTTTTCATCACCAAGCCACTACTTAGTTGGCTCAAGATAGGCTTGGCCCCTAGTCCGCCTTACTACCTACCCATGGACCCCACGCTACTATTAGTGCCGGTCAACTCATTCCATGCCACATTCCGATCTAGTCACCATGTTGATACATTGGATGACCTTATTATGGGATTAGACTCGCAAATGAAGTTGACTTATATGTTGGCCCGAGGCTTCGACCAACCCACAAGTCATAGCTTCACCCACCCAGCCTTAGGGTCCATTACCTCCGTGTACACCATGGGTCATGTCACCACGGAGATTCTCTTATTCATCCCCATGCCGGCCGAGCCAAACTTCATTCCATTTATCCCGAGGGAGGAACCATACCTGCTATATGAGATCACTGTCCCCTATACCCTAGTGCATGAAGGTGACCACCTACACCTTCAAGAATTCCAAATGTGAGACCGTGTCATATGGGAGCCCAATTTGAGGGGTCATACTTTCTTTGATCCCTTCGACCCATTCCCTAGTGAACCCCTTGACCCACCACATTTACCCTACTTTTTCGAGGGAGTCCACTACCACACCCCTTCCCCACGGGCCAGTCCACCTACACTCAGCCAGGGGACCGTTCCACGGACATCATATAGGGGTGACGAAGAAGGAGTATTCGACTCTCCTAGCCCTTCCAAGTCTCCCAAATCCAACAGGCAGCCGCATGCTAAGGGCATACTAGGATGTCTAGGAGTCCCCCATTCCGTCAACCATCGATTGCATCTAGTGTATGCATGGCACACATTCGGATGCCCTGGTCCACCATTACATGTGTATGGGTCAGACTAACAGTAGGGTTGTTTAGGGTCATGTGTGAGTCCATGTATTTCTTTATTTTTGTCAAGATTGTCGAGTGCATAGTGAGTCTGCATGCATCGAGTCGAGTCGGTCTTTTGTACGCTCACATTGTCAGTCCCTTTCGAGTGCAAGGCAAGTCGGGTCTATTGCGTACATTATAGACTTTGCAGAATTTGGGATCGGCTCTACCATTCTATGTCTCAGATCTAGTCACATAAAGGGACCCAACGGTGATTCCTAGTGAGTCTTCGAGCCACCTCCTCCCCTTTGAGAGTGACCCCACATTGGAGTGTCCACCTACAGCAGCGTGAGCATATCGAATCTATACGGGATGAGCAGGTGACGATTACCTGGAGTGGAGCGTACTCCGCGCTACCTGGTCGGTGACGGATCTACCGGAGCCACACGAGCAGTCACACCCCTTACTCGACGGGGTCGAGTTCCTCCCACCCGGGGAGAATTGGTGCGGACACACGCCGCAATACGCATTGGTGGCCGAGGATACACCGGGGCCCGCTTAGCTCGCGGAGGACATGGACGCATCGGTCGAGCCGTCATCTTTATTTCACTTTTTTTAGGCCATGTTGGGCCCTATTGTAGTCCATGTTGGACAATTGTGTTAAATATGGCAAATGGGCTAGGCTAGGTGTTGGGCTAGTGTTAATGGGCCTTTGGGCCTTAATTGGGCCAAAGGTGGCTTCAATGTGAACATGCCTAATGGGTTAGCATGCTAGGTATGAAAAGGGAAATGGGATAGAGGCTAAGTGGCTGGTGGAAGGGGGCGCCTCCTCTTTCTTGGTCCAAGGTAGGCAACCTACCAAACTTGGACTTCCCTCCTTTGCATTTTCAAAGAGAGAAAGCTTCCTTCCTCTCCCCTTGGTCTCCCCCTCCCCCCCATGGTCCAAGGTGCGCACCCCCTCACCCCTCACCTCTCTCCCAAAAAATTCCCAACTCCCACCCCTTGCCATGCTCTATATGTACATGTGTATAGTGTCATTTGTAGAATTAATCAAGAATTTTGTGAAAAAAAAAGCCAAGAAGGCCAAGTACGCCCCCTTCCTCTCTCCCTTCTTCCCTTACAACTGTGAGAGCTTCAATTCTTGAGGTGTGTTTTCTCTCTACTAGTCCCCCTTTGAGTGATAAGCACATCTCCGCCGCCGCTGCCGCCATCACGTCACCACCGCCACTTCTTCGGTGTTATGTCTACTCTTGGTAGAAGCCTAGTTCTCGAATTTTAGCTCTCAATTAGGAGCTCAGATCATGATGAAATTTGGAGGGTGAGTTCCCCACGTCCACCCCAGCCTCCACAAAAAAATTCAGGTCATTTACCCCTCGTTTATCATTTTTCCTAATCTGTTCTTCCCACCCCTAGTAACCTGCCCCTGTACAGATCCACCAACCAGCAAGTTACCTCTTCGTCACTTTCACCCACTTTCCCATTTCAGAATGATCTAAAATTTGAACTGGGAGTTTTGTCCACCAAAGCCATCGTCTTCAATTTTTTTTTGTGATTTTAGGAATTTTATTTCCTATCCTAAAAAACTCTGCTATTTCCCAAATCTGTTTTGTCCTATGCAATCTAGATCTGATCACTTCCACCATAAAATCATTTTCCCCTCCCAAACCACCTCCAAAATTTACAAAAAAAATTACCCCCATGTTCCTTACATCCCCATCTACCTTTCATAAAAATTTCAGATCCCAAACTCTACCGTTTGATCTTCGGTCAACCCTCATTCTCAAGAAGATCCAAATCTATCCTGCCAGATCTGAACCTGAGAGCCAGCCTATTATAAATTCCACCACGGCCACTACAGAGAGATTAAAATTCCTGTAACAATAGGGGCTTGTAGATCTCTGAGAGAGCTTTCCAACGGCGCTAGTCTCGCGTCGTTCTGAGCTCTGGTCTGATCGCAGTAGCCGTTCTTGCCGGGTGGTGCAGTTTTGTGACAGCATAACAGGTCCGTGGGCAGCAATCAACAACGCCCCCGGTCGGACCGCCTCACCTCCCACGAGGTGAACCAGCGCGATCCCTTCCAAGTGGTCGTCCCTCCAGGTGTCCCCACCATAGCAGTACCACTCCCAGCCCGTTCGGCCCTCCGACCAGGACGTGGGCCCCATGTTTGTTGGCACGCGTTACTGCCGGAGCTGTCCAAGAAGCTGCCCGTCAACCCAAGATCGATCCTTCCGGGCCCCACATTGTAGCCCTTTATCTCCCTGCGTGGAGTGGGCAGTAGAATTCATTTCAGTAATTATTATACTTATTTGTACTGGGAGTACAAATCTTAGACGGGAACGTCTTCCCCACGCCCGGTAGCGTGGAGGTAAACTCGCCACTCTCTCTATCGCATTTGCTCAATTCGTATACTTTTGAATGCCGCTACTAGAGTGATAGGAATGTAGCCCGTTATATCAATTTTATCACCGCTGCGAGAGTGAGTGAGTGAACCCGTCCCGTGACTCAATCCGAGTACAAGCGGAAAAGCCGATACCCGAGACTCAATGTCGGTTCCTCAACCGCGCACGGTCCCACGTTTTCCTTGCTTAGGGACGTCCGCGAGCTAGAGTCCCAGTTTCGCGTGCCCATCCCGCATCAGGTTGTGAATGTGTAGGTCGACGCATCTACTCTTAAAATAGTGTGAGTCAAATTGTCGACCATTATCGCTCACAATCACCCGAGGAATGCCGCAGCGACAGATAATGGATTTCCAAACAAAGCTCCATATGACCAACTTAGTGATCCTGGCAGTGGCTTCAACAGCTAGCGACTTGGTGAAATAATCAATGGTGACGATGATGAACTTTCTGTGGGCCCGGGCCGTTGGGAATGGCCCCAGGATGTCAATTCCCCACCGAGCGAAGGGGTACAGCTCGGTGAGGGTAACAAGCTCTAAGGTGGGCCGATGGACCAAGTGATCGAAACGTTGGCATCGGTCACATTTCTGAAGGTAGGTCAAGCAATCGCGCTGGAGAGTGGGCCACCAGTAACCCTGCCGTAGCAAGATCCTGGCGAGCGATCTTCATCCCTGGTGTGCGCCACAGATGCCGTCATGGATTTTCTGGATCATACAGTTGGCCTCTTTGGTACCGAGGCACTTGAGGAGAGGGCCGGAGAAAGACCTTCGCTATAGGATTTCATCCAAAATGACAAAGCACCGAGCCTGATGTTTCTTTCTCCGTGCTTCGTGATGGTCGGGGGGCTCTTAGGAATCTCGAAGCCAGGATATATACAAACTCCGCCAGTCATTGGGTTATACCCGATCAACTGTCGTGATCTCCGCCTCTATGTTGGGTCGCTATAGATTTTTAAGGAAGACCGATCGATTACCTTCTGCGAGGGTAGAGGAAGCCAGCCGAGAGAGGGCGTCCGCCTGGGAGTTTTCCTCCCGACTTATCCGGATAACCTGAAAACTCTTGAATAAGGGGGCTATTCCTCTTCCCAGCTGAAGGTATTTGATCATCGGTGCTTCCTAACCCTCGTAATCACCGTTAATCTGGGTGGTGACCAGTTGGGAGTCGGTGTGTATCCTGACTCATTTGGCTCCCAATCGACGTGCCATCCTTGCTCCCGAGATAAGAGTTTCATACTCAGAGACATTGTTGGACGCCAGGAAGTTGAACTTCAAGGCATACTGTAGTTCTACACCTTCCGGGGATCGGAGGATGATGTCGGCCCAACTGCTGGCTGAGTTAGAGGATCTGTCGACAAAGAGATCCCAGGTTGGCCCAGGAATCAGCTGATGGGCTTCTTCGGTCGGGACAGTGCTTTCTGCGATGAAGTCTGCGTGCGCCTGTCCCTTGATAGCCGAGCGGGGATGATAAGAGATGTCATAAGCCCTGAGGATTATAGCCCACTTGACGAGGTGACCTGAAGCTTCAGGGTGGGCCAGGATCTTTTTGAGAGGCTCGCTGGTTAGCACGATGATGGAGTGTCCTTGGAAGTAGGGCTAGAGGCACTTGGCCGAGGCGATCAACGCTAGTACAAGTTTCTCGGCTGTGGGATATCATCGCTAGGCCTCATTAAGCACATTGATGGTGTAGTAAACCAGTCTCTGTACTCCTGCATCTTCCCGAACCAGGACCAAGCTCACCGTGGAGGGGGTCGACAAAAGATAGAGGTATAGTGCTTCTCTCGAGATTGGCTTGGACAATACCGGGGGTGAGGTCAAAAACTCCTTCAGTTCTGTAAAAGCCTTCTGACATTCCTCGTCCCAGGCGAACGTGGCAGATGCCAATTTGGGCCCTCTTAATAACTTGAAGAAGGCTGGGCATCGTTCGGCCGCTCGGGACAGGAATCGGTTAAGTGCAGCGATCCGTCCGGTCAGGCGCTGGACGTTCTTGACGCAAGTGGGCGGCTGCATGTTTAAGATGGCTTGTACTTTGTCGGGGTTGGCTTCGATCCCGCGTTGGGTCACTAAGAAACCCAGGAACTTCCCGGACTAGACCCAAAAGGCGCACTTAGCTGGGTTGAGCTTCATATGGTACCTCAAGAGAGTGTCGAAGGTTTCAGCTAGGTCAGTGAAGTGATCCTCGGCCTTAGGTGTCTTGACGAGCATATCGCCAATGTAGGCCTCGACGTTTTGACCAAGTTATCCTTCGAAGATGTGGTTGATCAGCCTTTGATATGTCACTCCGGCATTTTTCAGTCCGAAGGGCATATGAGTGTAGCAGTATACGCCGAAGTCGGTGATGAAGGCTGTCTTTTTAATGTCTTTAGGATCCATCCAGATCTGATGATAACCGGAATAGGCATCCAGAAAACTAAG
This sequence comes from Amorphophallus konjac, assembly GCA_022559845.1. Taxonomy (NCBI): domain Eukaryota; kingdom Viridiplantae; phylum Streptophyta; class Magnoliopsida; order Alismatales; family Araceae; genus Amorphophallus; species Amorphophallus konjac. The sequence continues at coordinate 107,162,885 of CM040128.1, read as the reverse complement.
CAATTCATTGCCGGAGGTTGAGTCGACTAGTTGGTCGATGCTCGGCAGCGGGTAGCAGTCTTTCGGGGTGGCTTTGTTGAGGTCGGTGAAGTCCACGCACATTCGCCATTTGCCTAAGGCTTTGGGTACCAGAACGACATTAGCGAGCCAAGTCGGGTAAAGGATCGAGCGGAATAGGCCGATGTTCTTTCCCTTCTTGATCTACTATTTGATGATCACCTATTTCTTCGGGGCATGCTTTCTTCTATGCTGTTGGACAGGTTTCACCGATGGGTCGAGGTTGAGCTTGTGTACCACCGTCTTCCCAGGTATTCCGGGAAGATGCTCATCAGACCATGCAAAGACCTGAATATACTCCTAAATGAATTCCGTATATTGCCTCTGTATATTAGAGGGTACGCTAGCTCCTATTTTTACTCCGAGGGTCGGGTCGTCGTTGAGGATGACCGTCAACAGCTCGCCACCAGGCTCGGATGTTGTTGGCTCCTCTTCGACTCCCTTGGTTTTTTTCTTCATTCCCTCTGGCCTTACAGCTTCAACCGAGATAATATAGCACCTTCGAACTATCGCTTGGTTAACTCGGATGTCCCCGATACTGCATTTAGTAGGGAACTTGATAGCCATAAAACCGTCGTTGAAAAGCTGTGCTACAATTTCAAAATATTCGCACTCACTCACTTTTAAAGATTGGAAAATCAAGTATAGTGGTAAGTGGAGTCGATCCCACGAGGAGGAAATAACATTTGGGAACAAGTTGGAAAAATATCCTTATACTTTGAAAAGCCGAGTTTTGAGTGAGATTAATTTAAGGAAAAATAAATTGCATGAAAATAAACTCACTAAAGAAGATGAGAGGGGTAAAGAAAAGAACTTAGAAGATATAGAAAGAGGAACTAAGACAACCACAATTTGCAAAGATGAACTTTTATTAAGATAAAAGTAAAAAGTACACTCTATGAAAATAGAAAATTACAACTCATAAAATAAAGAAAAGGGGAAAGAATATAGCAAAGATGAAGATGGAGATCACCGTGGAAAGAGGTGAATGAAGAAGCCATCGTCGTCCACGTCACGAGTCTTGGAACGTCGCCCACCTTGATGTGCATGCCACCGTACAAGGAGAGTTGTGAAGGACACACTTTGGAGAGAAATATAGAGAGCAATGTGGAAGGGTTTGTGTGGAGATGAAGAAGGAAGAAGATGAGAAAGTAAGACAATGGGAAAATAAATATAACTTGTAAACGAAGAAGAATTGGAGAAAGTGATAGAAGATAAAAATCTAGAACGATAAGAGATGAAGACATGTTATGAAGAACTCAGAGAGAAAAAAAGAGTGGAAGGGCTTCAAAATGGAGTAAGAACAGAGGCTAGCATCTCGGATGAACGGTACAAACGGGAAGATAGCACCTTGAAAAAGAGAAAATAACTTTCAAACTAGAAGAAATTAGAAGATGATGCAGAAGAAGAAGTTGTAGAGCATTTAAAAAGGAAGAATTTTTGGAAAGAAATAAAGAGGAGAAGAGAATTAGAAATGGGAGAAATAAGGAGAAGAATCAGAGAGAAACACTGGTTCACATATGAACATGATAGCACAGTAAAAAACACAAAATAACTTTAAAACAAGAAGGAATTAGAAGATGATGTAGAACAAGAAGTTGCAGAGCATTTAAAAATGAAGAACTTACATGAAGAGTGCAAAAGTAGAAAATGAACCGAAGGGGGAGAAATTGACGACCTAAGATGTGAGAGGGAGAGGGAGATTGAAAAATTACCAAAAGAAGGGCCCCCTTCACCTCCTTGTCATGGGCTATTTATAGGGGAAGTTGGGTCAATGGAGGGTGGAGATTGTATCAAAAGGAGATGGATGACTGAGATTTAGGTAGAAGATGATGTATGGGGAAAAGGAAAAGGAGGTGGGCACCCCCTCCTTGGATTTTGGGCACCCATTTTCTTGGACTTTGGACACCCCTTTCCTAAGACTCATCATTTCACCCCTTTATTTCAAACTTTGAATTTTCTTTTCCCTCCAACCAAAATATAAATTTTGAATTTTTTTTCCCTCTAACCAAAATATATGCTTTTGACTTGGTCAAAGTGGTGATGACATTTTTGCCCCCGGAGTTTATTGTAATTACCTTCAGTGTCCTGCACACACGTAATTGTAATTTAGTCCATAAAAATTACCATAATGTGCACATAAAGCTCAAATGCTCATGGTTTATGTAATGGAGAATTAATGATCATGGCCCTCAACTTCAATTTAAATAATATCATCAAATTAATCAATTTGCGTGAAAGCCCCAATTTAAACGCGGAGTTGAGGTTAACTATGAAATATGCATAATTGCCTAATTATATGCACATAAAATGGTGAACATGCGATGAATTACCATCAAAAATGGACACTTATCACACCCCCCAACTTACTCATTGCTAATCCCTTAGCAATGTAAATAAATAAGAGTTTAGGACTAACAAGAGTTTGTAAAATTCATACTCTCATATCCAGCTCTCCTTTCATAGAATCAACCAAAGATAAGGAATCTAGAATCATTAATACACACTAGCCTTATGTAGGAACTTAATAGTACATGATCAAAAATTCTAATCAAAGCTCAAGAGCACTTGTGCATGTGTAACTACCAAATCCACAGCTTAGACAATTACATCCCACATTTTCTTTTCTAAGCAAACGTCTTTCAACCCTGCACCTCTTAGATCAGAGCATTAAGTATATTAGCTTTTTGTCTTCCTTATTACTTTATCCCTTTGGGATATTTTATACCACACATGATGCTGCACTACCCTTCACTATTCAACGTGAACCTTGACTCTTGCCTTAGGAGAAGCAGGCCCGATTTTGCAGATCAAGGTTTCCCTTAGGCCTGGTTATTAAGATTAGGGACATTTTTCATGCCATTTTTTTCTCAAATTTTTATTTTTTGTTTTTTTCAATTGTACTTTTGCACTAATTTTGATAGACAATTTGACAGAAAGCTTATAAAAGATATCTTCTTTACGAAGTGCAGAATATAAGGTAACATATCCAAAATAGCAGAAGGCTTGTCCGGTCATATTTCATTAGCGTGTAAGTGATTTTTATTTTCTAAATTGCACATGAACTTTAAAGAGATTCATAGATCAGTTTTCCATGGCTAGATTAAATAAATTTTCCATCATCATTCGCCCAATTTTTTTTGTTCTAGAATTACTTTCAACAGATGCATGAATCATGAAACTCAAAATGGGGTTGTATTTAATTTTTAAATTTTATTTTATTTTTTTTAATAAAATGAGGTTGTCTATGAATGTAACATGTGCAATGGCATGATTACCGTTCCCCCAACTTAAATGACATTATCCGCAATGTCATGATCAATATGGATGAATAGAACAATGTGGACATGAAATATGTGAAGGAACAGGACAACCTGACGGAAGTGTACTTCGACGAGCATCCTTGCTTGAAAGAAAGGCGGTACTTGACTTTAAAAATCTGGGCAACAATAAAAGTAATCTTCTCTCTCCCCCCAACTTATCCTTTATTTAAACTTGTAATTAAAAATAAAATCACAATAAAAACTTGGGTTACCTCCCAAGAAGTCATTTATTAGCACACGGAAATCACGAAAACTTTGGATTGCCTCCCAAGAAGTGCTAAGTTTAACGTCTTCAGCCAGACGCAATGTTGCTCACTAACCAACAGGTGACATTTAGAATGAGCCACCATGTGATCTTATCCTCCTTCAAATTCCAACCCTCATACCATTGGAAGACAAGAGTAAGCATGTACGGACTGGGGCTAGAAATAGACAGGACTCGCACATTATTGATTTTAACTTTAACCATGTGTGTGAGCCAATTTTCATATTTAGAGATCAAGAAATGATCAATGGCCAATAATCTCTCAAGATCGAGGTTGAACCCTTGTACAATATCAATCCATTAGTCCCCTTCACATGTATCGTCCCTCCTGACTAACCCTTTAGTGACTACTTCTTCCACTCAAACTTGGTCAAAAACTGGTGGCGTATGAATAAGATTGTCATTATTAGCCACATTCCTCTCATTAATAGCCTCATGAAACTTATTTTCCAGATGGGGAGTCAAATCAAAGGTGAATATGGTTAGCATATCCCCCTCAGGTCCTTAATGTCAAATTGAAGAGGCTGTACTATCAAAGGAATTTTATTGGAAGGAAGCACGAGCGTAGAATCTAACTCATCCAATGTGGGATAGGGCCCAAGGGTCAGATCAAATGTGAAATTCTCTAATAAAACCCCTTCATCACACTCAGCACTCAACTGAGGATTATCAACCAAATTTTCTAATAATGGGATGGGTATATGAAATGTAAATCTTTCCAACAAGGTCCCATCATCATGTTCCTCCAAGGGAGGAGGATATTTAGAATTTGTTTCCACTGAATCAACATGATTATTAATCACAAAGCAATCCTCCTCGGCATGTATATCCTCGATTGAGTTTTTTGGGCCACCAATCTTCACAGTGATATTCTCAATCTCAAAACATTCATAGAATGGGGTGATGATATCAATGTGATCATTTTTATCCTTCAATTCATCCCCTAATTCCGTCCCTTCCTCCATCACGGTATTGCGAATGCATTCCCCCTCACTCGCAATAGTGATATCTTGAGCCAAAATGACAAGCATCAGATCATCATCATTCACGTATTGAGGGGGTTGGTTGAATATTGAAGGTGGGCCATGGTGAGTAGATTGAGAGTACACAATTTGAGGTTCAAAGTAGTGGCCCGGTGAATCACCCCTAGTATTGATATTGCTTTGAAAGTTTGGGTGAGATGAGTTGGGCTGAAGTTGATTGCACATGGGCTGCTCGTGAGTTTCTTGGGGTGAAGGTGTAGACAAATGGGCTTGAATTGGTTGGTCCGTCCAAGGTAAATTTAGGTGAGTACTCAAGCCAAGATTAGAATCTTCTGAAAGGGTATCATACTTGGGCTGAGAGAACCCTAAGGCATTTTAAACTTAAGCTTGGATGACCAGTGGGAGTTAGGCTATAGTAGGACACTGACTCACATGGTGAGTGAGACTGGCACAAAACTCACAAGTTTTTGTGAAAGTTGGGATTGAACTTTCATCCTGTTTGAAAGGTCCTACAGATTGTGTATGAGATGAGATGGAGGTATTATTAATAGAATTTTCACTCAAAATTTTAAACAGATCATAAGCCTCATCTTCATTCTTGTTCATGAATGCCCCTCCGCAGCATGTGCCCACCATTTGTCTATCAAACTCAAATAACCCCCCATAAAATGTAAACATAATTTGCCATTTGGGTAACCCATGATGTGCATATTGACGTAACAAATTCTTCAGTCTTTCTCAAGATTCATAAATTTACTCGCTTGAAAACTGAGTAAATCCCAAAATCGCCCTTCTCATAATGTTGGTTCGGACTATGGGGTAAAATTAGTTTAGAAATTATAACTTCATATCCTCCCAAGTTCTAACAATTTTTTCAAAAAATTTTAACCAATATTTTACTTTATCCTTCAATGAGAATGAAATAAAATCAACTTAAGGGCATCATCACTAAAATTTTGGATTTTGACTAACGAGCACATTTCTTGAAAATCATCTAGATACTTATAAGGATTTTCATTAGGTTTCCCATAAAAAGATGGGAGTATCTGGATGATATCGGGGCTAATCTCAGAATGTCAAGTAAGTCAATATAAGTGGAGGGTTTATAAGTAGAAGGAATAAAGTGTTCCTTTATGGGCTTGGGTTTCCCTCTAAGATAGATGGCCATAAAAAATATATCAGATCCCAGATATATTTGTACAAATTTTTTTTTCAATTTTTTTTTAATTTATTCAATTTGTTTTTAATTTTTTTCAATTTTATTTTTCCCTTTATTAATTTACTTTTTTTATTTTATTCTCTTTTTTTAAGATTACAAAATCATAATATTTTTTTTAAAAATAACATTGACTCAGATGAAGAGAGAGAAGATGAGGATTTTTTATATTTTTTTTACATACACAAACAAGTTAACACGTAAATTACCTAGCGACCTAGATGTGACTCAGAACTACATTTGTGGTTTCACAAAATGACTGAAGTACAACTTAAGTTCACCCTCAATATTTTCACCGGTCAAGTAAGGGGTGGGGTAGTGGGAGGCTCCCCCTACTTTCATAGGGACCTAATTTTTTCAAACCACTAGCCTACTTAAGGCGTTTGCCATCCGACCGTCTTACCTTAGGCACCGGTTTCCACAAGAGGGTAAACTCAAATGGTACTAAAATCACAGTGTGATTCTAGGGCCAATATCTACTAACTTTTATTTAAGGTTTATGTTATACAAAGATGCAAGGGAAATGTGGTTTGTGGACTAAGGAAGGGTGATGAAATCCCCACCTTATGTTAGTAAGGGATATTGTCCTTAAATTATTTTAAAATGAAATGCACACCACAATTTCAAACAAGGGGTTCTTATGCAATATGCATACCAGAATAGGATAAGTAGAACGTACCTTGTCCCTTGCAATCTCCAAAATGCAATGACAGAAATTAAAGAAAAAGAAAAAATCTTATCCTAAATGATGCATTATCTAGAACATGGATGGTGTGATTTCTACTCTTTATTGAAATATTTTATTTTTTGTGCAAGCGATTTGTTCTTTTTTTAATTAATGAAACTATATAGCCAGCACAATTTTATTTATTTTTTTGTTTTAAATTTTTTTTTAATTTTTCAATAAGAGATGCATACAAAAAATTATGAATAATAAAATGACAAAGACACGCAAATTTATTACAAAATAAAGCCTAACATGATGTTTTTATATCTTCTGATTTTTTCTAGTTTTTATAAATTTTTTAAGAATTTTTCAGATTTTTTTTGAAGATTTTTCAGAAATCGGAAAAATAGAACATGTTCCTACGTTTCAGCCCTTTAGCGACGCTTGACTGCTATAGTTCCAGACTTTCAGCAACGCTTCATTTTCTGAGAATTTCAGGTCGAATTTTTCTATTTCTTTGATTTTTTGATTTTTTCCTTTTTCTTACAAAATAAAAATAGAAAAATTAATATACAAATATACATATCAAACACAAGAATATCCAATTATGAAAAATAATTTTCTCCCCGGCAACGGCGCCAAAAATTGATAGCCACAAAATCGTCGTTGAAAAGCCGTGCTACAATTTCAAAATATTCACACTCACTCACTTTTAAAGATTGGAAAATTAAGTATAGTGGTAAGTGGAGTCGATCCCACGAGCAGAAAATAACATTTTGGAACAAGTTGAAAAAATATTCTTATACTTTGAAAAATCGAGTTTTGAGTGAGATTAATCTAAGGAAAAATAAATTACATGAAAATAAACTCACTAAAGAAGATGAGAGGGATAAAGAAAATAACTTAGAAGAGAGACAGAGGAACTAAGACAACCACAATTTACAAAGAAGAACTTTTATTAAGATGAAAGTGAAAAGTACACTCTATGAAAATAGAAAATTACAACTCATACAATAAAGAAAATGGGAAAGAATATAGCCAAGATGAAGATAAAGATCGTCGTGAAAAGAGGTGAATGAAGAAGCCGTCGTCGTCCACGTCATGAGCCTTGGAACGTCGCCCGCCTTGATGTGCACGCCGCCGTACAAGGAGAGTTGTGAATGACACACTTTGGAGAGAAATATAGAGAGGAGTGTGGAAGGGTTTGTGTGGAGATGAAGAAGGAAGAAGATGAGAAAGTAAGATAGTGGGAAAATAAATATAACTCATAAACAAAGAAGAACTAGAGAAAGTGGTACAAGAAGAAAATCTAAAATTATAAGAGAGGAAGAACTTTGATGAAGAACGCAGAGACAAAAAAAGAGTGGAAGGGCTTCAAAACGGAGGAAGAACAGAGGCTAGTATCTCGGATGAACGGTACAAATGGAAAGATAGCACCTTGAAAAAGAGAAAATAACTCTCAAACTAGAAGAAATTAGAAGATGATGCAGAAGAAGAAGTTGCGGAGCATTTAAAAAGGAAGAACTTTTGGGAAGAAATAAAGAGGAGAAAAGAATCAGAAATGGGAGAAATAAGGGGAAGAATCAGAGAGATATTGGTTCACAGATGAACAGGATAGCACAGTGAAAAATATGAAATAACTTTAAACTAAGAAGGAATTAGAAGATGATGTAGATGAAGAAGTTGCAGAGCATTTAAAAATGAAGAACTTACATGAAGAGTGGAAGAGCAGAAAATGAACTGAAGGGGGAGAAATCGATGACCTAAGATGTGAGAGGGAGAGTGAAAAATTACCAAAAGAAGGGCCCCCTTCACCTCCTTGTCATGGGCTATTTATAGGGGAAGTTGGGTCAATGGAGGGTGAAGATTGTATCAAAAGGAGATGGATGACTGAGATTTAGGTAGAAGATGATGTATGGGGAAAAGGAAAAGGAGGTGGGCACCCCCTCCTTAGATTTTGGGCACCCCCTTTCTTGGACTTTGGACACCCCTTTCCTAAGACCTATTATTTCTCCCCTTTATTTCAAATTTTGAATTTTCTTTTCCCTCCAACCAAAGTATAAATTTTGAATTTTATTTTCCCTCCAACCAAAATATATGCTTTTGACTTGGTCAAAGTGGTGATGACATTTTTACCCTCGGAGTTTATTGTAATTACCTTTAGTGTCCTACACACACGTAATTATAATTTAGTCCATAAAAATTACCATAATGTGTACATAAATCTCAAATGCTCATGGTTTATGTAATGGAGAATTAATACTCATGGCCCTCAACTTCAATTTAAATAATATCACCAAATTAATCAATTTGCGTGAAAGCCCCAATTTAAACACGGAGTTGAGGTTAACTATGAAATATGTATAATTGCCTAATTATATGCACATAAAATGGTGAACATGCAATGAATTACCATCGAAAATAGACACTTATCAGAACTTCATTTTTTGGTGATAGGTGGAGGGCACTACCTTTGTCCGGTTGAGGATTCCTCGACCAAAAATGACATTATAGGCCGCCATCCCCTTAATCACAATCAAGTCAACCAAGACGGTAACGGTCTTGGGAGGGGTGCCGAGGGTAACTGGCAGGCTCAAGGCTCCCCCAGGATAGGTTGCCTGGCCATTGAACCCGCAAAGGGGGGTTCGAATAGGGCAGAGCTTGGATGGGTTTTCACCTATCTTGAGAAAACATTCGTACGAAAGTACGTCAGGAGCGCTACCATTGTCAACCAATATTCTATCTACGTTATAACAGTTTATGGTAGCCGATATTATAAGGGCATCGTCGTGCGGGGTGGATAGCCCTTCTAGATCTTGGTCGAGAAATACCACGGCCTGCTACCCACCCGTCGGCGGGGTCTTGGGGGGCTCAAAATCCCGGCTCGCCCGCTCCGCATGACACTTCCTTCCTCGGCTACTATCTCCTCCTGATGCCACGCCGCCAGAGATGACATTAATGTGGACCCCGCGGGGCTGATTGTCAATTTCCTCCGGAATGCCACGATCCCCCTTCTGGTGCTCGGACATGTACCGAGATAAGTCTCCCTGGTGGACAAGACGCTCGATCTCGTCCTTGAGTTGGTGACAATCTCTGGTATGGTGTCCGTGGTCATTGTGGAACTGGCAATGTTTGCGGTGGTTGCGGTGTTTGACCTTCATAAGCTCGGGTTGGCGGAGAATACCCAAGTCCTTGATGTCTTGATATATCTCATAGACGGGGGAGGTTAGAGGGGTATACTGCTCATACTTCCGGGGGGGTTCCCTTCGGTCCCCGTCTTGGTTCCTCCGCTTTCCCGGGGGGGTGACCTCTCTTCCCTGGCCGCCTGGGTCATCATTAATTCTACGAGGATGTCCAGTTTTACGTTGAGGGTTTGGAGAGTGTCAGGGTTCCCATTTGGGGGTAGTCCCCCATGGGCTGGAGGAGGCAGCTCGCTGGCGAGGTCGTTGCAGGGGTGGGCCTGTACGGCGGGGTTAGGCACAAGCTCCTCTCCCTCGCCTGCCACGGCCTTTCCCTTATCGCCGGTGGCCCTTCTGCCAGAACTTCTTCTCACAATGATGGCTCTCTGTCCGCTTCCCACAGACGGCGCCAGATGAAGAGGGGCGATCTCGCGCCTGCCCTGAGGTAGAGGATCTCTGGTTGCGATCACCACTCTTGAATAACTGCAAGGAAGGAAGCAGGTCAGGGGTGCCAAGGGAGGAGTCCCTGGGGATAACCCTCCGATGCCTAAGTCAGTAAATTTTGTAGATCACAAATGGAGAAAAGGTGGCATAAGAAGAAAGGGGTGCGGGATGCCTCTTCATCAAGAAGTGTGGTGGCTCTTGCTCAGAATTATGCCTTACCTCTCCGGTGGGTCTTCATGGGATTTATATTGTAGCCCGTTGTGCGTTTGAGTCCCAAGAGTTGAGGGGATTACAGGGAGGTTACGTCCTTATAGCGGGCTCTTTATAGCCCAAGGACTCTTGCCCTCCCTTATCCTTTGGGATTCCCCGTCTCTGCCGGGTACGTAACGGACACTTAGATGAGCTTCCAATGGTCGGCCCGAGCCTAAACTCTCGCTTGAGATATTATCCCGAGCGATAAGCACATAGCTCGGGAAGGTTGTTCGGTGTCCCCACAGGGGTCTTCCCGATTGATCTGTTGCTCAGGCTTCTGGACCCTAGGGCCACCTAGGAAGTGCTGTTCCGAGTGACTATTGGGCTTAAGGTAAGTGAGCCCCGACAGAGGCTGTCACTTTAGAGAGCTGGTCCTGGTTGGGTCACATTTGACCTAGTTGGGCGATGCTCATGGGCGGTTGATTTTTCCCCTCTCCACTTGTCCCCCTTCTACTCCCGAGCCATGATTAGGCTCGGATGAGTAGCTGTTATGGGGAGGATGTTGGTGGCTCGGTTGGAGTGGTAAATTACCTCGATCAGGGGCCACTTAATGCGGCTATCCTGGGAGTTTGACTGTAATGATGGCTTCTTCGGAGTTGATGCGGGGAACCCCCTCCTTGGGTTCTGGAACATCGCGTTGTTTCCCGCCAAGTCCACTGGGAGATAAATATTGTGCGTGCTTGTGTTCCAAATAGCCTTCGTTTAGGGTTTTCTATTTCCTCTGCATCAGTCCCTCGGACAGGCTCATGCGCCACGAGAGAGATTAGGAAGAGCAGCGTCTAGCGGAGGCCTTTGCGGAGCTAGCGGAGATTACGGCGGCGGTGATTCGCCAACTTCCATGTAGCACCCCAAAAATTTAAATATAGAATAAATAAAACAACTATAAATATTCATCATGGAAATTAAATTTTGATAAAGGAAAAGCAATAGTCAGCTATATAGTTAATGAGCTTAAATAATAATAAAAGTATATAAATAAATTGAGAAATGAAATTAGAATAACCTTTATTTATTTGAGTTTGAAATTAAAAAGATAATTCAGGAGTAGATGTGTACACATACATATAAAGGCATTTATAGGATCGAACCCGACTCTGAAACTCAAGACAAATGACGAGAATTAATAAGTAAAGTTATAGGAATTGGGGTCTTTATATGTATGAAGTTCTATTAAATAATTTAATTAAAGCTTATATTATAAATGGGCTAACACACCCATCCACCTTTATCCATGTATAAACATTGTTTTTTTCATTAATGGGTCTTGGTATAAAGGCTTGAGAGCATTGGGCATGGAATATATGTATAACCATATATAACTATATATATAGGATATGCTTGGGCTATAACCTGTAACCCATTAGTCTCAGCTAGAGGCCCACAGCCTATTCGAACCTACCCAAAACCCATCCCAGTTTGATGGTTGCTATAACCTTAGGGTTTCGTGTGAAGAATGGAAAGGTGGCTGCTGATATGGTAGGGAAGAGAAAGACTTAGGAAATTTGAAACCTAATAGGAATATAATTATGGGAGGATGATTCTCATTAGGAAAAGGATTTCCGTCCCTATATATATATATATACATGGCCCACGATCGGCAGAAGCTAGTCCATGCTCCTATGTTCGTGCTGCTGTGTCAACTTTCACCTGTCTAAGGAGGATCGTCGTCGTCATCTTCATCTTTCGCGTGGGTGGCTGTAGCAAGTTGTTGTCGTGGAAACTGCTGCGGGCCGCTGCTGTTATCGTGAAGGAAGGAAGATAGAGTTCTACTTCTGTTCATCCTGCTATTTCTCCTTCTTCGTCCGTCATAGCACCAACGTAAAGGTAGGCAATCTCCCAAGCAAAATCACTACTAAATAGCATGTTATATGATAGTGCATGTAGATTTTCTCTTTCAGACATAAACTCTTAATAGCATGCGTTAGATGTTCATCTTGTTCACGTTTACGTAATTTTGTTTAAGTGACTTGCAATTTTTTTTTTAGTTAATGAATAACTACGTCATGTTTAAAAATTGTATCCATGTAATCAAGTATCTAAAAATCATAAAATATATATATGACTAGAATCTACTTATTTTTCATGTCTTTATAAGGTAATATTAATCAGTTAACATTTAGATTATCTAAATATATGAATTTTTATAGTTACACGGCGAATCACCTAATTCACTGTAGCATGATAGTTATAGGATTTTAATGTGACAGTTTGTTCGGGGACGCCGGAGTGTCATTTGGCCATGAAATTTTATGGGCATATTATTGGGGTAGTGACCGAGGTCGTGGGGGTGGTATCTCCTTTTTATGATCCTCCTATCTCAAGATCACCCATCTCTCAAGTAAAAATATTTTTGAACATCATGTTAGGTAGAATTTTTCGGGCTCTTCATTTTGGTATATAGATTGCGCGATTCCGATGTGTATACCTCAATAACGGAAGTTTCAAAGATTTCTAAACTATTAGTTCATGAAATAACGACCGTATGCGCGGTCGTTGTTTGTTTAATATATATATATATATATATATATATATATATATATATATTGTGTAACTTTTACTCGTATCTTTGAAAATCTATAGCTACTAAACTATGAACATAAATAGTATAAATATTATATATATGGAATCCTCATATTTTCTCCTAATTATCATATATTCTATTTCTCTAAACTTTTATATATAAATAAATGTGTCTTTGAATGTATATTTTGAAATTATTCAATTAAATAGATATTGACGTGAATTCTTGTGAGATAAATTAAGTTAAAAATCATAGACTAAATGTCCCTCCAAGTGGACGCTAACTAATAAATGATGCCACCCACGGGCGTCAATTAATATAAGTTTATTTAGTTATTGTTAATTTTAGAATTGGCGTCTCTCAATGGACGTAAATTCTTTAATTAACGCATTCATGTTCTCACAGTTTTCTTCCGATTTTGACCCATACCGCGGGTTTTTTGGCACTCTTATCTCACGTCCTTAGATGGAGTCCATGTTTCATGATTGATTCACGTTATACACCTCAACTCTCGGTGACTTACGAGCCATCCGTTGGACATTCTGTTCCTTTGGACTGGCAAGTTAGTCATTGGGACCTCCGTAAGTCTCCTCATAGCCTTGGATTCCCTCAAGGCTGACTGATCTGGTTGCACCATAAAAACTCTGGAACCCTGTTAGTCATGTCACTCTAAAGAAAACATGACACCTGACCCTCACAGAACGCTGTTATGGCGATTCTGTGAGAGATCTATCTCTATCTGACTCATAAGTTGCTAATTTGATTAGCGACTACATTGGTTATCGCCATTTTCTGTCATGAGCATGTTGAAGGGGTGACCTTATTGGCGGGCGCTTAGTGTAAAAGTAACCGTATTGTGGAGGCACCAATTCTTCAATACTTTTTTCAGAGAATGAGTGACCACCACTGTGGGCGCAACTTTCGAAATATACGGTGCTCTGACGAGATGTCAATCTCCCAGATTTCTCGAATTGTCTCAGTTTTTGTGCCATCGTACTAGACTTGTCGAGGTCTATCTTGAATCTCTGTTCAATCAAATCTACCCTATTGTTCGTACATACTTGATCCTTGAAATTCTTGGCCATTAATATGGAATTAGTCTAGACAAACTGTCATGGGCTATGGGTCCCAATAAAATGACATTTTAAATGCTACGGGTCATGATCTGACCCTATTGGGCGAGGCAAAGTCCAAACGATTACCGGTATACGATGATCCGGTGCCGGCATTAAGCACCTATAGTCGTCTATAACTTATTTCCACGAGGGGTGGTCATATCTTCATGATTTTTTCCTTAGTGCATTGGCCAATCCTATATAGTGCTAGGTGTGCAAACGCTCTTGTGATAGTGATGATCAGGAGTAATTGCCATCATAGTACACAATCCTATATAGTGCTAGGTGTGCAAACGCTCTCGTGATAGTGATGATCGGGAGTAATTGTCATCAGTACACAATCCTATGTAGTGCTAGATGTGCAAAAGCTCACATGATAGTGATGATCGGGAGCAATTGCCATCATAGTATACCTTTTCACAACTTATTGTTCATCATCATAAGATCTGAACTTACCTTATTAGAGGGGCTATCATATTATCGTGATTTCACCTTAGTGTCTTGGCAAACTTTATATAGTGCCAGTAGAAGTGATTGACTTACTTCTATATTGTTTTATCATGAATGTTCTTGAATTATCTTATTGAAAGTACCTGTTATCTCATCATGAAAGTTGTTGATATATTCTTTCATCAATCTACTTGTTCTTATATCTTTTGAAAGTTTCCAGCAACTTGTCTACTCTTATAGTTCTTGAATTTATCTCGTGCCATTATAGTTCTCGATTTCTATATCTTGCATGACCTGCATGAGCATGTTAAACTGTAATTGACTTAAAGCTAGCTTGAAGCATGAGATATTAAGTCCTACTGAGCGTTCGCTCACCCTACATTTTTCAATATTTTTCAGGTAATGACCTTAGTGACGACAAGACCGAACATGATGGGCATGGGAAAGAGTGAAGAGAACTCTGACATCTAGATGGACTGTCTAGTCTGGTTATCTTGCGTCTTATACCTCATTGTAATTTTACTTTATTGATTCTTTTCCTTTATTGGGTCCAAATTGTAATGAACTTATATTTGAAATGAAATTTGTTATTTTGTCCAAATTGTGTTTTGTGGAATGACTATGCTCTGATCGACTCGACTATTTAACTGCCACGTTCCGAGCAAACGACACGTTCAGCTACTATCAGTTCGGGGCGTGACAGAAGGTGGTATTAGAGCCCAGGCTTTTTAAATCCCTAGGTCATCAGGTTCAAGTCCTAGATTGAGTCGTCCTTGTCAGTTATCCTATAGGAACCCCGTGAGATTTGGGTAGAGCTGTGGGTTAAATGATAAAATATGTTACATTCGCGTTAGATACCTGCCAAGATATGAATGTCATTAATCCAAACCTTATTCTTGTAGGCTAAAATGGCCGCTGATAGAGCCCAATGGAGAAAAATGCAACGCACGGTCCAAGGGCTAACCCAAGCCTTGCAACAAGTAGCCCAAGGCGGAAACAAACATGGAGCTGGGGATCTACATTAAAAATCCCAAAGATGAATCCCCTGAAGTTTAGTGGGTCTACAGACCCGGATGAAGCAGAGAATTGGGTACAAGAAATAGAAAGGACCTTCAAGGTGATGCAATGTACCGACGAAGAGAAGGTACTCTTAGGAACTTACCAATTAGAGAAGGATGCCCGAGTATGGTGGGGATCCATGGAAGCAATCTTGCCTAACGAGCAAGTTACATGGGATGAGTTCTTGGAACACTTTAATGATAAATATTTCTCAGAACGAATACGAGAAAAGAAGGCTACGGAGTTTACGGCCCTAAAACAACGTAGTCTCTCAGTAGCGGAGTATGAGGCAAAATTCTCTAGATTGGCCCGGTATACACCACACCTAGTTTGCACGGAGAAGATGAGAACGAGAAGATTTATGAATGGTTTAAAGGTGGAACTTATTCCTCAATTAGCTCCACTGGAAATTCAAACCTACACAGAGATGGTAAGAAAGGAACAACTTTTGGAGGATGCGATGGATATGATGGAGCGAGTCAAGGGAAAGATCGCTAAGAAGGAACAAGCGAATGGACCCAAGAATAAGGAACTTGCAAATGGCAAGAAAATGTTTAATGGAGGAGACCAGTCTCGGAAAGACAAGAAACCTTGGAATGATGATCAACAAATTATTCCGGTCAAGGAAAAATGTAAACACTGCAAGAAAGGGAGGCACGACCCAGATCAGTGTTGGTATAAACTCGGGAGGTGTGTTCGATGCGGAAGCGGAGATCACAAGACCGCCCGTTGTCCACTCCTCGGAGAAGAAACACTGCAAGGTAACCCTGTAAATGTATCACATCTATAATTACGTGAATCAAACATGATGATCATAATTAGGGCTGTCAATGGGCCGGGCCCGGGCCGAGCTTAGGTCGGCCCGGCCCGAGCCCGACTTATCAAGAGTAAGGCCCGAGCCCGACCCAGGCCCGACCTATGTCGGGCCGGGCCGGGCCGGGCCTGACATTATGTAAAAATTTCAAAGCCCGACTAAGGCCCGGCCCGACTACTTAAATAAAATAATAAAAATAATAAAAATTAATAGATTTAATACTATAAAACTTACAATCTCACTAAATAAATTAAAAATTTATATTAATTACATAATTTGTGTGAAAAGAGAATTTTAAAATTTCTAATTAAGTAATATAACATAAGTTTGACTAAATAGTTTTTAAAATTTGAAGTGAGAATAAAAAAAGGGATCGGGCTGGGCCGGCCCACGGGCCGAACTCTCTTTTAGGCCCGACTAAAAACCCGCGGGCCGAAAAAGACCTTGCGGCCCGACCCGAAATTGGGCTAGGCCCGCGGGCCTGTCGGGCCGGCCAGGCCCATTGATAGCCCTAATCATAATGCTTAGCATATCATGGGAAAACATGTTTTGGATATGGTGATTTGTACCCCACTCATGTTAGAAGGAAAATTATCTGAATTTGGGGACCAAATCATTTTAAGTGGGGGAGGGTGTAGCACCCCAAAAATTTAAATATAGAATAAATAAAACAACTATAAATATTCATCATGGAAATTAAATTTCGACAAAGGAAAAGCAATAGTTAGTTAAATAGTTAATGAGCTTAAATAATAATAAAAGTATAAGTAAATAAATTGAGAAATGAAAATTAGAATAACCTTTATTTATTTGAGTTTGAAATTAAAAAGATAATTCAAGAATAGATGAGTACACATACATATAAAGATATTTATAGGATGGAATCCGACTCTGATACCCAAGACAAATGACGAGAATTAATAATTAAAGTTATAGGAATTGGGGCCTATATATGTATGAAGTTCTATTAAATAATTTAATTAAAGCTTATATTATAAATGGGCTAACACACCCATCCACCTTTATCCATGTATAAACATTATTTTTTTTATTAATGGGCCTTGGTATAAAGGCTTGAGAGCCTTGGGCGTGGAATATATGTATAGTCATATATAACTATATATATAGGATATGCATGGGCTATAACATGTAACCCATTAGTCTCAGCTAGAGGCCCACAGCCTATTCGAACCTACCCAAAACCCATCCCAATTCAATGGTTGCTATAACCTTAGCGTTTTGTGTGAAGAATGGAAAGGTGGCTGCAGATATGGTTGGGAGGAGAAAGACTTAGGAAATTTGAAACCTAATAGGAATATAATTATGGGAGGATGATTCTCATTGGGAAAAGGATTTTCGTCCCTATATATATATATATACATGGCCCACGATCGGCAGAAGCTAGTTCATGCTCCTATGTTCGTGCTGATGTGTCAACTTTCACCTGTCTAAGGAGGATCGTCGTCATCATCTTTGTCTTTCGCATGGGTGGCTGCAGCAAGTTGCTGTCGTGGAAACTGCTGCGGGCCACTGCTTTTATCGTGAAGGAAGGAAGATAGAGTTCTACTTCTCTTCATCCTGCTATTTCTCCTTCTTCGTCCGTCATAGCACCAACGTAAAGGTAGGCAATCTCCCAAGCAAAATCACTACTAAATAGCATGTTAGATGATAGTGCATGTAGATTTTCTCTCTCAGACGTAAACTCTTAATAGCATGCGTTAGATGTTCATCTTGTTCACGTTTGCATAATTTTGTTTAAGTGACTTGCATATTTTATTTTAGTTAATGAATAACTACGTCATGTTTAAAAATTGTATCCATGTAATCAAGTATCTAAAAATCATAAGATATATATATGACTTGAATCTACTTATTTTTCTTTAATTTTTCATTTCTTTACAAGGTAATATTAATCAGTTAACATTTAGATTATCTAAATATATGAACTTTTATAGTTACACGGCAAATCACCTAATTCACTGTAGCATGATAGTTATAGGATTTTAATGTGACAGTTTGTTCGGAGACGCCGGAGTGTCCTTTGGCCATGAAATTTTATGGACGTATTTTTGGGGTAGTGACCGAGGTCGTGGGGGTGGTACCTCCTTTTTCCGACTCTCCTATCTCAAGATCACCCATCTCTTAAGTAAAAATATTTTTGAACATCACGTTAGGTAGAGTTTTTCGGGCTCTTCATTTTGGTATATACATTGTGCGATTCCGATGTGTATACATCAATAACGGAAGTTTCAAAGATTTCTAAACTATTAGTTCATGAAATAACGACCGTATGCGCAATCATTGTTTGTTTAATATATATATATAATATAATGTGTAACTTTTACTCGTATCTTTAAAAATCTATATCTACTAAACTATGAACATAAAAATTATAAATATTATATATATGGAATCATCATATTTTTCTCCTAATTATCATATATTCTATTTCTCTAAACTTTTTTATTTAAATAAATGTGTCTTTGAATGTATATTTTGAAATTATTCAATTAAATAGATATTGACGTGAATTCTTGTGAGATAAATTAAGTTAAAAATCATAGAATTAATGTCCCTCCAAGTGGATGCTAATTAATAAATGATGCCACCCACGGGCGTCAATTAATATAAGTTTATTTAGTTATTGTTAATTTTAGAATTGGCGTCTCTCTTAATGGACGTAAATTCTTTAATTAACGCATTCATGTTCTCACAATTTTCTTCTAATTTTGACCCATACCGCGGGTCTTTTGACACTTTCATCTCACGTCCGTAGATGGAGTCCATGTTTCATGATTGGTTCACGTTATACACCTCAACTCTCGGTGACTTACGAGCTCTCCGTTGGACATTCTGTTCCTTCGGACTGGCAAGTTAATCATTGGGACCTCCGTAAGTCTCCTCGTAGCCTTAGATTCCCTCAAGGCTGACTGAGCTAGTTGTACCATAAGATCCCTGGAACCCTGTTAGTCATGTCACTCTAAAGAAAACATGACACCTGGCCCTCATAGAACGTTGGTATGGCGATTCTGTGAGAGGTCTATCTCTATCTGACTCATAAGGTGCTAATTTGATTAGCGACTACATTGGTTATCGCCATTTTCTGTCATGAGCATGTTGAAGGGGTGACCTTATTGGCGGGCGCTTAGTGTAAAAGCAACCGTATTGTGGAGGCACCAATTCTTCAATGCTTTGTTCAGAGAATGAGTGACCACCACTGTGGGCGCGACTTCCTAAATATACGGTGCTCTGATGAGATGTCAATCTCTCAGATTTCTTGAATTGTCTCAGTTTTTGTGCCATCGTACTAGACTTGTGGAGGTCTATCTTGAATCTATGTTCAATGAAATCTACCCTGTTGTTCATACATGCTTGATCCTTGAAATTCTTGGCCATTTATATGGAATTAGTCTAGACAAAATGTCAGAGGCTATCGGTCCCAATAAAATGACATTTTAAATGCTATGGGTCCTTATCTGACCCTATTGGGTGAGGTAAAGTCCAAACGTTTACCGGTATACGATGATCGGGTGCTGGCATTCACCACCTATAGTCGTCTATAACTTATTTCCATGAGGGGTGGTCATATCTTCGTGATTTTTCCTTTAGCGCATTGGCCAATCCTATATAGTGCTAGGTGTGCAAACGCTCTCGTGATAGTGATGATCGGGAGTAATTGCCATCATAGTACACAATCCTATATAGTGATAGGTGTGCAAACGCTCTCGTGATAGTGATGATCGTGAGTAATTGTCATCATAGTACACAATCCCATGTTGTGCTGGATGTGTAAAAGTTCACGTGATAGTGATGATCGGGAGCAATTGCCATCATAGTATACCTTTTCACAACTTATTGTTCATCATGATAAGATCTTAAATTACTTTATTAGAGGGGCTATCATATTATCGTGATTTCCCCTTAGTGTCTTGGCAAACTCTATATAGTGCTAGTAGAAGTGATTGGCTTACTTCTATATTGTTTATCATGAATGTTCTTGAATTATCTTATTGAAAGTACTTGTTATCTCGTCATGAAAGTTCTTGATATATTCTTTCATCAATCTACTTGTTCTTATATCTCTTGAAAGTGTCCAACGACTTGTCTACTCTTATAGTTCTTGAATTTATCTCGTGCCATTATAGTTCTTGATTTCTATATCTTGCATGACCTGCATGAGCATGTTAAACTGTAATTGACTTAAAGCTAGCTTGAAGCATGAGATATTAAGTCCTACTGAGCGTTCGCTCACCCTACATTTTTCAATGTTTTTCAGGTAATGACCTTAGTGACGACAAGACCGAACATGATGGGCATGGGAAAGAGTGAAGAGAACTCTGACATCTAGATGGACCGTCTAGTCTGGTTATCTTGCGTCTTATACCTCATTGTAATTTTACTTTATTGATTCATTTCCTTTATTGGGTCCAAATTGTAATGAACTTATATTTGAAATGAAATTTACTATTTTGTCCAAATTGTGTTTTGTGGAATGACAATACTCTGATCGACTCGACTATTTAACTGCCACGTTCTAAGCAAACGACATGTTCCGCTGCTATCGGTTCGGGGCGTGACATTCCTCCTCCTCCAGAATCGTCCGATTCGACGTTCTCTCCCTCTTCTTCTAGTTCCTCTCTTTCTTCAATGGCGGAGCAACATCCCTCGTCCAAGACGCGCGAGGCTAGGCCTGGCACGGGGAGTTTGGTGCCGCAGCCCGAGCATCCTATGCGCAGTGAGCTGGGTAAGGCCGAAGTAAGTAGGATGGAGATGCGGTATGGGCTGCCGTGGAAGTAGTTCTTCTGTCCGTCGCAGCCTCATGAATCCAGCTTGTCCTTTCATCCATGCCACTTTTGTACTTTTCTTTTGGGTCGGAAGAGTGGGTTCTGCCCCTCTCTTCACGATTTTGTTGTGCGACTGCTTCAGTTTTACCGACTGACTCCTATCCAGTTGGTCTCAAACTTGTATACTTTTATCTTTTCTTTTATCTTTCTCTACCTCTCGTGCGGGCTCCACACTTCTTTGGAGCTTTTTAATTCTTTCTTCAAGTTGAAGGAGCAGTCCCACGTGGGTAAAGGCTTCTTCTACCTTCAGGTGAGGAGGGGAAGGAGCTGCGTGTCTCTTTCCGCCAAAGATTCTTCTCACAAGGGGTGGAAGACTCAATTTTTTTGGGTGGGTTCATCTGTGGAGGACGCCCCTTGGGATTTCCCGATGGCGGTTAATTGTTTTGAGTATATTGAGGTGATTTTGATGATAACAAAACCAAGGACGTGCGTTCTATCACGTGCCATGTATTATCAATCAAGTTCGACTTTCATACTCATTCAAGGCCTAATTTCATCATGCACTACATTTAAGTGTTCATACCCTTCCAAATGCATAAATCCATCTTGGTTCCAAAACTGCTCAGGCTAAGCTTAACTCACTCATTTTAATTGAAACAGGATGTGTCATAAACTGATTAGCTCACAAATTATGATTTATTGTCTAACTCATTCAAAATGCAGGTTTTTCCAGCCAGCGGTCGACGGCAGGTTAGGGGCTGGTCGACCGATTTTCCCAGCAACGAAAGCCTCATTTCTGTAAAATTTCGGTCGACTGCCCCCCTCTAACGGTCATCCGCCAGTCTCGAAAGCCCTTATTGTTGACTTTGTATTATCAACATGGGAAGCCCTTCTTCTTGGATTTGTTTAATACCAAAGCCACCAAACTTTCCATATTTTATGGATATGGTTCCTGGCATGTCTCTTGACCATTCAAGAGTTATGAAAACATCTCTTTGGGGCAAGAAACCTTAATCATCTAAGGAAGCTCTAGGAGGCTATCAAGGGGAGAGAAGAGTGCGGCTACTATTGCCATGAACAGTGCTCCTGAAAGGAAGTTCTTCATCTATCTTCAAGTGATCCAAGCCACATTTGGAGCAGATCAACCCCAAGCCAAGTGGAGATTAAGCTGCATCCAAAATCTTCTTCATCAACTAAGGGGGAGCTTGAATCTAAAGTTTCTACTTTCTATTTTCCATTTGATTTCTTTTTCAGATTCAAGTGTGTGTTCTTGTAATATCTGAATACTTGTGTGTGTGTGGATCTACGCAGATCCGTGTGTGTGTGTGTGTGTCTATTTCTTCACATTTTCTTATGATTCAGTGCTTGTGTATCTTTGTGGGAGTTCTGAACTCACACGAGTGTGTGTGTGTGTGCTCTGATCTTGTAACCTTCTATAAGATAGTGTGTGAATCTTCACAGTCGGTGAGGGGTGGACGTAGGTTGCAGTTGTTGCTTCTGAACCACCTAAAAATCGTGGTCTCCTATGTGTTTTCCCTCTTATCTTCTACCTCCAATTCTACTCTAGCATATTTGCAGATTGCATCATCTGATTCCTTTGTTTAGATCTAGTTCTATTAATCTTTTTACGGGAGATCTCTGGTATATCATAAGGTGGTTTCTGATTGACAAGGTTAGTCTTATCGAGAGGAAAATACCTTGTATGAGAGAATCTTCGGATTCTCGGACTCCGCCTAGTACCAAAGAACTGCTTTAGGGGCTGATTTAGCTAGATTCATTTTATAATCCATCAGATCTATACTTGTTTGTTGCTTGCTCTTAATACGTGTTTTAAATCGGGTAAAAGTTCTTAAAATCTATAATCACCCAATTCTCCCCCCTCTTGGGTGTCATTGATCGCGGGACTTCAATTGGTATCAGAGCCAAGGCTCTATTTTCTTCAAGATCTAACGATCTAGAGTAAGATCCAGATCAATGGCAAACAAGGGTATGATGCCTGAGGGTCATTCCATCCATCGCCCTCCATACTTCGATGGCTCGAATTACTTCTATTGGAAAAATAAGATGCACGTTTTTCTGAGAGCCGAGGAGTATGAGATCTGGAGAGTTGTGGACAAGGGTCCTTACAAACTCTCTGATGATGAAGAGAAATGGACACCCGAGAAAATTAAGAAATGCACTGTCAATTTTAATGCTATGAAAATTATGCAATGTGCTATACATCCTAATGAATTCTCTCATGTATCCATGAGCAGTTCAGCAAAGGAGATGTGGGACAAGTTGCGGCTCATATATGAGGGAACCTCTGAGGTCAAGGAGACCAAGGCAAATCTCCTTGTAAGAGATTATGAGCTGTTCAAAATGAAGCCTGAAGAAACCATCTCAATGATGTTCACAAGATTAATGGAGATCACAAATAGTCTCAAAAGCCTCGGGAAGGAGTACACAAACTCTAACATTGTGAGGAAAGTCCTGAGATCACTTCCGTCGGCGTGGCACACAAAAGCCACAGTAATTGAAGATTCAAAAAAAATGTCCACACTTTCCTTGGATGAGCTCATAGGGCCACTCATGACCTATGAGACAAACATGAAGAGAACAACCCAGGAAGATACGAACAAGAACAAAGTGGTTGGATTGAAAGCTCATCAATCTGATGATGACTTTCAAGAAGAAGAATCCAGCGAGGGAAGCAATGAAGAAGAAGACTTGGCCTTGATAACTCGCCAAGTAAGGAGATTTTTGAGAAAGAAGAAGAATTTCCAAGGTAACTTCAGAAAGGGGCAAAGGAAGCCCACTCAAACCAAGGGCGAGCCGGGCAAGCCCAATAATGTCATCTGCTACCAATGCAAGAAGCCCGGGCACATGAGAGGGGAGAGCCGAGATCTGAAGAGGAAATTCAAAAAAGAAAAGTTCAAGAAGCCTAAAGCCATGGTCGCCACATGGAGCGACTAGGAGGACGAACCGTATGATGAGGAGCGGCAGGAGCTCGTGGAAATTTTGTGCCTCATGGCGCATGAGGATGAATCAACAGAGGTAAATTCTGACCCTGATTTTATTTCCAATGAACAATGAGAGTCGGAATATGAAAAACTGTATACGAAATACAGAAAAATCAGATCTGAAAATAAAAATCTCAAAAATAAAATTGATGAGTTAAATCATGAGGATATTTTTGTTAAGTTTGAAAAATTGGAACAGGAATGGTTAGAACTAACAGAAGAAAAAGAAAGTTTGCTACAAACAATTTCAGATTGTGAAAAAGCCAAAGAGGAGCTATCTCGCAAAATGTTTGAAATGGAAAGAGTGTGTGAAAAAATGAAAACTGAAGAAGAAACTCTGAAATCCACAAATTCAGAACTTGAAAAGAAAACTGTGAGTTTGGATAAAGAAGTGGCTGACCTTCAGTCCACCTTGTCGAGGTTTGTCAAGGGCAAACCAAATCTAGATAACTTGTGGGGAGTTAGAGTCAATTTTTAGAAGGAAGGATTGAGATATACTCCCCAAAATAAAAAACCCTTTGAGCATAAGATCACTACATCATATGTTCATGAAAAAGAAAACAACCGTGCTTCAAGTTCCAACTCTAAGCCAAAATATGCCCAACCCAAACCACGACAATTCCCAAGAAAGTTTGCACCTGTTAATTGCTATCATTGTGGTAGATTTGGTCATGTTGTTGTCAATTGCTAGTTCAAATAAAACTCACTAAGAAATCATACTTTTTGGACCGAGAAAAGATATGCACAAAACTGGACTAGCTCCTACGGACCCAAACTAGCTTGGGTACCAAAAACAATTGGATGAGAATCTTATTTCTTGCAGATATGCCTTGAAGCCAGTGGGAGCAAATGGTATTTGGATAGCGGCTGTTCGAGGCATATGATAGGGGACAAGAAGGCATTTTCTATGCTGTAAGATAATGATGGAGGCTTAGTTGCATTTCGTGGAAAGGATAAAGGTAAAATAATTGGAATCGGCAACATAGGTAAAAATTCTGAAACCTTGATTGAAAATGTCCTTTTAGTGAAAGGCTTAAATCATAATCTGCTGAGCATAAGCCAATTGTGTGACAAGGGTTTTAAAATTATTTTTGATGAAACCCACTGCCTTGTCATAAATAAAATCTCCAATGAAATCAGATTCATCGGCAAGAGAAGCAACAATGTCTATACTATTGATTTAGATGATGTTTCCAGTGATGATGTGTGCTTGGTAGAAAACAATCATGATAATGGTTGGCTATGGGACCGAAGACTATGTCATGCTAGTTTTAGAGTAATCTCCAAGTTGTCTAAACATGACTTAGTAAATGGTTTGCCAAAATTAAAATTTGAAAGTGATAAAATATGTGAGGTTTGCACAAAAGGCAAGTAAACACGCATATCTTTCAAAAATAAGAACATTGTTTCTACCTCCCAGCCTCTTGAATTGCTACATCTTGATTTATTTGGCCCTACTAGGACATCTAGCCTAGGAGGTAAATCTTTTGGATTTGTTATAGTTGATGACTACTCCAGATTTACATGGGTATTATTCTTAGCCAATAAAAGTGATGCCTTGACGGAGTTCGATGTGTTTTGCAGGAAAATCTAAAATGAAAGAGGCTACCTTATCACTACCATTCAAAGTGATCATGGTGGTGAATTTGAAAATCATGAGTTCAGCAATTTTTGTGAACAGCAAGGGTACACGCACAATTTTTCATCACCAAGGACACCCCAATAAAATGGAGTGGTGGAGAGGAAAAGTAGAACATTGATAGACATGGCACAGACCATGTTAAGTGAAAATTCTCTACTAAAATACTTTTAGACTGAGGCGGTAAGTACGACGTGCTACATCATCAACAGGGTAATGATAAGGTCCATTTTGAAGAAAACTCCATATGAGTTCTATAAGCATAAGAAACCGAATATTTCGCATCTTAAACCCTTTGGGTGTCCAGGTTTCATCCTGAATAATGGTAAGTCCTACCTAGGTAAGTTTGATGAGAAAAGTGACAAAGGAATTTTCATAGGCTATGCACTCAATTCTAGAGCTTATCGATTATTTAATAAACGGACTTTGGTTGTTGAAGAAAGTCCTCATGTGATTTTTGATGAATCTGAACTAAAACTGACAAACCAATCTATTCAAATTGTGGATGCAGGAGAAGCCCCCAAAAATTCAACTAATGCTGGAACATCTAAAGTCAAGGATGAACCAAAGAAAGGAATACCCAGCAAGAGTGAAGAAGATGAAGATCCTTCAATTTGAACACTGCAAGAGCAGCAAGTGCAGCACCCCGACTTGCCCAGCACCTCTACATTCTTAAAGGATCATCCAGCTGAAAACATAATCGGTAATCCTCAAGATGGGGTATGAATCAGATCATCACTAAGGCTAGTAGAGGAAGAGGATTTGATAGCCTTAATCTCACAAGAAGAGCCAAAGGATATTCATGAAGCTCTTCAAAATGAATCCTGGATTCAGGCTATGTATGAAGAGCTACACCAGTTTGAAAGGAACAAAGTGTGGACTCTCGTGCCGCGTCCTAAGAATCATCCCACAATTGGAACCCGTTGGGTTTTCAGAAATAAGTTAAATGACACGGGATTGGTTATTAGGAACAAGGCCTGACTTGTAGCCAAAGGGTATAGCCAGGAGATGGGTATTGATTTTGATGAATCTTTTGCTCCGGTTGCTAGATTAGAAGCAGTCCGGATCTTATTGTCTGATGCTTGCTCTATGAACTTCAAACTATTTCAAATGGATGTTAAATATGCATTTCATAACAGTTGCATCAAAGAGGATGTTTTTGTAGAGCAACCTCTAGGTTTTGAATATTCAAAGTATCCAAAGCATGTGTACAAGTTGCAGAAGGCCTTGTACGGGTAAAAGCAAGCACCACGGGCATGGTATGAAAGGCTCACTTCATTCCTTGTGGATTTCAAAAGAGGTAAGGTTGACAAAATAGTCTTCACAAGGAAATCAGGTAAAGACATATTAGTAGTTCAAGTATATGTGGATGACATTATTTTTGGAGCTACTAACAATGTCTTATGTGAAGAATTTACAGGAATCATGCAAGGAGAATTTGAGATGAGCTTAATGGGTGAACTGAATTTCTTTCTTGGATTGCAGGTGAAGCAAACACCTGAGGGCATTTTCATCAATCAAGCTAAGTACACACTAGAGCTGTTAAAGAAATTTGGGATAGCTGAATCAAAACCTTTGTCAACTCCAATGGCTACAACCTCGAAGTTAGACAAAGATGAAAATGGTAAAACAGTAGATCCTACATTGTTTCGAGGTACAATCGGATCACTACTGTATCTTACAGCATGCCGTCCTGACATTCAATTCAGTGTATGTCTTTGTGCCCGTTTTCAGTCATGCCCTAAAGAATCTCATCTAATGGCTGTTAAATGCATTTTTAGATACTTAATTGGCACAATAGATTTTGGCTTGTGGTTTCCCAACGGTAGTTCATTTGATTTGATTGCTTACGCCGATGCGGATTATGCTGGAAGTATTGTAGATCGTAAAAGTACTAGTGGGTACTGTTAGTTTCTTGGTGGGTGCCTAGTCTCATGGGCCTCCAAGAAACAACATTCAGTAGCTCTCTCAATGGCCGAGGCTGAATATGTAGCCGCCGGAAGTTGTGGAGCCCAAGTACTTTGGATCAAAAATCAATTGCTTGATTTAGATATTGAAATGAAATGTGTGCCAATCTTGTGTGATAATACCAGTACAATCAGTTTGTCAAAAAACCCTGTTCAACATTCTAGGACCAAGCATATTGATATTCATCATCACTTTCTGAGAGATCATGTAGGAAAGGTGGTCTTTGAATTAAATTTCATTGACACAGACAATCAGCTAGCCGATATTTTCACAAAACCCCTAAACAAGGATCAATTCAGTAAGATAAGAAGAGAAATTAGGATGTGCAAGGGTGAGAGCATACATGCATAGGTTTGCACTTAGGATAAGAGTTGCATTTGTAGAAACTCATATGCATCAAGGGTAGGAAAATATGCATATTGTCTATATTTACTTTTAATACCTTGTATGTTCATGTACACTCCTGCATGCTTGAATGTGTTTATATATATATAGCCCTCCTTGAAAAATATTTCTAAGGCCAGATATTCCTTGGTTAAATAATTGTGGACTCAGTGATGTCGGACCTAAGAAAACTTCTGAGGGGGAGTTAGAATCTTTCCTCAAATCTCCATCTCGAACCTTCCCTCCACTTCATGACGTTGGTTCAAATCCGAAGGTCAGATGATAGTCCCCCCCATATGAAAAAATGAATGAAAAAATAGAAAATAAAAGAAAAAGAAACAAAAAAATATATAATTTGGGATTTTTGGGGCCAGCGGTCGACCGCCGCTCCCGCACCAGTCGACCGGTAGCGGTAAACCGGCCCGACCGGACCACATCCGAACCCTTTTTTAAGGAGTCCTAAAACCCCTCTCTCTCATTCCAACACTCCCATTCACTCTCCAACACTTCTCCCCAACCCTAGAACACCCAAACTCCACCTCCCAAGCCCCTAAACCTCATCATTCCTCCACCCGCACAAGATCCGGTGTGTTCGTCACGATTTTGGGACGAACTCCATTCGGCCGTTCGTGAATTCGTGGAGTTCCCTCTTAGGTTCCAGTTTGTGGAGAAGGCTTTTGCAAGCCCCTGGAGTGTCCGTTGATCTATCTTCATCCCCCATGGTGAGGGTCATCTCTTCAAGGGTTTTCCTCAGGGTTTTCTAGTTCGGGATGCCGCCTAGATGGAGCTCCCAACGTTCTGCCGAAGGGGAAGCAAGTGGCTGGAGACGCGAGGCACCGGCTCCTCCACCACAGCAAGCACCTGCAGCTCTTCGTGCACCTCGGTTGCCTCCTCGTCCCATTATCGACCCTCGACTGGTCGACTTCAACGAGGTGAACGAGCTTTTGCCCGATTTATGTGCTGTCTTTGAGATTCATCCAGGTTGGACTGATTTCATCACTAGATATACATGTTATTACCCAGTCTAGTGTAGTAGTTTTATGGGAATT
This sequence comes from Amorphophallus konjac, assembly GCA_022559845.1. Lineage (NCBI taxonomy): Eukaryota > Viridiplantae > Streptophyta > Magnoliopsida > Alismatales > Araceae > Amorphophallus > Amorphophallus konjac. The sequence continues at coordinate 107,133,714 of CM040128.1, read as the reverse complement.
TGATTGCAAGGAATAAGGAATTATTTTCTCTTATTCAAGGGGTTGAGATTCATATTACTCTCTATCTGTTTGAGAGATGCTTAGGAGTTGCGGCTAGAGGAGCCGACATGGTTTTTGGTCATGGGGAGGTTGAGAAAACATTTCTTGCTAGGACCAGTTGTGAGTACGTGCATGGTGTCAGAAATTTAATTGAATTGAATGCGAATCATTTTCCACCACTGCAGCGTATATTACACCATATGTTTACCTCTCTCATTTATCCAAAGAGTGGCAGCAGAAATGAAGTGGCAAAGGTTCACAAATTCATGTTTTATAATGTTATGAATGGGATTCAAGTCAATATGGGTCGCCTAATGACGACTCTCATTGGAGCTTGCCGAATAAATTTGCGGCAATCCTTGCCGTATCCTTCACAGTTGACCAGGATATTTATTCATGCTGGGATCAATTTGGCAAATGAACAGTTCATTTATGTTCGACATGATGATATATATAATAAGCATAAGATCTTTATAGATATGAGATATTACTATGGTCCCGATGGTGAGTTACGCCGGGATGTGCCTACTTATGGAGAAGAAGTTGATAGTGAGGAAGAGCAGGAACTAGAACAGCAGCAGGATCAAGGGGATGTCCCCCCTCCAGTTCAGGCTGGGGAGCAGCCTCCTCCACCCTCGCCTCATCATATGGATCCTGAGATGCCTCCTCCACCATAGTTCCATCATTGAGAGTCCTCTACTCAGGAGGCCACACAGCACTCTTCGATAGATTATGAGACTTTTGACAGGCGGTTTACTGGGCGAGAGACTCGTGTGGACACTTTTGGGAATTGACTTTCTACCCTCGGGGATCGCATCGACACTATGGGCAATGTGATTGACACCATGTCAGGTCGCATAGATTCCTTCTCCACTGTTGTGGATACCCTCTCCACTCAAATGGCCACACTCTCCACTCATATAACTAGCCTCACTGACAGTGTTGCTGATTCCAGTCAAGCCTTCCACATCATGAACATGACACTTCTTGGAATGCAGCGCCATGATGCGTCTCGTGATCTCTCCATTAGCTGTATTAGGGATAGTCTTCATATTCAAGATCATTCTCTTGAAGACCTCTACCGTCGCCTTGGTTACCAGCCTCCTCCTCCATAGGATCAGCCTCCTGCAGACGCACCATGAGGATTTTTCTCTTGCTTCCTACCTCTAGGATGCTGTACTTTGGTCTTGTGTCACTTGGGTCCCCCTTCGTATATCATATCCCCTTTTGATGATGCCAAACGGGGAGAAGTAGTAATGCAGGGTTCTATATATTTATATATGTCAGTGTGTGCTTGTGTGTTTGCATGTATGATCATGTGAGAATCATTATGTCTGTTCTGCACTTGTGCATTTGTTTAGTCACTTGTGTCTAGAGTCGTGCATTCACTCTGGCATTAATGTACCTTGTAATGAAATGATGAATTGAATGCAACTGGTGTTTGATCTCAGATGGTTGGCTCTTGTGTCTCATTTCTTTTCTAATTGGCAAATAAAGTGTTGAATGGTTTGCGTTCGCTGGCTTGATGGGATGTGAGTAAAATGCCTTGATTTCGAACATTGATCTCAATTTTTAAACATTGCTTAAAGGCACGCCCATATATTTAAATACCCTTTCAATTTTGTCATCATCAAAAAGGGGGAGATTGTTGAGTATATTCATGAGATTTTGATGATAACAAAACCTAGGACGTGCGTTCTATCACGTGCCATGTATTAGCAATCAAGTTCGACTTTCATACACATTCAAGGCCTAATTTCATCATGCACTACGTTTAAGTGTTCATACCCTTCCAAATGCATAAATCCATCTTGGTTCCAAAACTGCTCAAGCTAAGATTAACTCACTCATTTTAATTGAAATAGGATGTGTCATAAATTGATTAGCCCACAAATTATGATTTACTATCTAACTCTTTCAAAATGCAGGTTTTTCCAGCCAGCGATCGACTGTCGGTCAGGGGCCGGTCGACCGATTTTCCAAGCAACGAAAGCCTCATTTCTTTAAAATTTTGGTCGATCGCCTCCCCTCTACCGATCGACCGCCAGTCTTGAAAGCCCTTATTGTTGACTTTGTATTCTCAATGCGGGAAGCCCCCCTTCTTGGATTTGTTTAATCCCAAAGCCACCAAACTTTCCATATTTTGTGGATCTGGTTCCTGGCTTGTCTCTTGACCATTCAAGAGTTATAAAAACATCACTTTGAGGCAAGAAACCCTAATCATCTAAGGAAGCTCTAGGAGGCTATCAAGGGGAGAGAAGAGTGCTGCTATTATAGCCGTGAACAGTGCTCCGGGAAGGAAGTTCTTCATCCATCTTCAAGTGATCCAAGCCACATCTGGAGCAGATCAACCCCAAGCCAAGTGGAGATTAAGCTGCATCCAAAATCTTCTTCATCAACTAAGGGGGAGCTTGAATATGAAGTTTCAACTTTGTGTTTTCCATTCGATTTCTATTTCAGATTCAAGTGTGTGTTCTTGTAATAGCTGAATACTTGTGTGTGTGTGGATCTACGCAGATCCGTGTGTGTGTGTGTGTGTCTATTTCTTCACATTTCCTTGTGATTCGGTGCTTTTGCATCTTTGTGGGAGTTCTGAACTCACACGAGTGTGTGTGTGTGCTCTGATCTTGTAACCTTCTACAAGATAGTGTGTGAATCCTCACAGTCGGTAAGGGGTGGACGTAGGTTGCAGTTGTTGCATCCGAACCACCTAAAAATCGTGGTCTCCTGTGTGGTTTGCTCCTTATCTTCTACCTCCAATTCTGCTCTAGCATATTTGCATATTTTATCATCTGATTTCTTTGTTAAGATCTAGTTCTATTAACCTTTTTATGGGAGATCTCTGGTATATCAAAAGGTGGTTTCTGATCGACAAGGTTAGTCTTGTCGAGAAGAAAATACCTTGTGTGAGAGAATCTTCGGATTCCCGGACTCCGCCTGGTACCAGATTACTGCTGTGGGGGTTGATTTAGCTAGATTCATTTTGTAATCCATCAGATCTATACGTGTTTGTTGCTTGCTCTTAATACGTGTTTTAAATCGGGTAAAAGTTCTTAAAATCTGTAATCACCCAATTCTCCCCCCCACTTGGGTGTCATTGATCGTGGGACATCAAATTTCCATCTGTGCATTCCTCCGAAGCAGGCAGAGATTTCTCCGAAACTGGAGGAGGAGATTAGGGTTCTTCAGGAGAATCGTTGGTCGACCGCCGAGTTGATGACCGCAACCAATATCGAGGAATATCCTTCTCGGGCGTTGTCATCTCATGGTAAGAACCTTGGGGTCGTGCGTCGCCACTTTCGGGTCGAGCAGGTAGACTCTCTTATGATATGCTACTTTTCACTGCTCAGACTCGTGTTGAACGAATGACGAGGGAGAACAACCGTCGGAGCAAGAGATCGTCGTCCTGGAGGAGACGCCTGCTTCGAGTGAACCCTAAGCTCCCGGGGACCCTTCTTGCGCGCGAGACCGGGGCAAGCAAATTGCTCGGGGAGATGCCTCCGAGCGCTGTGGGGCCAAGCGCAAGGATCCGGGGGAGCGGATGCTCCTGTCTTTGATTAAGGCTCCGACCGTTGAGAAGAAGCGACTGAAGAAGGCGGGGGTCACCCGTCCGGCCGAGGAGCATGCTTTCCCGTCCGAGGGGTGCGCTCGCTCGGTCGAGGGGCGCCCAGCCGAGGAAGTCCGTTGCTAGGATCCCCCGCCCGTCGAGCTGGAGGAGGCTGCTGCAGATGGGGGAGGTGTTGCCGAACCCGATAGGCCATCGACGGGTAAGTCTGTTATGAATGTGTAGCGCGCGATTGCCTAACCTATGTTCAGAAATGCGACCGATGCTAATGTTTTGATCACTTGGTCCATCGGCCCGCCTCAGAGCTTGTTACCCTCATCGAGCCGTACCCCTTCGCTCTGTGGGGAATTGACAACTTGGGGCCACTCCCAACGACCCGGGCCCAGAGAAAGTTCGTCATCATCGCCATTGACTATTTCACGAAGTGGCTAGAAGCTGAAGCCACGGCCAGGATCACTGAGTCAGTCATATGGAGCTTTGTTTAGAAATCGATTATCTGTCGCTTCCGCATTCCCTGGGTGATTGTGAGCTTTAATGGTTGGCAATTTGACTCACGCTATTTTAAGAGCAGATGTGCCGACCTACACATTTGCAACCACTTCACTTCGGTGGCCCACCCCCAGGCCAACGAGCTAGTCGAGAATGCCAACAAAGCTATACTAAAAGGCATTAAGACTAGGCTCGGGAAAGCCAAGGGCAATTGGCTCGAGGAACTGCCAACCGTACTATGGTCGCACCGAACTACTCCCAGGGAGGTTACGTCCTTATAGCGGGCTCTTTATAGCCCAAGGACTCTTGCTTGATGTGCACTGACTAGTGTCTTTAAGAAAGCCGTGCCACAATTTCAAAGTATTCACACTCACTCACTTTAAAAGATTGAAAAAATCAAATATATAGTGGTAAGCGGAGTCGATCCCACGAGGAGGAATAATCTTTATAGAACAGTTGGAAAAACACCTTATGCTTTGAAAACTAAATTTTTGAGTGAGATTGGAATTAAGGAAAATAAAGTGCAAGAAAACTAATTAAAGAATAAGAGAGGGTTTAAGAAAAGAATTTGGAAGAGATGGAGAGAGAAACACAATTTCACATATGATGAATTTCATTAAGATGGTAGTGAAAAGTCACACTATGAAGCTAAAAATTACAACATGGGAATATCAAAGAGAAAAGAGAAGAAAATATAGCTAATGCATGAAGAATAACGCCGCCTCCTTGCCAAGCCTTGGATGAAGATCGCCCCGCCTTGGATGCCGACGCCGTGAGAAGACTAATGGATGAAGATCCGCCTTGGGATAGGAGAGGAAAAAGGGAAAGATAGAAGGAAGAAAAATTTTACTGTGACAACATGTGTGTGGTGTATTTTGAAAAGAGAGAAAGAGAGATAGAAGACGAAGACTCGATGGAGATAAAAAATAAACACAGTGAAAAGAAATTGGACTAAAAACAGAGGTAGATTGAGAGAAGAATAAGTTTAAAATCAGAAGGAATTAGGACAAGTGGAAAACATGAAAGTTGTAGAGATTGAGAAGATGAAGAAGATTGATGAAGACCTCAGAGACAGAAAATGAAAGGAAGATGGAGAAAAACAAGGATGATCAGGAGGTAGTCGCGGATGAACAATGCAGAACTCTAAAAATCTGAACTTTAGAAGATTGACTATATCTTTAAAACGGTGAGGAATTGGAAGATGAGGTAGAAGAAGACGTTGGAGAACTTGTAAAAACATACAATTTTTTTGAAGACAGCAGACAGAGATGAGGATCAGAAGAGGGAGAAAAATGCTAAAGAACAGTGTTTGCAAAAAATCGGATGAACAGTAGAAAACGTAAAACAACAACTTTAGAAAATTGAGAATAGCATCAAAAACAGGAAGAATTAGAAGAAGGCTAAGAAGAATAAGATGCAGATCTTTAAAAATAGAAGAACTTTGTTGAAGACAACAACTTGAAAAGATGAGAGGAAGATTGAGAAAAATGATGAAGAACAGAAAGTATGAAAATTGGGTAAACAGTAAAAACCGTAGACAGAGCTTTGAAAAACTAATTATAGCATAAAAACGAGAAAGAATTAGGAGAAGATGAAGAATAAGAAGTTAGAGAAGACTTAAAAACAAAGCACTTTGATGAAGAACTTAACTGCAAAACACGAAAGGAAAGGCTTTGAAATTAATCCCTAAGGCAGATCTCCAACCTGTTCTCCCCTACATCATCGGCCATGGCATCTATTTATAGGGTACATAACCCTTCCATGATCGTGGGTTCCCAGTTTGATCCAAAAACTAATTTCCAACAATGCAACTTGATCCATTAGACTCATTTCCATCATTAAAGTCCTCCTTACCATAAAATGTTGCTTAGATAAGAGCAAACATGGAAGAACAGTTCGATCGGGAGCCTACAGTTGCCTTTTCTAGTTCAACTTTGAATAGCGACTTATATTGGGGCGTCCTTTCTTTAAATGACGCCTTAATCTAGGGCGTCCTTTCCTGAAGTAGCGCCTCTTCACTCGGGCGTCAGTTTCCTTATTTCCTCATTTGCTATTTTCTTTATTTTTAGTAAAATAGGAATTGCCGACTGTTCATATGAGCGTTCTTTCAATAATTAGCGACTGCATCTTGGGCGCTAATTCTTTTTTTCTTTTTCCATTTTCTTTTATCAACTGAATCGACGCTGTAGACACGTCAAAATTGACGTTACCGTGAGTGTATCTCATATTACCCTGCGATGCCCCAATTTGACCCTCAAATTAACTTTTTTGAGTGATTTTCTCACTTTTCTTGGATTTCTCCTTTTTTCCTTACTTTTCTTATTTTTTCCTTTTTTTTTGGATTTTTTTGATTTTCTGGGCATTTTTCTCTATTTTTAAGAATTTTCTAGAATTAACGACTTGACGTGGGGCGTCTTTTAAATAACGACTTAGCCTTGGGCGTTTCTTAAAAATGGACGACTATTTATGGAGGCGTCAATTCCACTCATTTTCTATTTTTCTGGGAATTTTTTGAAATTATTTTGTAATTAACGACCTACCATGAGACGTTATTTTGAATTTGAAAAGAATAAAAAAATCAAAAATCAAATTCACGACCTATGCACGGTCGTCACTTTTTCAAATTGATTTTTTTATATTATTTTTCACTCTCTTCCAGAGGTGATTTGGTGGCCTTCCGGGTGTCAGAAAAATACGCAAAAATAGTCGTTGGAATCAGCGCAACGAGATGCACCTCCACCTAAAAATGGGAAAATAATATTGAGAAATGAAAATTAGCCCTATTTTGAATATATTGAATTAACGTCCCTTGATAGGGCGCGTTTTAAATCACGCCTTGGACGCAGACGTGTTTCATCTATTTCTAAAAATTAATTTTTGAATTAACGTCTTTATCTAAGACGTGTTTTTAATAACGTCCCTTTGGTAGGTCGTCAAATTAAGAATTGACGCCCGTGTCCAAGTCGTGTTTCACCTTTCGAGTTCTAAACGAACGCAGCCTTTCCCAGAGAGTCCTTGCTTTGTTTGGTCACTTCCCCATCTTAATCCTTCCCTCTTTGGACTCTTTCCCGTTCTTATCTTCTGCTATATTTGATCTGTTCTATTTAATAGAGCCGGCGGCTCTGTTAATAAGATTCGATCCCCTTCGGCTTCTCTGCTTCTTCTTTCTTTCTTTTTTCTTTCTCCTGCAGGTTGCTGTGCTGCGGCTGGCCGAAGGAGAAGCTGCTGCATCTCAAGTCTTCATCTTCATCCGGCTTCCTCCCCATCTAGCATTCAAAGCCAGAGGCTCACGCAGGCTCCTGTTCTTTTATTTCTTTTTTTTATTTTTATCATTAGTTCATGCATGTTGCATCTTCATATTTTTATTACTCAACCACGTTGAGTATTTTTCACAGAACTCCCACAGTGCACTCTTCACCTTGCACTTATCTACATTTTTTTATTCATCATTCATCATATCACCTTTTACCTACCCTTTTGCATAGGGGTTTAAGGGCAACCACCCACAAGGTGTGTTCTTACACAATTTTCCATGCTCATCCTTTTATTAAGAATTTGATGCTGCACTCACCATATTTCTAATTCCATATTCTTTATTGGTGTTTGATTATTTTGCAAGGGTAATCAAGTCAAGAAGAACTCTCTTCATCGGCCGGCCGATCTAGAAGAGAAAGGAGCACTCACAATCCCCGCATTTCAAGGTATTTTTCGCGATCCCTCCATGCTTTTCATTATTATATTTTGAGGCCTCGCGTCTCTGGCGATCACAAACTCCATCTTAGCACCTCATGTTTATTTGTGCCTTACATTGCTTATTTGCTTATATATATTTTAATTCCTTAAGTGGATTTCTTAGAATCTACAAATTGGCGATCACGGTGGGACCCCTTTTCATTTTTCTTTGATTACCCCTTCCCCTTAGGCACCCACGTGTGCCATCTCCCCTTTTGCACCCTCGGTGCGTCTCCTTTTCGTGCCCCTCGGGCACCCTCCATTGTGCCTTGCACTCTCCCCAAGTGATCTGTCAGCTTGTTAGATTTTTTTGAAAATTTCACTTATTCAAAATTTTGATGAGCATGCTGTATCGTTCATATTGATTGCCATGATTATGTTGTGACTGTGAGTATCTTGATATTTTTGGACGTGGAGCTTTCCTGGGGAATTAACGCCTCAGCCAGAGGCGCGTTTGAATTAACGCCCTCATCCAGGGCGTCTATTTATTGCTTAGCGCCTCTCGTCAAGGTATTTTTCTGGATTTGACGCCTTCTGGCAGGGGCGTCCTTTTACTTATAGCGCCTCACTCTAAGGCGCGTTTTTCGCTGCCCCTGGGCCCCCTCACAGTTATTCACGACAGTGACCCTGTCGTCTCTTTGTTGGTAGCGCCCCCTGCCAGGGCGCCTTTTACTGTGGGTTTGCAGAACCCTCCCCGTGTGTGGGTTTTCATGCTGATTCATGCTTATACTTGTTGATTGATTATATTACTGTGGTTGGCTTGTTTACCCTGCTGCATTCATTCATCTTTGCATTGGTTTGGGAGACCTCCTCTCTCTACATTAGGATTCCACACACCCTCTTGGTGAAGGAAGGACCCTCCATTGAGTATTCCGTCTCTTTGGATTGGAAATTCCTAAACCAAGCCTCCATAAGTCCCCGTACCCGTGGATTCCCTCACGGACGCCGGGCAGGTTGTACCCTTTTGAAGTCCCGAGTTAGTTGGCCTATACACGGTGAGAGAGTGTTCCTAGTTGGCACCGGAGTTCGAACCATATTAAAACTAGGATCCTCCCTTGTGTGAATCATAATTGTCAAAAATCATTAATTCACCAAGGTTCAAACAAATCAAGATCAAAAGGTAACCATTCCAACTTGTGTGCGTTTTTGCATATTATTTGAACTTTGATTGGATAATGGCTTACCATAAACAAAACAACATGTTTAATTCAATTCATGAGGATGCACAACCGTGCACATCTTATTCCCCTCAATTTCAACATGTTCATCACAATTCTCACCATATTTTCAAGGGACCGCATCCTCATTCTTATGGTCATGCCCGGCCCATGGGCAATGTCCAAACTTATGGTCCCTCATCTCAATTTCAAGCCACTACTCCTTCGGGACTGTCTCCTCCCAACGATGAGAAGGTTTCCCAAATCATTCATGCATTAGATCATCTCACCCCTCAACAGATCCAAGCCTTTAAGGCCGCTGTTGAGGGTGCATCTCCTTCATCTCTTCCTCCTTCCAATCCTACACGGGTGGCCCATCACCCACCTCCCTCTTCTATTCACAATCCTAATCGGGTAGCCCATTACCCATCCTCTCCTATTCACATTCCTCCCCGGGTGGTCCGACACCCACCTCCTTCTATTCCTCCTCCATCATGGCCCCGAGGCCCATTTATTTCTTGCAATCCGGCCCATCCGGGTTCTTCTGCGGGTCATCCCGTTAACTCCCCTCCACGGCCTTTTTATGCCACCCCTCCTTCAAGGCCCAGCCAACCCTTGGTTGCTCAAGTTACACCCCTCCAACAAACCCTTCTTGATAAAATCACTTTGATGGAGGAACAATTAAGAAGGGTCATGGCTCCTCCTACTCCGGTCAATCCTCTCCATGCCGCTTTAAATAACATTACAAAGATGGAGAAAGAGTTGAAAGATAGGAGAGATGATTATGGTATCGGCAGCTCAAGCAAGCAACAGCCGACAGATTTCGACGATCAAGTGGATACCGTCCGCCCTCCACCCATCCGCACACTTCATTCATATGGCCTTCCACCTCCACATACGCAACATCATTACATTCCTCCATCCACATATACGCCTCCACTACAGTGTCCACTTGCATTTGATGATTAAGAACCGGCAATTGAAGAACTTGAAGCGGTATACGATGATGAAGCTCCGCAGGCATCCCTTCCGAGTTTCCTTCGCCATCCTCTTCCTCCTCTGTCAGAAGACCCCTATGCTCAGGACTATGCCACAGTCCCCGATCCAACCCCCATTTATGAGACATCTTGGTGTTACAATGATGGGTCGATACTCCAATCACCCATACCGCCGCACCATGAGTCTCCTCCTCACCACAATACTTGGTGTTACGATGATGGGTCGATACTCCAGTCACCCACACCGGTGCATCATGCGCCTTCCCCTATACCTGACACCTCTCGCCCCATCCGACATTTCCAGCGCACCAAACCCTTTCCTTTTACACCATTAACCTCTATTCCATCGGCCTCCGCCAAACCTCCACTACTCTCCACTCCACCGGCCTCCGCCGAACCTCCATCACCCTCCACTATGCCAGTCTCTGCCGAACCTTCTATTACCCCTCCTCTTTGTTCGCTACCTAAGCCGTCCATTATCCCTGTAACGCCAAAACCAGCTTTGCCAGGCCTTTCCCCTATTCCACCACTTAACCTATCACCCTTACCCGTGGCTAATCCTGAGCAAGGTCCACCCCTTTTTGCACTCAAGCCAACCCCTGCTGCTTCCGAGCAAAGGGGGAAGCTCGACGTGTTTGAACCTTCGCTTCCACTCACCCTTTCTCCAACACCTTCCACTATACCTCCACCATCCATGGAACTTTCCGCCTCCGCTTCACCCCCCTTTACTACTCGGAACGGGCGGCCTTCTGAAAGTACTTGTGCCGAAGATGAGCAAAAGCCGGGTAAGAAGAATTTGGCCACTACCGTGCTGTTCAAGATGCCAGAATTTATTTACCGGATGCCGATCCGGGCTATTGTGCCAAACATGGTCGAAGGGGCCAGGTCACCGCCATTGCTCAGAGAAGAATGCCAAGTGTCGATGCCATCCAAGGGCCGGGCATGGCACCCCTTGCTCCAGTTTGCAAATCTTAAATCCATTCTTCCATACAAGGGGCAAATTCCTATTCCGTTCAAATCAATGGGCATGGCAATGCTTCCTGTATCAACTTTCCAACTCCCTTACATTATTGATCTTTGCCTTCCAAGGGGGTTGTCATTTATTATTGAAGCTTCTTCCATTGGGCCGTTTGATTATACACTTTCACTGCCGTGGAGGGGCAGTTATCTTGGCGCTAAGGGGCCGTCCCTTATTTGTTCCACCTTCTATGCATCCATTTCTATCACTTTTTCTTCATGGGCCATCCCCGGGGTTAGGAGGAGGATCTCGTCCTCTCACCCTTCACATTCTCCATCTTCTTTGCATCTCACGCATTTTGTTGCATTCGCGCATTCACTGCATTCATCGCATCCATCTTTTTGCATACACCTCCTGATTCCTGGGTTTCCAAACCCGTATCTTCCCCGCCTTCCGGCACCTCCGGATATTCCGAATTTCCCATCTTATTCATCTTCATCCTTGGGATCTGTAGGTCCCCTTACATTGCTTGGGCGTTGCCCCCTCCCCAATCTCTTCTCAGGGCATCGCGTCCCTTTTCAGCTCTTGTATCCGGACTCTCTCCCAGGGCATCGCGCCCCTTTCCACTTTATTCTTCCGGAACCTCCGGGCTTTCCCCTCGGGCATCACGCCCCTTTCCACCTTATCCCTCTGGATTTCTCTCACTTTCTCCAGGGCATCGCGCCCCTTTCCACCTTATTCCTCCGGATTTCTCTCACTTTCTCCCAGGGCATCGCGCCCCTTTCCACCTTATTCCTCCGGATTTCTCTCACTTTCTCCCAGGGCATCACGCCCCTTTCCACCTTATTCTTCCGGATTTCTCTCACTTTCTCCCAGGGCATCGCGCCCCTTTCCACCTTATTCTTCCAGAACCTCCGGATCCTTCATGCTTTCCCCTCGGGTATCGCACCCCTTTCCATCTTAATCCTCCGGAACCTCCGGATTCTATTTCCCTCTTCTTTGGGCATCGCGTCCCTTCCCTTCTCATTCCTCCGGAACCTCCGGATCCTTCATACCTTTCCTTCGGGCACGACGCCCCTTTCCATTTTCTTCCTCCGGAACCTCCGGACCCTCCATCTTTCTTCCAATTCATCTTTCTGATCTTCCAGAATATCACATCATTCATTTTCTTCTTCCTTACCCATCATTTTTTTCCCTATTTCTTCCCAGGGCACCATGTCCCTCGATATTTTATCCCTCCGGAGCCTCCGGATGATTCCTCATATCATGATTCTCCTCCTTTACTCCCAGACCCTCCAGATCCGCCTCTTTCTATCTATCAATTTCTTCTTCTAATTCCTCCTAATCATGGGTCTGACCCAGCTTCTTCCACATCCACTGCCTTGGGTATCTTCCCATTCTCCCACTGCTTTCGAGACTTTAGTCCTCACTCCTCCTTCTAATTCTCCGCTTCTTCTGTAAACTATTCCATGTGATCAGGGTCTCCGCGCCTTAGTGAGGGAGATCTAGCCCTCGCCTCTCTTCCTTTTTTCCTTATTCGTCTGAGTCTGGTCTGAGCACCACTCCTTCTTGTTAGGCCACTTCCAAATCCTTTGCTTCCAATCCTTTTGACTGCCAAAGAGGACTATCCCATGATGATCAACCTCGCCTCTGACAGATGCTTCAAGAAACGTTGCAAGGTAACATATTGGCGTAAGTACGCATTTTTATGATATCATTCCCTCATTACTTCACGCATGATTTTCAAAATGAAGTACTTCTTAACAAGATTAAGAGTGGTGTTTTAGATCTTTATCTATCTTAATTGAATCATTGTTTAAAAAGAGTCTTTAGGCTTGCTATGCAGCACCGGTGGTTATAAGAACCCCGCGCTGGGAATTCGACATTCTCTCCCCGCTTGTTAAGAGCAACCCTCAGCTGGGCATTCCACACACTTCACGGCGTCCTTAGCCGGCTCTTTGATAAAACACCGTTGCTACCTTGGCCATGCCATGAGAATCCCTGAAAGTCTTTTTCTCTTCTTTATTCGGCCGAATGCAGGGGCAAGAGGTTGACGGATGAGATGACCAACCTCGGTAATCCCCAATACGAGAGGAGTCTCAAATAGGGGCAGTCTTGACCCGAAATTAATATGAGTTTTTATATGAGCTTTCATGATAAATCTTGCCACAAGGGCTATTATGAAAATCAAGTCAAAAGTTTGATAAATGCAAAAGTATGAATTATGGCATGTCAAGAGTGGCAAAGTCCCCGCAGGGAAAATCCTGGCCGTATGCATGTCAAGGGTCTAAAAATCAAAGGCACAAAGCCCCGGCACAACAGACTACCTCTTTGAGGGTAATACCTTGGAAGGAATTCAAATCCCGACATCTCCCATCCTGTATAAAGTTTGTCACAATTGTTCTTCTCTTCTCCCTCCAAGACCGAATGTTTCTCAGGTATGGCCTTGGTATGGGCACCGTTAATCAAAGGCAGTCGGTTATAGGATGCCACCTTCAATACACGCCCGGCTTTGGGAAATTTTAGTAAAAAGGGAAGGAACGAGGACCCCCAATTAATGGTTTAAACAACCTTTGATGCTGCACTAACAATGTCTAAGCCAAAATCAACAAAAAATTGAATATTTCCTGAGCAAAATCAAACAAAAAAAATCAGATATTTCTTCCAAGATTCATAAAAATTGAGATATTTTCCAAAATCCATAAAAATTTGAAAAACTCATAAAAATTTGCATATTCCAAAAACTCCAAAAATTTTGTATTTTCTGATGATGCTTTTGCAGGAACAACAACTTTGCAAGGACCAAGAGCACGGGATGAGTCCTCTCTCCACTTATTGCTATCAATCTATTGATTCTTCCCGATATTCTCATGACATGCCACCCTGGGCATTTTGATTATCATTTCCTCATATCTCCTGATTATCATTCATCTCCAAATCATTTAATCAACTCCTGCTGATTTCACTTGATCACTCTGCCGTTAGGCATTACTTGATCCTGATCATCCAATCTCAATCTCACATGCCAAAGTTGTCATCTTCATGACAAACAACAAACAATGATGCTATGCTATCTATGCTTTAATGATGCTATATATGTTATTCATGCCTTTCATGCTGTGCACACTTGAATGCTATTCATGATATGATCCATACCAAGTTGTGATTGCTTATTCATGCTATGCTTGCTATGCTTAAATGCCTAATTCATTGCTTGTTATCTTTTATATCTTGGCTGATGAATCTTTGAGCGCAGGAAGAAGCTCTTGGTCCCACCGACTGGGCATCATCATCCAAGTCCCACGGTGTTTGCACGTTATTCCATTTCTCAGTTCCCCCATGCTTATTGCTATCACCATCCCCCCTGTATGCATTTTACTATATGTTACATATGCTACTAGATTATATCAAGGACCTTGTGGCGTTGATAAATCTAGGATTTGAGTTCCCCTTCATCAAAAATAATGATGATTCCAGAGGAGTCTTAGTCATACGGATAGGCCGTTGAGCCGTCCAAGACTGGGGACGATGGTTCCCTTTTGTAAGTTGGTGCGTGGATAAACGGGCTTCGGCTTAGTATCGGCTCGCAGAATGAGTTTCTTGACCCAATCTTGGCAGTTTAACAATATTATCCTTGATTATCTTATATTTTCATTTGTTTTACTTTTTCCTTTTAAACCCAGCATGCATTCATGTAGGACTTTGAATTAACGTTGGAAAATCATTCTGATAAGCTGATTTGGAGAGTCAAATTGATCTTAACCATCCCAGATATGAGATATTCATTGCCGAATTGTGTCCTTAGTTCGTTTTGTCGTTGTTTTGGGTCATTTTCTCGAAAGCTCCTTGTTTAGATTTCTATCATCTTATTTTAATCCTTCCCCTTGATCCACCTTGGCTGAAGCACGTCCACATTGGCTGGTAACCGCTCCTCAATGGTGAAACCTACAGGTTTGTGACCTGGGGTACTTCCACCGTGCTGGAAGTTGATCATTCTCCTTCGTGCACCGCGTGCACACTCCCTCTTTTATCCAAGCATCGTTGATTTCATTGAATTTCCCGAGATTGCTTCATTTCGAACTTTTGATTTAATTCTCATCAAGTGATGTTGATTGCGTGTCTCATCACACCTTGGCATCTACTTTTCATTTTGCTCTGCTCCCTTGCAAAGCAGACGCCAAGGCGGGCCAGCTGTAGACACGCCAAAATTGACATTACCGTGAGTGTATCTCATATTACCCTGCGATGCCCCAATTTGACCCTCAAATTAACTTTTTTGAGTGATTTTCTCACTTTTCTTGGATTTCTCCTTTTTTCCTTACTTTTCTTATTTTTTCCTATTTTTTTGGATTTTTCTGAATTTTCTGGGTATTTTTCTCTATTTTTATGAATTTTCTAGAATTAACGACTTGACGTGGGACGTCTTTTAAATAACGACTTAGCCTTGGGCGTTTCTTAAAAATGGACGACTATTTATGGAGGCGTCAATTCCACTCATTTTCTATTTTTCTGGGAATGTTTCGGAATTATTTTATAATTAACGACCTACCATGAGACGTTATTTTGAATTTGAAAAGAATAAAAAAATCAAAAGTCAAATTCACGACCTATGCACGGTCGTCACTTTTTCAAATTGATTTTTTTATATTATTTTCCACTCTTTTCCAGAGGTGATTTGGTGGCCTTCCGGGTGTCAGAAAAATACGTAAAAATAGTCGTTGGAATCAGCGCAACGAGATGCACCTCCACCTAAAAAATGGGAAAATAATATTGAGAAATGAAAATTAGCCCTATTTTGAATATATTGAATTAACGTCCCTTGATAGGGCGCGTTTTGAATCACGCCTTGGACGCAGACGTGTTTCATCTATTTCTAAAAATTGATTTTTGAATTAACGTCTTTATCTAAGACGTGTTTTTAATAACGCCCCTTTGGTAGGTCGTCAAATTAAGAATTGACGCCCGTGTCCAAGTCGTGTTTCACCTTTCGGGTTCTAAACGAACGCAGCCTTTCCCAGAGAGTCCTTGCTTTGTTTGGTCACTTCCCCATCTTAATCCTTCCCTCTTTGGACTCTTTTCCGTTCTTATCTTCTGCTATATTTGATCTGTTCTATTTAATAGAGCCGGCGGCTCTGTTAATAAGATTCGATCCCCTTCGACTTCTCTGCTTCTTCTTTCTTTCTTTCTCCTGCAGGTTGTTGTGCTACGGCTGGCCGAAGGAGAAGCTGCTGCATCTCAAGTCTTCATCTTCATCCGGCTTCCTCCCCATCTAGCATTCAAAGCCAGAGGCTCACGCAGGCTCCTGTTCTTTTATTTCTTTTTTTTTATTTTTATCATTAGTTCATGCATGTTGCATCTTCATATTTTTATTACTCAACCACGTTGAGTATTTTTCACAGAACTCCCACAGTGCACTCTTCACCTTGCACTTATCTATATTTTTTTATTCATCATTCATCATATCACCTTTTACCTACCCTTTTGCATAGGGGTTTAAGGGCAACCACCCACAATGTGTGTTCTTACATAATTTTCCATGCTCATCCTTTTATTAAGAATTTGATGTTGCACTCACCATATTTCTAATTCCATATTCTTTATTGGTGTTTGATTGTTTTGCAAGGGTAATCAAGTCAAGAAGAACTCTCTTCATCGGCCGGCCGATCTAGAAGAGAAAGGAGCACTCACAATCCCCACGTTTCAAGGTATTTTTCGCGATCCCTCCATGCTTTTCATTATTATATTTTGAGGCCTCGCGTCTCTTGCGATCACAAACTCCATCTTAGCACCTCATGCTTATTTGTGCCTTACATTGCTTATTTGCTTATATATATTTTAATTCCTTAAGTGGATTTCTTAGAATCTACAGACGCCCTTGGATACTGTCGCTTCTTGCTGAAGACGCGCCCTTGAAGATGTCGTTATTTAAATAGCGCCTTGATCTAGGTTGCTGTTTCCTAAAAAATAAAATATCAATCTATTTAATTCTAAAATAATTGTGCCAATATTTAAATATTTCTCACATGGTCTTTTAAGCTCAAAAAGATGATAAAATGCATGAAGACTCAGATAATGTATGAGAATGTAATTAATGCTCATGTTGCACAAATATACTCAAATAATGCTCTAAGATGATGGATGTGATGTAAAATATAGCACTTATCACACCCCCCAACTTACTCATTGCTAGTCCCTTAGCAATACAATTAAATCCAAATTAAGGACCAACAAGAGTTTATAAAAATCATACTCTTATATCCAGCTTTCCCTTCATAGAATCAACTAAAGATTAGGAATCCAGAATCATTAATGCTCATATTAACCTTAGATTGGAAATTTAAAGCACATGACTTAAGAATACAAATCAAAGTTCAATAGCACTTGTGCATGTGTAATTCCAAATCTACAGTTAAGATAATTGCATCCCCCATTTGTTATTCCATGTAAGTACCTTTCAACCCTGCACCTCCCAGATCAGAGCATTTAAACATATTAGCTTTTGTCTGTCTTTTTCTTTTGTCCCTTTGGAACTTTTTTTTTCATTTACACAACCATAATGCTGCACTACCCTTCACCTTTTTGCGCGAACCTCAACACGTCTTAAGTGAAGCAGGCCCGGTTGCTTAGATCAGGGGTATTTTTCATGGCGTGATCTTTCTATTTCATGATTTCTCTCTTTTTTCAACAATATGCCTTTGCATTTTCTTTTCTTTTTTTCTATAAAACTTGGCAGAAAGCTTTTTCATGAAATAGGTCTCCTCCTCAAGAAATGCAGAGTATCAGATACAGTTCCCAAAATAACAGAGGGCTTGTCTTATTTTGCTTCATCAGAGTGCATAATGAATATTTTTCTAATAGTGCGCAAAAACTTTTAAAAAGATTCTTATATCAGTTTTCCATAGCTAGATCGCACTTAATTTTCCTTCAACCTTTTCCTAGTCTTTTCTAATCCAGAATTACTTTTAATAAAAAGCACGAATTAACAAAACTCTGTTGGGGATTTCATCTTTTCATTTTCATGCAAATTTGCAAAAAATGATATGCAAGAATTCATGCCAAATCCCTACCAGATTGTACTATATGCAATGAAAATTTTCTCTGTCCCCCCAACTTGAATGACATTGTCCTCAATGGCATGTAAAGTTGAAATGAAAGAACAATGTAACAGTAAAGTTTGATGAGTAGGAAAGAGATAACCTGGTGTGCGGGGCAGAACTCCAGCAACAGACGGCAACAACTTCTTCTCCTTTGACTTGAATCTAATAACTAAAACACATTGAAACAAAAGCATCAAACAACAAAAATCTTGGGTTGCCTCCCAGAAGCGCTAAGTTTTCCGTCTTCAGCTAGACGCATGAAGGCTCACAGATAATTACTCCAAATCACACAAAGTAATTGATTCTTTTGCAGTTAACTGTTCATTCTCCAAGTAAGGTTTTAACCTTTGGCCATTGACAGTAAAAATGTGACCATTTTGAGGATTTAAAAGTTTAATAGCTCCATGGTCGAATACTTTAACAACAACAAATGGCCCATCCCATCTGGATTTCAATTTACCAAGGAACAAACGCAGCTTTGAATTAAATAATCAAACCTTTTGATTTTCTTGAAAACTCTTTCTGTGAATGTGCTTGTCATGAAATGCTTTGGTTTTAGCTTTATAAATCTTGACATTTTCATAAGTTTCGTTCCTTAGTTCCTCCAGTTCATTCAATTGAAAAGCTCTTTGGGACTCAGCTTGAGTTAAATCAAAATTAACATGTTTTATGGCCCAATATGCTCGGTGCTCTAATTCTACTAGCAAGTGACAGGCTTTTCCAAAAATGAGACGGTAAGGGGACATGCCAATGGGAGTTTTGTATGCAGTTCTATAGGCCCATAATGCATCATCTAGTCTCTCAGACCAGTCGTTCCTATCCGGCCTAACTGTTTTATGCAGAATGTTTTTAATCTCCCGGTTTGACACTTCAACCTGACCACTAGTTTGGGGATGATAGGGGGTAGCAAACTTGTGAGTGATACCATATTTACGAAGCAAAGCTCAGAATTGAAAATGAGTGAAATGAGAACCCCCATCACTAATCAGAGCCTGAGGACAACCAAACCTAGAAAAGATATTCTTCTTCACAAACTTCATAACCACCTTATGATCATTTGTCTAGTAGCAATGGCTTCAATCCATTTGGAAACATAATCGACCGCCACCAAGATATATTCATTCCCAAAAGAAGATGGAAACGGTCCCATAAAATCTATTTCCCAAACATCAAAAATTTCAACCACCAGAATGGGATTCAACGGCATCATATCTCTCTTTGAATTATTACCCACAGCCTGACATCTCAGACATGATTTAGAAAATTCATAAGCATCGTTAAATAAAGTGGGCCAATAGAATCCACTTTGTAATACTTTAGCTGCTGTCTTCTTTCCAGAGAAGTGTCCCCCACAAGCAAGATTATGACAAAAATTCAATACCGATTGTTGTTCTTCTTCAGGGACACATCTTCGTATAATCTGATCGGGACCCATATAAAATAGCTCAGGGTCCTCCCAGAAATAGTGCTTTACCTTAGAAAAGAAGTGATCCTTCTCCTGCTTAGTCCACCCTCCCGGGATCTGACCTACCGCCAGGTAGTTCACAATGTTAGCATACCAAGGAGTTGAAGAATGAGAGAGGGAAAGAATCTGCTCATCGGGAAAAGAATCGAACATTTGAGCATCTTCTGGTAACACTATCCTGGATAAATGATCAGCAACCACATTGGCTAAGCCCTTCTTGTCTCTAATTTCTAGATCAAACTCTTATAACAATAGAATCCATCTAATGAGACGGGGCTTAGCGTCCTTCTTGCAAAGTAAGTATTTTAAGGCAGAATGATCGGAGTAAACAATAACCTTAGCCCCTAAAAGATATGATCGAAATTTTTCTAGGGCAAACACAACAGCTAGTTCAATAACCTTCAACTGTGCATCAGCGAGGGTGCGACTTGCATAATATATTACCACATGCTTTTTCTCTATCTTCTGACCTAAGATAGCTCCAACAGCATAGTCCGAAGCATCACACATAATCTCGAAAGGAAGCGACCAATCTGGAGATTGAAGAATCAGAGCTTGAGTAAAGGCCGCTTTCAAAGAATTAAAGGCTTTGAGACAAGAATCATCGAAATGGAATGGAGTATCTTTAGCAAGCAACTGTGTGAGGGGACGAGCAATGGTGGAGAAGTTCTGAATAAATCTGCGGTAGAATCCCGCATGGCCAAGAAAAGCTCTGATTTGCTTGACAGATGTAGGGGGAGGAAGATTGGAAATCAAATCTGCTTTGGCTTTATCGACCTCTATTCCCCTCTCCAAAATTATATGGCCTAAAACTATACCTTCTCTCACCATAAAGTGGCTCTTCTCCCAACTTAACACCAAATTAGATTCAATGCACCTTTTCAAAATCTGAGTCAAAATTTCCAAGCATCCCTCAAAAGAATTACCAAACATCGAAAAATCATCCATAAAAACTTCCAAAGTCTCCCCCACCATGTCAGAAAATATCGACATCATACACCTTTGAAATGTGGTGGGAGCATTGCAAAACCCGAAAGGTATCCTTCTAAAAGCAAACGTGCCATAGGGGCATGTAAAAGTGGTTTTTTCTTGATCCTCCGGATAGATAGAAACTTGATTATATCCAGAATAACCATCCAAGAAACAAAAATATTGTTGCCCAGCCAATCTCTCCAGAATTTGATCAACAAACGGGAGTGGAAAGTGATCTTTCTTTGTTACTGAATTTAATTTCCTGTAATCAATACAAACCCTCCATCCCGTCTGTAATCACATGGGCACCTCTTCTCCTTTTTCATTAGTAACCACTGTCAGCCCCGACTTCTTAGGAACCACTTGTGTCGGGATAACCCATTTGCTATCAGAAATATGATAAATTATCCCAACATCTAACCACTTAACAACTTCCTTCTTCACCACCTCTTTCATATTTGGATTCAGCCGACATTGCATCTCTCTACTCGGTTTCGCATTGTCCTCCAAATAGATATAATGCATACAAACATCTGGACTTATATCCTTCAAATCTGCCACAGACCATCCTATCGCCCCCCTATGCTCCTTAAGAACATCTAAAAGTTTAGATTCCTGAGCAGAGGTAAGATTAGAAGCAATGATTACAGGCAAGGTATGATCCGGGCCTAGATAAGCATATTTCAACGAGTCCGGCAGAGGCTTAAGTTCCAAAACGGGCGGCTGATCAAGAGATGGAAGAACCGGTTCAGATTTTAATGGAGGAAGAGGCTCTACACTAGAATAAGAAAGATGTGAATCTTGAAGCAAACTACCCTCTTCAATCACATTCTCATTCATATCCGGACCTTCTTCAATCATTTCCTCAAAAATATCAATGACATTACATTCTCCCTCATGATCCGGGTATTGTGAAGCTTTAAAAACATTCAATGAGACCTTCTCTCCTCCAAAGGTAATATCCATCATCCCTATGGCACAATTAATATTGGCCTTCGCCGTAGCCAAAAACGGGCGTCCCAAAATGATTGGTGTATGTTTTAACTCTTGGGATGAGGCCATATCCAAGATTAAAAAGTCCACTGGGAAATAGCATTCATGAATTTTCACTATCACATCCTCCAACAAACCCTTTGGTGTCTTAACAGACTGATCCGCCAGTTGAAGGATAATAGAAGTGGGCTTCAATTCCCCTAAATCAAATTGCTCATAAATGCAGGTGGGTAACAAATTAACACTAGCTCCAAGATCTAGCAAAGCTTTATCAAATGTCACCCCACCTGTATCGCATGAAATTAATGAAGCTCCGAGGTCCTTCAACTTCTTTGGTAAAGAATTCATTAAACAACACTAACATCTTCAGATAGACGGATCTTCTGTGTTGCTGCCTTCGGCTCCCTTCTTGGTGTACAAAGCTCTTTCAAAAACTTAGCATACGCCGTCACATGTTTAATAGCATTTAAGAGTGGAATATTAATATTGACTTGCTTAAATAATTCCAACATCTCTTCTTGTTGGGCCGGCTTCTTTTGAGCTTTTGGCTTTAATGCATCCGGAAAAGGGATCTTAGGAACATATCCTTGCAATCCTTCATCAACCTTGACCTTTCCTTTGTCCATTGTCTTCTCCCCCCCATCCGGCTTCTTTTTCTCTTGAACAATGATCGGCTCTTCTTCCTCATTATCACTTTCATCTTGGGTATCTTGGCCCGAACTACCACCCACTTCATTAGCTTGATGCGGATCATTGAGAACTTTCCCGCTCCTAAGGGTAGAGATAGCTTTGGCATTCTCGAATTGAGGAACGATAGGAGGGGGTGGCTGAGGTTGATTGGGATGATTTGGAGGGGGAAGAATAGGAGCTCTTTGCTGAAATCCCGGAGGTTGTTGATTGCGGGGATTAGCTATGGATTGACTAGGTAACTGCCCAACATCTCTCCTCATATTACTAGCCGCCAACTGACCTATTTGACCTTCTAACTTAGCAATTGATTATTGCTGAGAGAGAATAAGTTGCTGAAGTTGGTCAAATTTATCCTCAAAATGAGGCTGAGGGGGTTGAGGAAGCGGTTGATAAGGAGCTTGAAACGGGGCTTGAGGTTGATAACGATGTGATGGAAATTGATTATATTGGCCCTGGAATGATGAAGCTTGTTGATATGGGACCTGAGCATGATGGAATGACGATTGCTGAAATGGAGGTTGTTGTTGTTGATTATGTTGAAAAGGATTTTGAAGATGTTGGTGAGACTGGTTCGGAACTTGAAAAGATTGTTTTGGAATTGAGGGATTGACTTGAGTAGATGGGCCTTGTTGTGATTTCCAAAAAAATTTTGGGTGATTTCTCCAGCCCGGATTGTAAGTATTGGAATATGGATCATAATTAGGCTTGGAGATTCCCTGAGCAGCAAAGACTTGTTCTTGAATGAATGGGGGAAGTTGGGCCACTGTAGGGCAATCAATGACAGCATGATTTGGGCTAGAACATAGAGCACAAAGTTCTTGAAGGTTGGAATCTGAGAAAGATTGATTTTGTTGGATAGAAGGGAAAGAAGGTTCTTGTTTATTCATGGATAACAATTGATCTAGTTTTTGTGCTACCAAATCTACCTTCTCCATCCTTTGCGCCAACAAGTCCACTTTATTCAACTTTTGAGTAAGTGCATTAATATCCATCATATTCTCCAACTCTCCTTGACTTTTGACTTCATATAGCCCACCCTTCTTGGAAGGTCCAATCATCCTTTCATAGGAGGAAAGTGAAGCATGACTAATAGAATTTTCACTTAACATCTCAAATAAATCATAAGCTTCATCCTCACTTTTACTCATGAAAACACCCCCACATGAGGCATCTACCATTTGTCTATAGTTTTCTGTTAATCCCTCATAAAAGGCTTGAACGATTTGCCATCTAGATAGGCCATGATGGGGACATTTTCTCAATAGATCTTTCAACCTGTCCCAAGCCTCATGAATTTGCTCTCCAGAATTTTTGTAAATCCAGTGATGGCCCTTCTCATGATATTAGTCCTACCAATGGGGTAGAATTTCTTCAAGAACTCTTTTTACATCTCTCCCCATGTGTCAATTGTTCTACCCAAGGCTCCCAGCCAATATTTAGCTTTGTCCTTAAGGGAGAATGGGAAGAGAGTAAGCTTAAGGGCATCATCTGAGAAGTTTTAAATTTTGACAGTTGAACAAATCTGGAGAAACTCATCGAGATGTTTATAAGGATCTTCATTAGTATTACCATAGAAGGATGGTAACATCTGGATGGTACTTGATTTGATTTCATAATGAACCGCTTAGTTCTGAGGTGCTTGAATATAGAAGGATGGTTGATATTGATTAGGAATGAAGTAGTCCTTCATTTGCTTGGGGGCTTGTTGGTTTTGATTTTGATTCTCCATGAGGTTAGGTTGAAGTTGTGGTCTAGAATGCACTAACATTTCAATTTCACTAATGGGTCCTATCAAATGTGGGTGGAGGGATCTCCTACCTTGCATGCAATGCAAAGGGCCCAAAAAGTAATGATGATTGATTTTTTTTTTTCAAAATGCAATGAATCCCTATATGAATGGTTATGGGTTAACTAGACTATGTAAATGTAAGGATTAACAATATGAATGCAAGAATGATGATTTGTTTTTTTTTTATGGAAAACCTTCTAAGGGCACTCTAACTCCAAGGTGCTTCGCAGTACAACCGGCCCAGCGTCCGTGAGGGAATCCACGGGTGCGGGGACTTATGGAGGTCTTAGAAATAGAATTTCAAGTCCAAAGAGACGGAATGCTCAATGGAGTGTCCTTCCAAATCCAAGAGGGGTGTAAAGATCCTAATGCCCTTAAGGAGGGGAAATAGATGAGAAGAGAATTTTTTTTCAAAAGATATTGTAAATAAAGAATGAAAAATAAAAAGAACAACTAAGTGCACAAATGCATGAAAGTAATGCAACTAAGATGGAGATATGCAAGCATGATGAATTTTTTTTTGTTTTCTGAATCTCTCCCTTTTTTTTTGAATTTTTCAGATTTTTTCATAATTTTTTTGGAATTTTTCAGAATTTCACAAAATGGAACCTTTTCCTACGTATACCGACTTTTAACGACGCTTGAATTTCTTGGACTTTTTTGAATTTCTACTTTCTGTGACAGATCTGGGCTTTAGCGACGCTTCCTGTGACAGATTTTTTTTCTTGGAATTTTAGGTCCGAATTTCTTTGAATTTTTTGATTTTTTGATTTTTTTTTCTTTTTCCTGCAAAATAAAATAGAAAAATAAGTAAAACTATATACAAATTAAACACAAAGAATTTCCCAACATAAAAATTAATTTCCTCCCCGGCAACGGCGCCAAAAATTGATGCGCACCGACTAGTGTCGTTAAGAAAGTCGTGTCACAATTTCAAAGTATTCACACTCTCTCACTTTAAAAGATTGAAAAAATCAAATATATAGTGGTAAGCGGTGTCGATCCCACAAGGAGGAATAATCTTTATAGAACAGTTGGAAAAACACCTTATGCTTTGAAAACTGAATTTTTGAGTGAGATTGAAATTAAGGAAAATAAAGTGCAATAAAACTAATTAAAGAATAAGAGAGGGTTTAAGAAAAGAATTTGGAAGAGATGGAGAGAGAAACACAATTTCATAAATGATGAATTTCATTAAGATGATAGTGAAAAGTCACACTATGAAGCTAAAAATTACAACATGGGAATATCAAAGAGAAAAGAGAAGAAAATATAGCCAATGCATGAAGAATAACACCGCCTCCTTGCCAAGCCTTGGATGAAGATCACCCCGCCTTGGATGCCGATGCCGTGAGAAGACTAATGGATGAAGATCTGCCTTGGGATATGAGAGGAAAAAGGGAAAGATAGAAGGAAGAAAAATTTTACTGTGACAACATGTGTGTGGTGTATTTTGAAAAGAGAGAAAGAGAGATAGAAGACGAAGACTCGATGGAGATAAAAAATAAACACAGTGAAAAGAAATAGGACTAAAAATAGAGGTAGATTGAGAGAAGAATAAGTTTAAAATCAGAAAAAATTAGGACAAGTGGAAAACATGAAAGTTGTAGAGATTGAGAAGATGAAGAAGATTGATGAAGACCTCAGAGACAGAAAACGAAAGGAAGATGGAGAAAAATAAGGATGATCAGGAGGTAGTCGCGGATGAACAATGCAGAACTCTAAAAATATGAACTTTGGAAGATTGACTATATCGTTAAAACGGTGAAGAATTGGAAGATGAAGTAGAAGAAGAAGTTGGAGAACTTGTAAAAATCTACAATTTTTGTAAAGACAGCAGAGAGAGATGAGGATCAGAAGAGGGAGAAAAACGCTAAAGAACAGTGTTTGCAAAAAATCGGATGAACAGTAGAAAACGTAAAACAGCAACTTTAGAAAATTGAGAATAGCATCAAAAACAGGAAGAATTAGAAGAAGGCTAACAAAAATAGAATGTAGATCTTTGAAAATAGAAGAACTTTGATGAAGACGACAATTTGAAAAGATGAGAGGAAGATTGAGAAAAATGTTGAAGAACAGAAAGCATGAAAATCGGGTGAACAGTAAAAATCGTAGACAGAGCTTTGAAAAACTAATTATAGCATAAAAACGAGAAAGAATTAGGAGAAGATAAAGAAGAAGAAGTTAGAGAAGACTTAAAAACAAAGAACTTTGATTAAGAACTTAACTGCAAAACACGAAAGGAAAGGCTTCGAAATTAATCCCTAAGGCAGATCTCTAACCTGTTCTCCCCTACATCATCGGCCATGGCATCTATTTATAGGGTAAATAACCCTTCCATGATCGTGGGTTCCCAGTTTGATCCAAAAACCAATTTCCAACAATGCAACGTGATCCATTAGACTCCTTTCCATCATTAAAGTCCTCCTTTCCATAAAATGTTGCTTAGATAAGAGCAAACATGGAAGGACAGTTCGATTGGGAGCCTGCAGTTGCCTTTTCTAGTTCAACTTTGAATAGCGACTTATATTGGGGCGTCCTTTCTTTAAATGACGCCTTAATCTAGGGCGTCCTTTCCTGAAGTAGCGTCTCTTCACTCGGGCGTCAGTTTCCTTATTTCCTCATTTGCTATTTTCTTTATTTTTCGTAAAATAGGAATTGCCGACTATTCATATGGGTGTTCTTTCAATAATTAGCGACTGCATCTTGGGTGCTAATTCTTTTTTTCTTTTTCCAGTTTCTTTTATCAACTGAATTGACGCCCTTGGATACTGTCGCTTCTTGCTGAAGACGCGCCCTTGAAGATGTCATTATTTAAATAGCGCCTTGATCTAGGTCGCTGTTTCCTGAAAATTAAAATACCAATCTATTTAATTCCAAAATAATTATGCCAATATTTAAATATTTCTCGCATGGTCTTTTAAGCTCAAAAAGATGATAAAATGCATGAAGACTCGGATAATGTGTGAGAATGTAATTAATGCTCATGTTGCACAAATATACTCAAATAATGCTCAAAGATGATGGATGTGATGTAAATTATGATGTAAAATATAGCACTTATCATTGCTCTCCCCTATCCTTTGGGATTCCCCGTCTCTGTCGGGTACGTAATGGACACTTAGATGAGCTTCCAACGGTCGGCCCGAGCCTAAACTCTTGCTTGAGATATTATCTCGAGCGATAAGCACATAGCTCGGGTAGGTTGTTCCGGGTCCCCATAGGGGTCTTCCCGATTTATCCGTTGCTCAGGCTTCCGGACCCTAGGGCCGACTAGGAAGCGCTGTTCCGATGACTTCTCCCCTGGGACGCGTGAAATAGCAACTCGTGCAAGGCATCGAAAGTAGGAGAGGCGCCAGTGCTGCGACAGTCGCCGCATGCGAGATATCCGCAAATAAAACCCCCACCTTTTTAGCAACTACAGATATAGTGGCCAAATCACGTCAAAAGCGGTAAGAAACAGTCAATTCTTTATTAAATAATGCGACCATTACATACCGCAAGGGCCAACCTTGCACGCAAAAAAGAAAAAAGAAAAAAAATCCATCTAGTCTATGGAAATAAGGGGACTCCGAGAACCTCGTAGTCTTTCTTGAGGGCCGGTAGTTGAGGGATCCTCAGCACCAAGGGACCCGTCCCCGGTACCCACGGCGACGGCCGATCCAGACACCGACCCCACTTGTGTGGGAACTGTCTTGAGCACGTGCCCTCTAGAGGTGACCGGAGTTGGCGATCCCTCTACCGAGCTGTATGCATCTCCACTACCTCCTTCACTCGACGTCAAAGAGAAAGAATCTGTGGTCTCTGCGTTCGAGTCGTAACGCTGCCCAGAAGGAAAAACAAGCTCGTCGGTCACCTGCTGCTGGGCCTCAATGACCGCTCAATGGTAACACCGGGTAAACCCATTTTGCAACCCCCGGTGGTAGCCTGGCTCATAATACGAGAAGGCGGCCTCCATGAGAGCTACGTGATAGTGCTCCGAGCTTCTGTATCACTCGATCGCCCCCGCCTCGGCTCGCTCGACCTCTTTCTCAAGCTCGGCTACTCTCTGCTCGGCCTCGAGCAATTTCCTCTCGGTCTCGGACAACTTCACCTCAGCTTCAATCCGCGCGACCTCGGCTTCCTCCCGCACTGGCTCGGCCCCCCGGACCTTATTGCTAAGCTCCTCCCACTCGGGCCCCCACTGTTTGCAGCGCTCGACCTGAGACTGACGCTCCTCTTCTAGGATCTCGCCCTTCAGGTCGGCCATATAACGAGCCTAGGCCAGCTGGTCGACCAGCGTCCGAGCCTCCTCTTGGCTCGACCGGAGCTGAGTCCGGACCGAGGTGGCCTCCCGCCGAGAGACTTCAAGCTCGGATGTCAATTGACTGATCTTCCAGTTAGACTCATCACGAACCTGAGAAACGGACCTCTCCTCACTGTCCCGCCGAGCAAAGAAATCGGTTATCTCGGCCCCCACTTGGGCCATTATCAGACTGCCATCCATGACCCTCTCAAAGAGAAAAGAGGGGGGACTGCGTCTGATCTCTTCCCGATTCAGCGAAGGCACCAAGGATCGGCACCGTTGATACAGAGAAGCCTGGACGATAGGTGCGCCCACCGAAGGAGGAGGAATCCTCTCTGGAGGAGTCGGGACCGAAGCATCTCCCCCAAGCATCCCCACTTCCGGGACGACCATGCTCGGCACGGACTGGGATGTCACCTCATCCCGCGCTCTAACAACTCCGGTCGTAAACTCAGAGACTGTCGCCTCGATCTGCTACCTGTCGGGTTCGGCAACACCTCCCCTATCTGCAGCAGCCTCCTCCGGCTCGACGGGCTGGGGATCCTGGCAACGGACTTCCTCGACTGGGCACTCCTCGACCGGGCGGGCGCGCCCCTCGGACGGGCGAGCTTGCTCCTCGGCCGGACGGGTGACCCCCGCCTTCTTCAGTCGCTTCTTCTCAGGGGTCTGAGCTTCATCGAAGACAAGAGCATCCGCACCCCCAGAACCTTGCGCTTGGAGCCACGGCGCTCGGAGGCATCTCCCCGAGCAATTTTCTTGCCCCGGTCTCGCCCGCAGGAAGGGTCCCCTGGAGCTTGGGGTTCACTTGAAGCAGGCATCTCCTCCAAGACGACGATCTCTTGCTCCAACAGTTGTTCTCCCTCGTCACTCGTTCGCCTCGAGTTTGAGCAGCGAAAAATAGCATATCAGAAGAGAGTCTACCTGCTAGACCTGGAAGCAGTGACGCACGACCCCAAAGTTCTTACCGTGAGATGACAATCGATATTGGCGCGGTCATCAACTCGGTGGTCGACCGGTGATTCTCCTTAAGAACCCTAATCTCCTCCTCCAATTCCAGAGAAATCGCCGCCTGCTTCGGAGGAATGCACAAAAATTGGCCACCAGTAACCCTGCCACAGCAAGATCCTAGTGAGCAATCTTCCTCCCTGGTGTGCACTACAGATGCCTTCATAGACTTCCTAGATCGCACGGTTGGCCTCTTACGTACCGAGGCACTTGAGGAGAGGGCCAGAGAAAGACCTTCGGTATAGGATTTCATCCAAAATGACAAAGCACCGAGCCTGATGTTTCATTCTCCGTGCTTCGTGACGGTCGGGGGGCTATTGGGAATCTCAAAGCCAGGATATATACGGGGTCCACCAGTCACTAGGTGATACCCGATCAACTGTCATGAGCTTCGCCTCTATGCTGGGTCACTCTAGCTTTTCGAGGAAGACCGATCGATTACATTCTAGGAGGGTAGAGGAAGCTAGCCGAGAGAGGGCGTCTGCCTGGGAGTTTGCCTCCCGACTTATCCAGATAACCTGAAAACTCTCGAATAAGGGGGCTATTCCTCTTACCAGCTGAAGGTATTTGATCATCAGTGCTTCCCGAGCCTCGTAATCACTGTTAATCTGGCTGGCGACCAGCTAGGAGTCAGTGTGTATCTTGACTCGTTCGGCTCCCAGTCGACGTGCCATCCTTGCTCCCGAGATAAGAGCTTCATACTCGGAGACGTTGTTGGATGCCGGGAAGTTGAACTTAAAGTTGTAGTGTAGTTCTGCGCCTTCCGGGGATCGGAGGATGACGCCGGCACCACTGCCAGCTGAGTTGGAGGATCTGTCAACAAAGAGATCCCAGGTTGGCCCAGGAATCGGCTGATGGGCTTCTTCGGTTGGGAAAGTGCTTTCTGCGATGAAGTCTGTGAGCACCTATCCCTTGATGGCCTAGCAGGGATGATAAGAGATGGCATAAGCCCCGAGCATTATATCCCACTTGACGAGGCGACCTGAAGCTTTAGGGTCGGCCAGGATCTTTTTGAGAGGCTCGCTGGTTAGCATGATGATGTAGTGTCCTTGGAAGTAGGGCTGGAGACGCTTGGCAGAGGCGATCAACGCTAGTACTAGATTCTCAGCTATGGGATATCATCGCTTGGCCTCATTAAGCATCTTGCTGATGTAGTAAACCGGTCTTTGTACTCCTGCATCGTCCTGAACCAGGAGCGAGCTCACCGTGAAGGGGGTCGACGAAAGATAGAGGTATAGTGCTTCTCCCGGGATTGGCTTGGATAATACCGGGGGCGAGGTCAAAAACTCTTTCAGTTCCATAAAAGCCTTCTAACATTCCTCGTCCCAGGCAGACGTGGCAGATGCCAATTTGGGCCCTCTTAATAACTTGAAGAAGGGTAGGCATCGTTCGGCCGCTCGGGACAGGAATCGGTTAAGTGCAGTAATCCGTCCGATCAGGCGCTGGACGTCCTTGACGCAAGTGGGCGGCTGCATGTTTAAGATGGCATGTACTTTGTCGGGGTTGGCCTCGATCCCGCATTGGGTCAGTAAGAAACCCAGGAACTTTCTGGACCGGACCACAAAGGCGCACTTAGCTGGGTTGAGCTTCATATGGTACCTCAAGAGAGTGTCGAAGGTTTCAGCTAGGTCAGTGAAGTGATCCTCGGCCTTAGGTGTCTTGACGAGCATATCGTCAATGTAGGCCTCGACGTTCCGACCACGTTATCCTTCGAAAAATGTGGTTGATCAGCCTTCGATATGTCGCTCCGGCATTTTTCAATCCGAAGGGCATACGAGTGTAGCAGTATACGCCGAAGTCGGTGATGAAGGCTATCTTTTCAATGTCTTCAGGATCCATCCGGATCTGATGATAACTAGAATAGGCATCCAGAAAACTAAGCAATTCATTGCCGGAGGTTGAGTCGACTAGTTGGTTGATGCTCGGCAGCGGGTAGCAGCCTTTCGGGGTGGCTTTGTTGAGGTCGATGAAGTCCACACACATTCGCCATTTGCCTGAGGCTTTGGGTACCAAGACGGGTTTCTTTCTCTTCTTGATCTACTCTTTCATGATCGCCTATTTCTCCGGGGCGTGCTTTCTTCTATGTTGTTGGACGGGTTTCACCGATGGGTCGAGGTTGAGCTTGTGTACCACCGTCTCCCCAGGTATTTCGAGAAGATGCTCATCAGACCATGCAAAGACCTGAATATACTCCGAAAGGAATTCCTTATATTGCCTCTATATATCAGAGGGTAAGTCAGCCCCTATTTTTACTCCGAGGGCCGGGTCGTCGTTGAGGAAGACCGTCAACAGCTCGCCACCAGGCTCGGATGTTGTTGGCTCCTCTTCGACTCCCTTGGTTTTTTTATTCATTCCCTCTGGCCTTACAGCTTCAACCAATATAATATAGCACCTTCAAGCTATTCCCTAGTTACCTCGGACCTCCCCGATACCACATTTAGTGGGGAACTTCATTTTTTGGTGATAGGTGGAGGGCACTGCCTTTGTCCGGCTGAGGATTCCTCGGCCGAAAATGGCATTATAGGCCGCCATCCCCTTAATCATAATGACGTCAACCATGATGGTAACGGTCTTGGGACGTGTGCCGAGGGTAACTGGCAGGCTCAAGGCTCCCATGGGCTAGGTTGCTTCGCCATTTAACCCACAAAGGGGGGTTCGAATAGAGCAGAGCTTGGATGGGTTTTCACCCATCCTGAGAAAACATTCGTACGAAAGTACGTCGGGAGTGCTACCATTGTCAACCAATATTCTATCTACGTTACAACGGTTTATGGTAGTTGATATTACAAGGGCGTCATCATGCAGGGTGGATAGCCCTTCCAGATCTTGGTCGGAAAATACCACGGCCTGCTGCCCACCCGTCGGCAGGGTCTTGGGGGGCTCGGAAGCCCGGCTCGCCCGCTCCGCATGATGCTTCCTTCCTCGGCTACTATCTCCTCCTGATGCCGCACCGCCGGAGATGACATTAATGTAGACTCCGCAGGTCTGATTGTCAATTTCCTCCGGAATCCCATGATCCTCCTTCTGGTGCTCGGACACGTACCGAGATAAGTCTCCCTTGCGGACAAGACGCTCGATCTCATCCTTGAGTTGGTGACAATCTCCGGTATGGTGTCCGTGGTCATTGTGGAATTGGCAATGTTTGCGGCGGTTGCGGCGTTTGGCCTTCATAGGCTCGGGTTGGTGGAGAATACCCGAGTCCTTGATGTCTTCATATATCTCATAGACGGGGGCGGTCAGAGGGGTATACTTTCGGGGGGGTTCCCTTCGATCCCTGTCTTGGTTCCTCCGCTTTCCCGGGAGGGGGGGGGGCTGACTTCTCTTCCCGGGCCACCTAGGTCCTCATTAATTCTATGAGGATGTCCAGTTTTACGTTGAGGATTTGGAGAGTGTCAGGGTTCCCATTTGGGGGTAGTCCCCCGTGGGCTGGAGGAGGCAGCTCACCGGCGAGGTCGTTGGAGGGGTGAGCTTATACGGGGGAGTTAGGCAAAGGATCCTCTCCCTTGCCTGCCACGGCCTTTCCCTTATCGCCGGTGGTCCTTCTGCCGAAACTTTTTCTCACCATGATGGCTCTTTGTCCGCTTCCCACAAATGGCGCCAGATGAAGAGGGGTGATCTCACGCCAGCCTTGAGGTAGAGGATCTCTGGTTACGATCACCACGCTTGAATAACTGCAAGGAAGAAAGCAGGTCAGGGGTGCCCAGGGGATGAGTCCATGGGGATAACCCTCTGATGCCTAAGTCAGCAAATTTTGTAGAGAACAAAAGGCAATAAGACTAGGCTCGGGAAATCCAAGGGCAATTGGCTCGAGGAACTGCCAAGCGTACTATGGTCGCACCGAACTACTCCCAGAACCGCCACCGATGAAACTCCCTATTAGTTGGTGTATGGCACGGACATCGTGATTCCTTTGGAAATCAACAGCCCATCTCTCCGA
Organism: Amorphophallus konjac; assembly: GCA_022559845.1. Taxonomy (NCBI): domain Eukaryota; kingdom Viridiplantae; phylum Streptophyta; class Magnoliopsida; order Alismatales; family Araceae; genus Amorphophallus; species Amorphophallus konjac. Next base: position 107,100,543 of record CM040128.1, on the reverse strand, counting down.
GTTATCAACTTCTCACTCGTGGTGAATGACCAAAAATTGCTAGAAAACCTCGATATGGCGAGTGAGATAAGAGAGGTCGCACGTGTAAGTAGATTAATCTACCCCACCCCCGAACTATGAACATGTACACATAAACATGAACATGTAAAACTTGAAATATAGACAATGAAGGGCAAGGGGCAATGGTGAAAAGAAAGAAACCATGATCGCCACCCAAGGAATAGCAGTAGGAAATAGATGCTATAATGAAATCAAATCTACCGCGTACCTTGGGAAATGAGGAAGAAGATGCGGCCTGAAGGGAAGCCGCTACCACGTGAGATCGCGCTTGAAAGGATGCGGAGAATCGATCGTGGGTACACCTCCTCTCCTTCCAGCCGGCTAGAGGGAGAGGGCCCCACGTCCTATTGATTATCTCCTACAAAACAAATCCATAAAAATGAAAGAACACCCATTAGATTATGAAAGTGTAGTACATGCCCGTAGTGATGAAATAGCATGAAAGAATGGGGGAGAATGCACCGGGGGAGGGTTTTTAACCCCTATAAATGAGTGTAAATGAAAGGTGGGAGTGTTGTGCATGCATGGGATTTGAAATCACAGAATTTGATGGAGAGAATAGAGAGAAAAATGTTGTGCAAAATGGAGAAAAATGCATAAATATGCAGGAAACTGTGTAAAAACTAAGTGTAAAACTGTGACGATTTGTGAAAAGTAAGGGAGAAGAACAAAAAATTGGAGCAAGTATAGAGAGCCCAGAGAGATAGAAATCGAAGAAGATAATCCCCTCTTCAAGATGGAGTCAACGGAGGATGAAGAGGACGCAGGATGACTCCGCCCCGAGCCGACGAAGGGCGCCCCGCCGCATAGGTTCAAGAACTTTTGATGATTTGTAAAAAGTAGAGGCGAAGTTAGGAGGATAAACACTGATGAAATGAAGCAAATGAGGAACCAAAAATGAAGCCTATACTTCTCTCAATAGCCTGGGGTCGAAGGTTTGAGAGGGTGATTTGGCATGGCTTCCCCCAGGTCGAAGAAGAGCCCCCCGTCGCGCAGGCGAACTGGGCATCTATTTATAGAAAAGTGGTGAAATCCCCAACTTTCTCCCACGATTCCAGGAGATAGAGTCCACGAAATCTTGAGATCTCTGGATCATTCTCAAGATAATAGTAAAGATAAGACGTAGGAACAAACGGGACTCTCTTTGGTGGAAGGATGTGGAAGTTATGGCTCTTGAAAGAAGGCTCTGGAACCTAATCTGGCGGAGTTTTTGTTACACGAAATGCGTAAAACTTGAACTTGCGGCCAAGATTCTAAGAGATATGGTCAATTAAAAATCGTGCTCCATATACCAAATTCAAGATAATACAAAGGGGAAGACACAGAAACAAACGGGCTCAATTTCATGGAGGATTCTATAAGATAGAGCCCTAACAAGGAGGCCCTGTTGCACATGTTCGACCTCAGAGTCCGGCGGCGAAGAAGACGGAGTTCAGGAACTTTTAGACTCTCTGTTGGAGAAACGGTCTATCGATCGACCGCTTCATAAATAAAATAGTCTAGGGAGGACCGCCATTTAAATATAAATGGTCATGGGATGACCGCTAGGCAACTGGGGCGATCAGGAGACTTCTGGCATAAGAAATGAATAAACGGTCTTCCAAAGACCATTTTTTGATAGTAGCGGTCTCAAGAAGACTATTTTTTGACATTTGAAAAATAAAAAAATGAAATAAAAAAATAAAAATTTTTTTTTACTATTCACACGGTCAACTGTTGACCGTGTTCTTTATTGAGCGGTCCACTAGTGATCGTTTATTCATGGGACGGTCCACTATTGACCGTTTTACTACCAGGCTCGCACAACTTTAGAAATCAGCAAATATCTTGAAAACGGTGCAGAATTAGAGACAGTGGTAGAAGAAGAAATTGTAGATACCTGGAAAATGAACAACTTTCATGAAGACAGAAAGTTGAAAAAACCATCCGAAGAGAGATAAAATGGGGTAAAAACAGATAAGAATGTTGGGACTTGAAAACGGTGGGGAACTAGCCAATAGTGTACAAGAAGAAAATGTAGGGCTTTAAAAATGGAACAACTTTGGTGAAGGACACTTAATGAAAAGAGGAGCAGAAGAGGATGAAAATGGACCACTTTTCAAGACTGTGCGGCGAAAGGGGCCGAATGCTTGAGGGAAGTCGACCTAAATGGGCTGTAAGTCGACTTGGAAGGTCGGAAGGTGATAAGATCAGCTCCAGGGCTCTAAGAAATAATGATCTCCAAGGCTCAAAGGGAATGGAATAATGAAATGGGCTCGAAATCCATCCAAGGAATGCTCCAAAACAATGGTTAATTTGGGACATCAGAAATGATGAATAAGAGAAATGACGCAACTTGCGCACTAAAAATGGGTGTCAACAGATGCCCCTCCTTGATGTCCGCTTTGCAAGGGAATGAGCGAAAGTGATGCGAAGGTAAAAAGGAACGGAGATGGAGCGAAAGCGACAATGACATGAAATGGAGATGACGCGGAGATGAAGCGGAGAGAATTGATAAGTGAGTATCAAGGTAAAAAGACACCCGTTTTAACCAACAAGCGATAGGAAATCTCCCGAAAATGTTGAACTAACCACCAGGACTGGATGACAAGAATGAGACATGTCTGGAGAACTAAACTAACAGGAAAAAAAGGAAACACGACCAGTCTCATCGGGGACGCAATCCACAGACGATGAGGGGGTCGGAAAGAAACATAACGTAAAAGAGTACGAGAAATATAATTAAGATAAAATCTAGACAGGAATCATGCTGGCCAACCGGACTGAGCGGAAAGATCAGAGAGAACGTTCAAACTCAGAGTGGAATGAGAATCTCTTATTCAGAAGAGAGCTAAAGTGCAAACAACCTTTGCTTAGGAACAAGCTTGAGAGAATCACGAGACGTGAATGCTCAAAATATGACATGATGCATGCTGGGCTAAAATAAAGAAATCATCAAAATGAATACAAAGAAAGCATAAAATACAAAGTACTCGAGAATAGTATTGCTAGACCGGAACAATCAGGGTCAAGACACTATCCGCAACCACGGCGTGCGAGATAGAACCATCATTCCCTAATCCTACCAACCTAACGGCCTATCTGATGATTAAACACGTGCACCTAGATCATCATTATTTTTGTTAGAGGGGAACGTCAGATCCTGGAACACGTGAGTGACCAGTCGGTTCTTGAGATAATATAATAATATAGATATCATATACTAATGCAATAATGAGTAGGGATAGAAAGCCATACTTGACTTACCTGTGTAGGTAAAATGACATTTTTTTGGATTTTCATTTTCTAATTTTTATGGATTTTTAAAATAAGATAAACAACAACATGAATAAACAAGCATGAACAAAATAAAAACATAACGACCAAATGAACGAGAACAAAATAAAAACATAACGACCAAATGAACGAAACAACACAACATAATGAAGCATGAACGAGCAAGCAACACATGCAAAACACCACATAAACAAACAATAAGCATGAGAACGAAGAAAATGGTGGGGCATGGCAATACACGGCGAGACAACACACCATGTAGAATGGAGCCACATGCAGTGGGACAGAAATACGTAGGACGAGGACGTCTAAGACAACCACAGGGGAGATGACATAACACATGTGAAACAACCACATGGGACAAGGACACATGCAACACATGGCGGAATGGGACAACACATGGAACATGAGATGACCATAGATGGGACAAGGACACCTAGACGACGACCACAGGGGGACAACACGGGAAATGACAAAATATGTTCTTCAATCGCGCCCAAGATCTGATGAAGCAGAACCGCCGGGTTCGCAATAGTGAAGTAAAAAGTGCTCTCTCACAAAGATATGATCAAAAGTTGAGCGAAGCAAAGCATGAGAAGGACACGAGCTTCGGAACAGATCGATGGACAAGTTTGAAGAAAGAGGGGACATATCAGAAAGATATGAACAAGAGGCAGAGCAAAAGATAGAGCCAGGAAGCCTGAACACCTGTAACCTGCACACTCAGCAAACAAATCATACATGTCCTTAAAATAAAAGATAAAAAGGAACAGAAGATAAATATTTTGAATTTTTGACAATTTTTTTGATTTTTTTTTGATTTTAAACAATATTGGATTTTTTTTGGATTTTTACAACATTTGATTTTTTTTAGCAATATTTGATTTTTTTTATATTTTACTAATATTTAATTTTTTTGTATTTTGAAAACAATGCTATATGCAGAATCCAAGGACGGGCTCAACTACTGGCCAAGGGGTCATCATCCTACCCCTCTCATTAAAGAGCTCCCTTGAGCAGGGCGTGCATATGAGGGTGGCTTACCACAACCAACTGCCTCTAAAGAATGGTGCCCCTACTAAGGCCATACCCGGGATACAACCCAGCCTAAGAGGGAGAAGCAGAAGAAAATGGGGGACAAGCTTCATGCAGGAGGGGAGATATCAGGATTCAACTTCCTCTCAAGGCACCACCCCTCAAAGAGTAGGTTTGTTGCGCTAGGGCTTTGAGTCTTTAATTATAATTTTGCATTGATTTTCATATATAATTTTGACATAGCACTTATTGGCCAAACATTGAAATGAAGCTCCTTCTTCATTTTGACACACGCAAGATGCTACACTACACTTCACCATTTTACGCAAATCTCATCTCTTACCCTAGGAGAAGCAGGCCCGGTTACTAAGATCAGGGGCATTTTTCATACTATTTTTCATTCATTTATTTTTTCTAAGACTGCCCCTATTTGAAACCTCTCTCGTATTGGGGAATGCCTAGGTTGGTTCTTTCATCCATCACTCTCTTGCCCCTGCACTTGGATGAGCAAAGATGAGAAAATGCCCTCGTGCATACCCATAGTATGGCCAAAGCAGCAACGGTGTCACTTCAGAGAGATTAGCCATGACTCGTCGTGAAGTGTGTGAAAAACCAGTGCTAAAAGGACACTCTCGAGGATCAGAGAAAGAAATTCAGACCCCCAGCACTAAGCTATCACTAGCCTAAGATGCTGTAGAAGCGACTCATTTGACTAAGCAAACTAACTAAGCCACTCAAGCATGTTGAGAAACCAGCATTATAAGCAAGTGCAGAAATAACAAAATAATAGCAATGATAACATGTTTGATGGGGACATCAACGACAGCCCGCTCACATTATGCTTGCATTTACGTCCTTTCATATTTGTATGTACGCCCTTGTGTTATATGGGTACGCAATAGTAGGTCTTAGTGGGTTTATGTGCAAAAGGCCATTGGGTTTCTTTGCAAATGCGCATGTAGGCCCTGCAGGGGCCCCCTCCCTCCTCCTTATTGGTCCACCTGGACTCCTGAGCCCAAGGTGGCTGGTCCATGGTCCAACCTTGGACTTGGACCTAGAATTAATTAAAGAAGACAAGTCTAATTTGTCTTCTAAAAGGGGGGGGGGGGGGGCGAACCTTGTTGTTTAATGGGGTTTAATGTGGTTGTTCAAACCACATCCCAACCCTTCATTAATCAACCCTTGATCCAAGGGCTTAGAATAGGTTAGACCCCTTGCATATATATACTTGTATTTTCATATTGAATGAATTAATGAATGAAAAAAAAGGCATTTGCCCCAAGTGAAGCTTGCGCCCCTCCCCTCTCTCTCCCTGGTTCCTCCACCCCCTCTCCCCTTTCTAGAGTGTAATCCCTTCCTCCTTGATCCCCTCCAGCATCTGAAGCAACTCCGGTGATCGCCGCCGCCATCGACTCGTCGCCGACGCGTCGTTGCCAACGGTTTCGGTGTTCTATCCACTCAGGACAGATCCTTCTTCTCCAAGTTCCTGCTATCACTCCCTTCGTCTTCTGAAGCTCAAAACTTCAGGGTTGGTTTCCCTCTAGAACCCTTATCCCCACAAAAAAAATCACGTCAAAATTCATCCTTTAGCTATGTTTTGATTTTCGTCCAAGTCCAAGTTCCAGATCTGTCCTGGCTCTGTTCACTGTTCATCAGCTCTGAGTCTACCCCATTCGAACCATCTTTTGATTTTCTTTGGGACGCCCAAATTTACTGGGAGTTTTGTCCACATCCCTCTACCACCAGGAATTTTCTTAATTTTTGGTTCACCCTCTAAGTATTTTACAAATTTCGTCCAAGCTCCCAAGAACAGTCTGTCCACAGTTTCCCAGATCCGACCCAGGTCTAGTAAAAAAATCCCATAAAATTCATTTCTTCTCCAATCAAAAAACCAAAAATAGTCCCGGATTCCTCTCTCAGAGACCTTCAACTTTTCTGAAGAAATCATTGCCAGATTTAGAGGTCTTCTCCCCGGTCAACGTCGATCTTCAGAGAAGATAGATCCTGCCCCTGCAGTTCTGGCCCGAATTCAGCAAGATTGTAAATTCAACAATCAAAAATACAGATCTGATTATTTTTTCTGAAGACCCCTGCGTCGAAGTATTTTGAGTCCTCTTTCCAACGGCTCTAATTTCGTCTCATTCCGATGACGGGGCTGATCGCAGCAGCAGTTTCCTCCAAGTCGCGCGCCTGCAAACAGAAGTTCAGGTTTGTGGCCGAGTTCCCCGCGAGCGTCGTCCGAGGGCCGCCCGGCGTCCGGTGGTCGTTCCAGCAGCTCGCCATCCCAGGGGAACGCTTCCCAAGTGTCTCCACAATAGATGAGTCATCAGGCCCCACACGACCCCTCCGGTCAGCACGTGGGCCCCCACTAACACGAGTACGCGTGAAGCCGAAGCATCACCCGGAACCGCCCGTCAACCCGAAACTGGTCCTCCCGGGCCCGCTTGTGTCGCCCTTTACCTCCCTGCGTGGAGTGGGCTTAGTTGCATTGCTGTAACCATAATGTATTAAGTTCCCGGGGGTACGAGTTCCGGCCGGGTCCCATCTTCGCCACGCCGAGAGCGTGGAGGTATCGCCTTCACCCTTACACTTGGCATTAGCTCAATTCTTTATATGCTTTATATGCCGCTGCTAGAGAGCATGTGTAGGGATACCTAGCCCGCTTTCAATTTATAATATCACTACTGCGAGAGAGAGCGAAGCCGTCCCGTGACCCGATCCGGGCACAAGTGAGAGCCGACCACCCTAGCTCCCAGCCGGTTTCTCAACCGCGCACCTCCGACGCTTCCCTCGTTAAGGGACGATCGCGAGCTTGTCGTGTCCGTGGTCCCATCCCGCATCAATTTGGTATCAGAGCGAGTTGAGTCTAGGGTGTCAAAAAAAAAAGAGTGTCATTTACGTCTAGTCATTAGTTGGTCTAAGTCGTGTTTAAGGTCATCATTGTTTTAAAACAAACAAAAAAAGTGTCTTTTCGCATTTGCATCCCTTTACTCGGTATATCAAAAGGTGTTGTCCGAACGTTAGGCTACGCCTATCGGGAAGACCGCACACTTGCGCGAGTGATCTTCGGATCGACTAACTCCGCCACGTGCCGAGTTTTGGTTACGTCTAGGTGCATCATCTTGTGGTGTGCATTTGCATTAGTCGGTGTCTCCTACTCCGTGTCTTTCATGCCCACTCGTCGAGGTACTCAATACTCACCCCCACCACCACCAATGGCGGAATCCCGAGTCTATAGTTCCGATGAGGTGGCCACTATGTTCCGAACTCTTATGGGAAAAATGGATGGGTTGAGTGATCGCTTTGAAGTGCTAAGCACCCGAGTGGATAGGATGGAAGGGTTGAGTACCCAAGTGAATGATCTAGGCACCCGCCTAGAAGAGAGGGTGAAGGCCGTAGAGGATAGGGCCGCCGGGTCAAGCCAGTCCGTTCAGGGATTAGTCGGGAGAGTCACCGCACTAGAGAAAGGACCAGCCGAGACACACCCGATTGTCCCAGTCCAGGCACCCGCCCCACCTACACAAGGTCAACCGGAGCCGGTTCATCAACCCGCGACTCCAAGGGTTCAAGGGGTAGCTACTAGGAGGCACGAAGTCCCCGAGGTGCATGACTACGAGTCCGATAATGAGCATCGGGGACATGGTCGTGATCATCGCCATACACGGCGTACCCATGACCAAGATATGGATGAACGGGCCATTCGGACCGTTCGGGCCGACCCTCCCACCTTTGACGGGTCCTTAGACCCGAAGGTCTACCTTGATTGGGAGGCTGGTATGGATCGATATTTTGAGTGGTTCGAGATGTCGGACCAACGAAAAGTCAAGTATGCCAGGATGAAACTTTTAGGCCAAGCCCAAACATATTGGAGGAACATGGAGAACCTATTGTTTCATCGTCAAGAACCCCCGATCGATACATGGACCGATATGAGGGAGAAGCTTAGGAAGAAGTACCTCCTTACCTCCTATCGCCAGCGTCTTATAGAGAGGTGGCAAAGTCTCACCCAAAGAGACCGGTCCGTCTCGGATTACATCGCCGAATTTGATGAGTACTACTTGCGATGCGATGCCACGGAGGAGGATTCCCTTACCGTCTCCCGGTTTCGGCGTGGTCTACGCCCACACCTACGGTATGAGCTTCTCCGCCGAAAGGTGGACAAGTTGGAGGATGCATACCAAGTTGCTCTCGAGATGGAGCAATTCGAGGGTGAGTTCGAGTCTATTCCCCGGTGGAGCCCCGCTCCTCCCCGTAGTGACTTGCGTGGCTCCTTAGGTTCATACCCGAGGGGACCCATGACTCGTCCACCGGAGCCCGCCCGTCAGGAGCACTTTGCTCCTAGACCTCGACCTCCCCCACCACGGGATCTACCTCCACCCCATCCTCCGGCACCCGTTGCCCGTCCCCCAGCTCCTATAGCCCGTCCTCTGGCACCGGCACCCCCTCCACTATTATCCAAGGCACCTACACCTCCCCCATTGCTGCCTACACCCCCTACCCGACGGGATGATAAGGGTAAGGCCCCTCTTTTCGGGGAGAGTAGTCGATCGCGAATACAATGTTTCCACTGTCATGGATTTGGCCACATTGCCAGCGAGTGTCCCGCTTGCACCACCCTAGCCTTAGGTGTTGGAGGATCCGCACCTCCCGAGCTTGAGCATGTCGATTATGAGGCCGATGAGGCACTGGCTGATGAATACTATGCCATGGGGGAAGAGCTGGGCGACCCTTCGGCCGCCCAGGATGTCGCCACCTAGTGGGTTCGATGCTACCACCTTAGTCTAGAGTCGTGCATGAGTCGGTGTGTTTTCTTTGTGTGGTTTGTTTGTGTGGTGATTTTGAGTCGATTGTTTGTGTGGTTTTCATTCATGTGTCAGTACATGGTGAGTCTGCATGTGTCTTGTGCAAGCTCGTTGTCGTTCTCTTATGAGTGTGAAGCGAGTCGACTCACTTGATGAGTATGGGATCGGTTCTACATCTATACCCGGATCAGTCACCTATAGGGACTCAGCGGTGATTCCTAGTGAGTCTTCGAGCTGTTTCCTTCCTTTTGAGAGTGCCCCTTCGGAGTGACCACCTTTAGCCATAGCAGTTCGCATATCGAGTATATATGGAATGAGCAGGTGCCGATCATTTGGAGTGGAGCATACCCGCGTTTCTTGGCACGGTGACGGATCCGTCGGAGTACCGGAGCAGCCATACCCTTACTCGACGTGGTCGAGTTCCTCCCGCCGGGGGAGAATTGATGGGGACATCAACGACAGCCCGCTCACATTATGCTTGCATTTACGTCCTTTCATATTTGTATGTACGCCCTTGTGTTATATGGGTACGCAATAGTAGGTCTTAGTGGGTTTATGTGCAAAAGGACATTGGGTTTCTTTGCAAATGTGCATGTAGGCCCTGCAGGGCCCCCCTCCCTCCTCCTTATTGGTCCACCTGGACTCCTGGGCCCAAGGTGGCTGGTCCATGGTCCAACCTTGGACTTGGACCTAGAATTAATTAAAGAAGACAAGTCTAATTTGTCTTCTAAAAGGGGGGGGGCGAACCTTGTTGTTTAATGGGGTTTAATGTGGTTGTTCAAACCACATCCCAACCCTTCATTAATCAACCCTTGATCCAAGGGCTTAGAATAGGTTAGACCCCTTGCATATATATACTTGTATTTTCATATTGAATGAATTAATGAATGAAAAAAAAGGCATTTGCCCCAAGTGAAGCTTGCGCCCCTCCCCTCTCTCTCCCTGGTTCCTCCACCCCCTCTCCCCTTTCTAGAGTGTAATCCCTTCCCCCTTGATCCCCTCCAGCATCTGAAGCAACTCCGGTGATCGCCGCCGCCATCGACTCGCCGCCGACGCGTCGTTGCCAACGGTTTCGGTGTTCTGTCCACTCAGGACAGATCCTTCTTCTCCGAATTCTTGCTGTCACTCCCTTCGTCTTCTGAAGCTCAAAACTTTAGGGTTGGTTCCCCTCTAGAACCCTTATCCCCACAAAAAAAATCACGTCAAAATTCATCCTTTAGCTATGTTTTGATTTTCGTCCAAGTCCAAGTTCCAGATCTGTCCTGGCTCTGTTCACTGTTCATCAGCTCTGAGTCTACCCCATTCGAACCATCTTTTAATTTTCTTTGGGACGCCCAAATTTACTGGGAGTTCTGTCCACATCCCTCTACCACCAGGAATTTTCTTAATTTTTGGTTCACCCTCTAAGTACTTTAAAAATTTCGTCCAAGCTCCCAAGAACAGTCTGCCCACAGTTTCCCAGATCCGACCCAGGTCTAGTAAAAAAATCCCATAAAATCCATTTCTTCTCCAATCAAAAAACCAAAAATAGTCCCGGATTCCTCTCTCAGAGACCTTCAACTTTTCTGAAGAAATCATTGCCAGATTTAGAGGTCTTCTCCCCGGTCAACGTCGATCTTCAGAGAAGATAGATCCTGCCCCTGCAGTTCTGGCCCGAATTCAGCAAGATTGTAAATTCAACAATCAGAAATACATATCTGATTATTTTTTCTGAAGACCCCTACGTCGAAATATTTTGAGTCCTCTTTCCAACGGCTCTAATTTCGTCGCGTTCCGACGACGGGGCTGATCGTAGCAGCAGTTTCCTCCAAGTCGCGCGCCTGCAAACAGAAGTTCAGGTTTGTGGCCGAGTTCCCCGCGAGCGTCGTCCGAGGGCCGCCCGGCGTCCGGTGGTCGTTCCAGCAGCTCGCCATCCCAGGGGAACGCTTCCCAAGTGTCTCCACAACAGAGGAGTCATCAGGCCCCACACGACCCCTCCGGTCAGCATGTGGGCCCCCACTAACACGAGTACGCGTGAAGCCGAAGCATCACCCGGAACCGCCCGTCAACCCGAAACTGGTCCTCCCGGGCCCGCTTGTGTCGCCCTTTACCTCCCTGCGTGGAGTGGGCTTAGTTGCATTGCTGTAACCATAATGTATTAAGTTCCTGGGGGTACGAGTTCCGGCCGGGTCCCATCTTCGCCACGCCGAGAGCGTGGAGGTATCGCCTTCACCCTTACACTTGGCATTAGCTCAATTCTTTATATGCTTTATATGCCGCTGCTAGAGAGCATGTGTAGGGATACCTAGCCCGCTTTCAATTTATAATATCACTGCTGCGAGAGAGAGCGAAGCCGTCCCGTGACCCGATCCGGGCACAAGTGAGAGCCGACCACCCTAGCTCCCAGCCGGTTTCTCAACCGCGCACCTCCGACGCTTCCCTCGTTAAGGGACGATCGCGAGCTTGTCGTGTCCGTGGTCCCGTCCCGCATCAATGTTCCTGCACAATATAAAAGATACCTTCGCAAATCCATGGCGTGGAAACCGGCATCCTGAAGCGATTTCGATCATCAAGCTTTGAGGAGCGCGGACTTGATATTCCTTGCTTGCCAGGATGAAGAATGAAAGGCGAGCAAATGATTGGATTCTTCGACATAGAGGAGTGGTAGACATCATACTGGACGAAGAAGGGATAAAAAAGAAGAGAGACAAGGGCTAGAACTCCCTCGTTAAGGCACTGAGGCCCTGATAACAAGGAACCAGATACATTATAAATAGAGATTAACTAAGATCAAGGTGGATTAAAGCCTCGAAAATAGCATGAGAAAGGGTGAGAATCCTGAAAGGGTGAGGAAGAGTAAAAAGAAAGAGAAGAATAAGAATCATCCGATATGCTCGGAGAAGGAGAGTAGCGATCACCCGCCAGAGGCGGGGAAGAATAGGCATGCACACCTGACAAGGTGATGGGGACATCACCCATGATTCCCTCTGGCTCGACACCTCTCTCCCTCCCGGAGACGGGTAGGGTGCGGCTCCACGACTGGACGGGTCCACCTCGACACTTGGGCTTGCTATGTGGGTCATCTTGATGTATTTTCTCATTTTAGTTGAGTCATTTTGATGTAATTTGCCTTTGTTTTGAGTCATGTCCCTATGTTATTATGTTATTTACCTAAGTTTGTGTCATCATGTTGGGCTAGAGTGTCGTATGGGCCCATTTAGGTGGGCCTGGCCCAGGGGCGCCCCCCTCCCTTCCCGACCTCTTTTGCTTATTTGCTATTAGCCCTTATTTCAGGGACTTTTTGTTAATGTTGGGATCCCCATAAATAGGACCCCAACCCCACTTCAGATGGCTAATGAAGTATTGAGTAAATTTATCCACAAGCATTGTCTTCTCTCTCTCTCTCTAGCTCTCTCTCTCTCTCTCTCTCTCTCTCTCTCTCTCTCTCTCTCTAAAGGGGGCGAACCCCTCTCTCTCTCCTTCTCTCTCTCTCTCCCTTGGGCGAACCTGCCCCTTCACCTCCCCCCCCCTTGCCACATCACCCGCCACCTCAGCCCCCCACCCTTTCACCTTCCCAAGAGCCATTACTCCCCTTTAGTACCTCCACATCCCAAGCAACCTTTCCCATTCCCCATACACCCTTTCACCTTCCCAAGGAAGACTCCCTTCTCCTAGGCACCCCTTCCCATCCCCAAAGCAACCCCTTCCTATTCCCTAGACCTCCATTAAACCCTCCCATTAACCCACCACCCAAATCAAGAGGAGCCCTCCTCATTCCCCCAAGCCACTTTCGCCCCCATCTCCCCACCACCTCCCCCTTGGCCATTTGCGCACCCACCCCTCTCCCTGCTAGCTCCGCCCCTGGCCTCCACCCTCACCTCCCCTTCCCACCTTCCAAAACCCCTCCCCACCACCAAAGCACCCATATCCCTTACCCCTCCACCAAAGAAACCCCCCTCCACCATTTCTCTCTTCCAATCTGTGTGCAGCTGAAAGACCTGCAGATCGATAGTCTGTTGCAGCACCACGTCAGACTCCACCCCGGAGCTCCTGGGGGCATGGCCTACATCGACGGAAAGCTCTTCCGGTCGTCTTCGCAGGAGAGGTGGTTTCGCCTCAATCCGAGGTCGGAGCTGGACAAGAGAACCGTCCTTCGCCAACTGCGCAGAACCAGTCTGGCCTACAACCAGAAGAAACTTGCAGAAGCTCCTGCGACCACACCATTGCTCCCCTTGGCACGCCACTTGACCGGGGAAAAGATCCGTCTGTTCTATGTCCAACGCAGCCAGCGGGGCCTCATTCAGAAGTCGGAGCTAATTGTACCGAATTTTCTACTACCGGGGCGCTGTTCAGGTCAGTCAGGATCTGCTCCGACACTCTTCCACTTCTCGGACTGCTGCTCTCGGCCCCAACCTCCTCCAGTGCCGTTCTTTCTTGCTGCTTGAAGAAGCCTTTCCCACGGTCATGCTCGTGTTGGTCCCACCTCGTTTGGACTTCGGGAGTGATCGTGGTGACTTCATCTGTCTACTGTTGCATCCTGGGAGCAGTCCGAGCCTGATCGCAGGGACCCTGTTCTAGAGCCTGCCCCTGCCGGTGATGACTTCGGACCCACACACAAAAATTCACAGTCGTGCCTGCGTACGTCAGCGACGTTTTGGCGCAAGTCTCATCAAGTTCTGAGTCTGGGGGAGCTCACAGCGGCGGCTACACCGACCCCCTGTCTTGCTGTTCCAGACCCGGGCAGATTCGGCCGGGTGCTCCGTCGGTGCAATCCGAGCAACTCTCCCCTCCCCGCCTGGCCGGCTTAACGCCCCTCCCTGTGCGGAGGTAGTGTTTGATTTGTAATACAGATATCCTTACCCAAGTCCACCCTCCTGTGTGAGGTGTAGTGCTTGTAACTATTAAACAGGGATCAAGCTTCATCAGCGCAGTGTGCGGGGAACCCAAACTTCCCCGCTCGCCCTCGTCTCCGAAAGGGGTTGGTTTCTTCAAACCAACCAGGGTAAGCTCTGAACTTTGCTCCATTATCTGTATTTGTTCATCTAATATCCGCGGAATTACTCCGTTGAGCAAGAGAGAGAGAGCGCCCGACCCCGTGTGTTCCACTTACGAGCGGTCACCGTGGGCTGTGAGAGAGAGGGACCTAGTGCCCCAATTGGCACCCGGCCAGCCCCTTAAGCGTGGGCCTCGTACCTTCGGGAGGGCAACCCTAGCCCTGCTGGTACTCTACCAGCTAGGGTCTCGATCCATCACCTCCACTTAGCATCATCAAGTCACCCGGGCTCGTGTGTGTGCGACGGTGATTCGACCCCAATCTAGTACTTTATTGCTTTGTGATTGTACTTGCGGAATAGGTCCAAGGATCTTTGTCTCTTTGCTGCATACCTCCTTAGTGTGTCACATCAAGTGGTATCAGAGCAAGTTTTAGACTTGTCTCTACGAGTCTAGTCCATGGGCACACTTGCATTAAAGTCCCCGACAGACCGTCCCATGCTTTGTCCACCACCCACTGTCAATGAGTCGACGGACCAAATGATCCCTCTCCCAATCATATCCCTTACATACCTACCCAATGGAGAGCCTACGGATATTGATTTTATTGACTTGGAGTCTGATAATTGGGTATCCCCCGATATAGTTGCCACTCTTTCTAGGACCGGACAAATTATGCACAACGGAGACCAAGTCTTCGTTGAATTCCATAAATGGTTCGGGAAGACCACATACTGTGATGGAGCTTGGTGCCAAATTGGTACTTTGGCAGACCCTTGCATAATCCTAGGTAGGAGATGGTTAGATGAAAGGAATGTCGACATCGACCCGACACGTCGGACTTGCCTAGTGCATCCGCCACACCTTCCGGGAGCCTTTAAATTCAACAACCTTGTACTCTCTCATCCGTCGGAGTCCCGTCCTTATTCACCACACCGGGCGCACCCCACACCAGCTATCATCACCCCATCCCCAAAAGACCTTCCATTTCCCTTGGAGAATAAAACCTCTACACCCCAAAGGGATGAGAATGAGATTGAGGTACATGAGGCCTCCCCCGATTGGGAAGAAGAATACGAGTCACAATGTCATAAGTTAGGCCAGGAAGTTCCCATCCCATGTGTAGAAAGCATCATGGCTCACACACCCGACCACCTAGAAGAAGAGAACAACATGGTCACTATCCCAACCGTGGGGGAAACACATGTCCACGTTGAAGAAGAAACCTCGCACGGTGGTCTTCACCCTACGCCACCCTCTCCAATTGAGAGTGAACTTATCATAAGTGGGCCCTTGGTTAGGTGGCTAGAGGAAAACCGGGCTCACCCTATCCTTCCCCATGCCTATCCTCCCATGGAACAACACCTCCCCATAGTACCCATCAACATCTCACACACCACAATCCAATCCTTCTACAAGGTTGAGCGTTGGGATGACTTCGTCAAAGGCCTAAAGTGACAACTTGAGCTGACTTGTTTGTTGACCATAGGAGCGGACCGACCCAAGAGCCTTGACCTCATCCACCCATGCATCGGGTCTATCACCTCGGTCTGCACTGTTGGTAGCTATACTAGTGACTTCCATCTCCTTCTTCCAGTGGAAGAGGAACCCATCCCGGTCCACTCCCCGACCACCTTGGTCCCAAAGATATTGGCCGATCGACCCACTCACTACACCGGCCCAATCACGTCATTAGAGGAGGACGACTCCCTACCTTTGGTTGACTTTGAGGACCTAGAGATCTTTCCCCTAGGTCACCCTTGCCATGATCCCTTTGACCCCTTCCTCTGGGAGCACGGGTACCTATGTGACCCACCAACCACTCACCCTTTCCTACCAGCACCCACCATGTTGAACCTAAACCACCCATTCCAAAACTTAGCCCTCACTATGAGAGCCATGACCATGGGTGACAGCCACCCAGGAAATGAGGAATTGACCCATCCCAAGATGTCCACTGTCTGGGACCCCTTCGACCCCCATGAGTGGAAACCCCCAAATCAACCCCCACCAAAAGATGGGACCATCTTGATAGGAATGCATGTGTCGCAACATTTTACTCCATCTGGTAGCACTAGTCGTCTCATTTATGTCATATACACACTAGGTCCAGTGCACGACAGGTTCACATTTAGATATGCAGGTCCTCCCCCATTCATCCTCCATCTTATGCATGATAGGGGTCTACATGGAAGTCAAGGTCCTCCGGCATTCATTACACCCATACCTGATAGAGCCATTTATGGATGTCCCGGTCCTCCTAGGTCCATCAAAGTCTACGTAGCACCATTGCATGCTAGGTCCACATTTGGTTGTCCAGGACCCCCATTATCCACTAGTGAGTCAGCATTCACAGAGTTGCATGAGGAAATCCGCAAACACATCAACAAAAGCAATGAGGTGTATAAGAAATCGGCCGATTCCCACCGACGCCACCAGGAATTTCGTGTAGGTGACTTTGTGATGGTGAGAACCAAGAGGCTATTCCCTAGGAATGTCTCCAAACTGAGGTCGCGTGGATCAGGTCCCTTCCAGGTTCTGAGGCGGATCGGCACAAATGATTACGTGTTGGACCTCCCCGAGGAGTGCAGAGTAAGTCCCACATTCAATGTGGCTGACTTGGTGCCGTACAGGGGTCCCACGGTGACACCTAGTGAGGAAATCGAGCTTGTTCCACCCCTTGAGAGAGCCACCACCCGTGAGAATGTTCCACCAAGCCAGAGGGGCCAACGTGAGCAAGTAGAGCGAATATTGGATGAACATGTCACCATCACCCGGAGCAAAGCATACGAGCGATACTTGGTCAGGTGGAAGGGCCGGCCCCCTTCGGATGACTCATGGGTGAGCAGGGAGGATCTTCAGCAGCTAGACCCCGACCTCCTGGAGCGCTATCGCATCCGAGTGGACCCTTTCTCGACAGAGTCGAGCTCTTCACAGCCCGGGGGAGTTGATGGGGACATCACCCATGATTCCCTTTGGCTCGACACCTCTCTCCCTCCCGAAGACGGGTAGGGTGCGGCTCCACGACTGGACGGGTCCTCCTCGACACTTGGGCTTGCTATGTGGGTCATCTTGATGTATTTTCTCCTTTTAGTTGAGTCATTTTGATTTAATTTGCCTTTGTTTTGAGTCAAGTCCCTAGGTTATTATGTTATTTACCTAAGTTTGTGTCATCATGTTGGGCTAGAGTGTCGTATGGGCCCATTTAGGTGGGCCTGGCCCAGGGGCGCCCCCCTCCCTTCCCCACCTCTTTTGCTTATTTGCTATTAACACTTATTTCAGGGACTTTTTGTAAATGTTGGGATCCCTATAAATAGGACCCCAACCCCACTTGAGATGGCTAATGAAGTATTGAGTAAATTTATCCACAAGTATTGTCTTCTCTCTCTCTCTCTAGCTCTCCCTCTCTATCTCTCTCTCTCTCTCTCTCTCTAAAGGGGGCGAACCCTCTCTCCTTCTCTCTCTCTCTCCCTTGGGTG
This sequence comes from Amorphophallus konjac, assembly GCA_022559845.1. Taxonomy (NCBI): domain Eukaryota; kingdom Viridiplantae; phylum Streptophyta; class Magnoliopsida; order Alismatales; family Araceae; genus Amorphophallus; species Amorphophallus konjac. The sequence goes on along the minus strand of CM040128.1, from coordinate 107,082,920 downwards.
AACCTGCCCCTTCACCTCCCCCCCCCTTGCCACATCACCCGCCACCTCAGCCCCCCACCCTTTCACCTTCCCAAGAGCCATTACTCCCCTTTAGTACCTCCACATCCCAAGCAACCTTTCCCATTCCCCATACACCCTTTCACCTTCCCAAGGGAGACTCCCTTCTCCTAGGCACCCCTTCCCATCCCCAAAGCAACCCCTTCCTATTCCCTAGACCTCCATTAAACCCTCCCATTAACCCACCACCCAAATCAAGAGGAGGCCTCCCCATTCCCCCAAGCCACTTGCGCCCCCATCTCCCCACCACCTCCCCCTTGGCCATTTGCGCACCCACCCCTCTCCCTGCTAGCTCCGCCCCTGGCCTCCACCCTCACCACCCCTTCCCACCTTCCAAAACCCCTCCCCACCACCAAAGCACCCATATCCCTTACCCCTCCACCAAAGAAACCCCACTCCACCATTTCTCACTTCCAATCTGTGTGCAGCTGAAAGACCTGCAGATCGACAGTCTTTTGCAGCACCGCCTCAGACTCAAGCCCGGAGCTCCTGGGGGCGTGGCCTACATCGACGGAAAGCTCTTCTGGTCGTCTTCGCAGGAGAGGTGGTTTCGCCTCAATCCGAGGTCGGAGCTGCACAGGAGAGCCGTCCTTCGCCAACTGCGCAGAACTAGTCCGGCCTGCAACCAGAAGCAACTTGCAGAAGCTCCTGCGACCACACCAGTGCTCCCCTTGGTGCGCCACTTTACCAGGGCAAAGATCCGCCTGTTCTCTGTCCAATGCAGCCAGCGGGGCCTCATTCAGAGGTCGGAGCTAATTGTACCAAATTTTATACCACCGGGACGCTGTTCAGGTCAGTCAGGATCTGCTCCGACACCCTTCCACTTCTCAGACTGCTGCTCTTGGCCCCGACCTCCTCCGGTGCCGTTCTTTCTTGCTGCTCGAAGAATGCTCGCCCACGGTTGTGCTCTTCTTGGTCCCACCTCGTTTGGACATCGGGAGTGAACGTGGTGACTTCATCCGTCTGCTGTTGCATCCTGGGAGTAGTCCGAGCCTGATCGCAGGGACCCTGTTCCAGAGCCTGCCCTTTCCGGTGATGACTTCGGACCCACCCAAAAAAATTCACAGTCGTGCCTGGGTATGTCAGCGACGTTTTGGCGCAAGTCTCATCAAGTTCTGCGTCCGGAGGAGCTCACAGCCGCGGCTACACCGACCCCCTGTCTTGCTGTTCCAGACCCGGGCAGATTCGGCCGGGTGCTCCGTCGGCGCAATCCAAGCAACTCTCCCCTCCCCGCCTGGCCGGATTAACGCCCCTCCCTGTGCGGAGGTAGTGTTTGATTTGTAATACAGATATCCCCACCCCAAGTCCACCCTCCTGTGTGAGGTGTAGTGCTTGTAACTATTAAACAGGGATCAAGCTTCATCAGCGCAGTGTGCGGGGAACCCACACTTCCCCGCTCGCCCTCGTCTCCGAACGGGGTTGGTTTCTTCAAACAAACCAGGGTAAGCTCTGAACTTTGCTCCATTATCCGTATTTGTTCATCTAATATCCACGGTATTTCTCCATTGAGCAAGCGAGATAGCGCCCGACCCCGTGTGTTCCACTTATGAGCGGTCACCGTGGGCTGTGAGAGAGAGGGACCTAGTGCCCCAATTGGCACACGGACAGCCCCTTAAGCGTGGGCCTCGTACCTTCGGGAGGGCAACCCTAGCCCTGCTGGCACTCTACCAGCTAGGGTCTCGATCCATCACCTCCACTTAGCATCATTAAGTCACCCGGGCTCGTGTGTGTGCGACGGCGATTCGGCCACAATCTAGTACTTTATTGCTTTGTGATTGTGCTTGCGGAATAGGTCCAAGGATCTTTGTCTCTTTGCTGCATACCTCCTTAGTGTGTCACATCACAAGGTCGGGGAAGAACCAGAAGTGGCACCCGGAAGTCCCGGGGAAGAATCAAAGGAGACTCCCGGGAGTCCCGGGGAAGAATTTGATGATGTCCCGAGATCGGGATGGAAGAATGACATAGGCCGAGGCCTAAAATCATGAGAAAATGGAGAATCCGAAGGTTCCGGATGAGGGGAGAAAGAAGAATGGGGGTTTACGGACCCGAAAAGAGAAGAGAAACTTATGGAAACTGGATTAGAGGAATGGAGGTACACCACCCAAGGGTGGGAGCTAATGAGAAGAAAAGATGAATGAAAGGAAGAAGAAGAAGAAGAAGAAGTGGACCCCTGAGTGCACAATCGACGGCCCTTGAACTTGTGCCGCCGCCTCTTCTTGGTAGAAATCTCATTGAAATGAATCCGCCTGACACAGACTCGGGCCTTCGGGCTTCTTGATTTGTAATGTTTTCTCAAATAGCGGGCCCATCTGGCGGATGACCTAGCCCGTCTATGAACATGCATCCTTGTTGGGGCAGTTGCCCCTAAACATCTGGTGCTAACAACATGTGGACATCCTTGATCAAGTGACTCCTTAGAAGGATGAATATCAGAAAACCATGGAGTTTTATCTCTCGGCACAAGCAACATGAGATTTGACATCTCCCCTCGGCAATCAGGCACGAAACATAGCTCCCTTGCTAGAAGAGATCAATGCGCGGCGTTGATGTAGCCGACATGCTAATAAACTAAGGGAAATTACATAGAATGTGTAGAATGTCCTTGGAAAATCTTGAAAATACACCCAATTGCCTCTTGAATATAGAATCCATCAGGCTCTTGGCAGCCGTACGAGTTGGCACAATATGGGTAGAGAACCCTTCCTGGCCAGTGAACTGAACAGTAATAGAGCGAGAAGTAATAACAACATTAATGGTGGACTTCTTGGCAAGCAAAGAGATTGCCACCGACCTCGCTTTAGCAGAAACTGGCACTAATGCAAGGGAACTCTTCTTAACAACCGTCTTTGAAAGTGTAGGCTCATCATCCGCAAAATAGCTGGGGACTAGGACTCAGATTGGCATGCGGGAAATAACATCCTGAATCTTGAAATGCACCATCAAAACCTGGCTTGGCTCATCATCTCCCTGGGGACCAAACCCGAGGGGCACCAAAGATAATACACACCCACTCCGTGGGGTGAAAAGGGATGGAGAAGTAGAGGTAATAGGCTTGGAAGGCGTGGGTGAAGGTTTAGGAGGTGTAGAGGCCTTAGGCGGTGGAGGGATAGCGACGATAATAGGCTTGGGTGGAGGCAAAGGCAAAGGTGGAGGCATAGGGGGGGTAAAGGCGAAGGCGGAGGTGTAGGTGCAAGGGTAGCTTGCTCATGCTCGGGCAATGATCGCGAAGGAGATGGCAGAAGCGGTGGAGATGGTGGTAGTAATGGAAGAGGGGTCGCTAGGAGAGGAGGTAGTGAGGGCGGTGGAGATGGCGGTAGGGATAGCGACGATGGTGATGTGGCCAATGGAGGTAGTGGAGGTGGTGCTGGTGATGAAGAGGGTGAAGAGGAGGGTCGCGACGCCCACCGTCGATGTATCGGCATGACCCGCCGAGTGGCGTCAAGAGTGGAAGTGGTGGTAATGGAAATGGAGGAGGAAAGGGTGGCACTAGCCTGAGTAGAGGCTGGGGTGGGTGGAGGTTGTGAAGATTGAGTAGAAGATGGTGAAGGTGAGGGGGTAGGTGGAGATGGAGAGGGCGATGAGGTAGGCAACGAGGTAGACAGAAGCATAGGGGAGGAGATAGGTGATGGAGTAGGTGGCGGAGCGGGTGCAATGCTAGATAAAGAATCGCAGGGGTGCCCCTGGTCTTGTAGTGGAAACGGCTGCCTAGACGGTGACTACTGCTGCTGCTTGCAGCGGAAATTTAAAACGACTTCATTCATGGCGGCCCAATCGATCCTCTTATTATCTTCTAGGCCATAAATAATTTCCTGAAACTCGGGGCAATCCTAAACCAAATGCCCCTACTGACGATGAAAATCATAAAATTGGAGTGAATCTCCGATCATGGGTCGGCAAGGCATAACCGGAGGGAGTTGCAACGCGTGAGTAGCCATCGAAGCCCTAAAAATGTCAATAAAACACTCCGGCAACGGAGGATGAGGAGTCCGCTTCGGGCACGGGAGATGCCGAGGGGTATGGGAAGGTAATGGAGATGGAGGTGGAGAAGGAAGTGGGGGTTGTGAAGGCAAAGGCGTATGGCAACTGGTGGAGAGACTAGGCGGAGGCATATGTGGAGTAGAGCGAGGAGGCATGTAGACAACATCCACCTGCTCGGGGTGTACTGTTTCCTTGATCGGAGGGAGGGACGCTTGTGGAGATGAAACGGCGGAAGGCTGACTTGTGGAGGGTTGATATGTTGAAGGATATATGGAGGTATATGGGTGTGTGGGAGCGGAAGGCTGAATTGTGGAAGGATATGTTGTAGAGGGTTGACTCATGGAAGGATATGTGGGAGATGATGGATAGGTGGCGTACGTGGGCGTAGAAGGTGAAGGAGAGTCAGGGTCAATGGAAACTTGGAGTTGTTGGCGGAGGAAGCGGGCTCGGCTGTAAAGCTGTTGCCATGGGGTGATTTTGTTCAAGGCTAAGATAAAGCGGTACTCGGGCGTTGCATTAGAAATGATCATTTTGATTTGCTCTCCCTCCGGTGGTGCGGACACCCGAGCAGTTGAGCGGCGTGATACGCCGAGCCATCGGTACCGCACACGGAGCACGACTCGAGCCACCTCAGCGTCCATCTGGCTCGGAGACAGCCTGGAGACTCTGCCTTGAGCCTCCCCATTTATCATATTTAGTTAGACTTTATGTGTGTAATTTGTGTTTATTTCGTTGTATTCGGTTTGCTATTTTGATTGTAAGAGGGGCTTATGTGCATTTTGGACCCGTGGGCCCCACGGGCCCCCCAGGCCCCATCCCATTGAGCCACCTCAGCCTAGGGTCCCATGTGGGGTCAGTCAACCTTCCACATGGAGGCTTCTAGAAGGGTGGGCCAAGTGGGGGACAAGTGGCTTGGAAAGTCCACATTTTGGCCACCCACCCCACCTACCAAGTCAAGCCCACTCCCCTTGGTCCAAGGGCCGCCCCCCCCCCCCTTAAATATTTATTGTTATTTGTGTGTGTGTGTGTCACACTCAATCCAGGCCACCCATTCCCATCCCCTAGATCCAACGGTGGACAATGGATGTGAGATGTAACACATAAATACTTGTAATTTCCCATTTTGATGAATTAATGCCATTTGAATCAAACTAATTCCAAGAGCAAGGCCTGGTGCGCCCCCCTCCTCTCTCCTCCCTCTCCCCCTTGAAGCTGTGAAGGCTTCCCTCTGGAGGTGTGACTCCTCCCCTTATCATTCCGGTCACCGCCGCCGCCGCCGCCGCCACGAGCCGCCATCGCATCACCGCCGAGATCGCTGGAGTTCTACCTTCATCCGATCACAATAGCTTCCACACATTCTCTGTGTCAGCCACGAGCTCAGATCGACCTGGGGATTTTAGGGGATGTTCCAGAGGTGTCAAGCACGTTCCAAAAAATTTGGTTGGTCATAAAGATCCCCTTTGATATTTTTTCATTTTCGTCCAACCTTAATTTCCAGATCTGTCTGCTTGCTATTTCAATTTCCACCCGCCCTGTGTTTCAAATGTTCGGACCCCTTTAAGATTTTTGTTAGAGCTCCCAATTTTATTGAGAGTTTTGTCATCAACCCCACCGTCCCCAAATTTTCTTGAATTTTTGTGATGCCATCCCATATTTTTCAAAAATTGATCTCAGAGATAGCTACAGTGGTGTCCACCTGCTCTCAGATCCGACCACTCTCCAGTAAACAAATCATAACAAATCACAGCCACCTTCAATCAGTACACAAAAAATATCCCCGTTCTCCATGTTCAAAATACCACACGTTTGATGAAGAGCTCAGGAGCTGAATCGTCCATCTTCCTCATGGTCAAAGGCAGTCTTCAGACAACTCACCTGTAGATCTGAGGTTTCGGTTACTGTACAACAGGGACTTGTCAATTCAATAAAGTTCTGATCCGACCAGATCCAACAGATCTCTCTGGGTCTAGATTGAAGCATTTGAAGATAGCTTTCCAACGATAGCTCATGCGTCCCGATCCGACATCGGGATTGATCGTAGCGGTCGTTTTCGTCTGAGCACGCGTCGGAAAACAGCAATCAAAATCCGTGGGAAGTTAGTTCAAGAATTGGGAATCGGGGCCGATCGACCCCCGATCGGTGTTCCCGGTCGACCGCCATCCGTGGAGGCATGCCACCAGGGGTCCCCATCACAGTGGGTCCCACCCCCGCAGATCCGGAGGGCAGCGCCGTCCGTGGGCCCCACGGGCCCGTAGAAGCCGCCGTTCGGAAAGCACGAAAATGCGGAGTTCGGCACCGCCGGGTGACATCAAGATGCTGCCCGTCAACCCGAGTTGCGTGATTCCCGGACCCCACATGTGACCTTTTACCTCACTGTGTGGAGTGGGTCGACTTAGTGTATTGCTGTAATAATTGTTGATCGGGAGTCCGTGATTCGGCCTGGGTTGTCTTCGCCACGCCGGGTGCGTGGAGGTAATGGTCTGAACCTCTTGGCGTTCATTTGCTTAGCTAGTATATGGTCTTTTGCCGCTGCTGAGAGCGATAGGTACTAGCCCGTGTGTCCATGTCACCGCTGTGAGTATGAGAGTGACCCGTCCCGCGACTCGATCCGAGTCCGGAGTGAGTCTGACTACCTTGAACTCTGTCGGTTCTTCAACCGCGCACGATCCGCATTTCCCTCGCTTGGGACGACGAGTGAGCTTGCGTTTCTATTAGCGACGTATAGCCCATAGGAGATCTCCGTGTCGGGCTTAGTGTCTCTCCTATCATGTGTTGCTGGTCGTGTCCGCATCTAGAGTCCGAGGTCCAAACCACGTAGAGTCGGTCCCCGTGTCCGTCCCGCATCAGTTTGGTATCAGAGCGAATCGAGTCTAGGGTAGTCATTGCATAAATCTTACATGCATCATGGTCTAAGACAAGTCTAGGATCATCATTTTCAAAAAAAAAAGTGTGTTTTAAATTGCATTTCATCCCGATAATTCGGTATCTTGAAAGGTGTTGTCCAAACGTTAGGCTACGCCTACCGGGAGATCGCACACTTGCGGGAGTGATCTTCGGATCGATTAACTCCGCCCCGTACCGGATATTGGTTTAGGTCTAAGTGCATCATTTAGTGTGTGTTTGCATTAGTCGGTGTCTTCTAGGTCGTGTGTTAGTTGCATGCCCACCCGTCGAGGTACCCAATACTCGCCACCACCACCTATGGCGGATTCCCGGGCCCGTAGCTCCGATGAGTCCTCGACGGCCGAGATGTTCCGAGCCATTATGGAACGTCTGGACACGCATATGGATGGTCTTAGTACGTGTATGGATGGCATAGGAACGCGTCTAGAAGGGCGGATGAAAGCCCTCGAGGATCGGGCCGAGTCTTCGGATCACTCCATCCAGGGTCTAGTTGGGAGAATTGCCGTCCTAGAGAGAGGCCCAGTAGCGGCGCAACCCGCGCCAACGAACGGCCAACAAGAGCCGGTGCAGCAACCCGCTGTGCCAAGGGCTCAGGTGGAGGATGTCGGGAGGCAACAGGCGCATATAGTGGATGATTATGCTTCCGACAATGATCAGGGGGGTAATGGTCATCGTCATCAACGACGGAATCGTGATGATGAGGATGACGACCGCATTCTTAGGGGTGTGCGTGCGGACCCTCCCACTTTAGCGGGTCCTTGGACCCTAGGGTGTATTTAAATTGGGAGGCCGGCATGGACCAGTACTTCGAGTGGTTTGAGATGACGGACCACCGAAGAGTCCGATACGCGAAGATGAAGCTGCAAGGGCAGGCCCAAACTTATTGGATCAATGTGGAGAGCCTGCTCAATCAGCGACGTCAACCCCAAATCGGTACTTGGGATGATATAAAAATCAAATTGAGGGAGAAATACCTTCCCGCCTCATATCGCCAACGTCTTATAGACAAGTGGCAAAGCATCTCCCAAGGGAACCGATCCGTGACCGAGTACACCACCGAGTTCGATGAGTATTAATTACGGTGTGGGGTCACGGAGGAGAGCACCATGACTATATCCCGCTTTCGAAGAGGTTTACGGCCCAATTATCAATATGAACTCTTTCGCCGCAATGCAACCACTTTGGAGCAGGCATATAAGATCGCTCTCGAATTGGAGCAGTTCAAGGCCGAGTTCGAGTCACCCCATCGGTTGGGCTCCTTTCCCCTTCATAGTGTCGAGCCCCGTGGCTCATCTGGCACGTATCCGAGGGCCCCCATGACTCGACCTCAGGAGCCTGCTCGCCCCGAGCCCTTTGCTCCTAGGCCCCGTCCTCCACCCCCGAGGGACCTTCCTCGTCCCCAGCATCTTACGGCCCCACCCACAGCCCGTCCACCGGCACCCGCACCTCATGCACGTCCTTTGTTGCCTACACCTCCTATCCATCGGGAGGATAAAGGTAAAGGACCTATGATTGGGGAGCCTAGTGGATCACGGCAGCAGTGTTATCGCTGCAATGGGTTTGGCCATTTCGCCAACCAGTGTCCCACCCGCCCATCTCTTCCCATTGGGGACACGTAGGCCGAGGATACCACCCCTACGGGCCTCGAGTTAGTCAGCTATGAGGTAGATGAAGAGCTAGCTGACGAGTACTATGAGATGGGAGGTGAGGCCCAGGATGCCCAGCATTCGGACGATACCCACGTGGGGGTCGTCAGATGTATCCTCACCCAGCCGTAGGTCAGTGATGACTGGCGTCGGACTACTATCCTTCATGTATTCTGTAGGCTGGGAAAGTAAATTTGCATGGTGGTCATCGATAGCGGGAGTTGTATCAATGCAATCTCCACGAACGTTGTCGCCCGTCTTGGTCTCACACCCGTAGACCATCCTTGTCCCTATCAGGTATCATGGGTGGATACCACTTCCATTTCGGTCAGGCTGCGGTGCTTGGTCCCGCTGCAGCTCCACTCCTACCGTGACGAGATCTGGTGTGATGTTCTCCCCATGGAAGTGGGCAGTATCATTCTTAGTAGGCCGTGGTTATTTGACCGGGATGCCACGCTCCATGGCCGGTCGAACACCTGTACCTTCGACCACGCTGGCCAGCGGGTCACCCTCCAACCCGTTCGGCCCAGGAGCCCATCAGTCAGGGGTCCTACTGGCCCTAGTACTCCGAAGCCTTCCGTTCCCGAGCCTAGTACCCCATCCCCAGCTCGGGCTATGACCGTTACCTCTGGCCCAGGAGAGCCCTCAATGAGGAGATTGATGATGATTGACTCCCGGGAAATGGAGCAGGAGCTTAGTTAGGGCTGTCCGGTGTTTGCCATTATGGTCCGAGAGGTGGAGCGAGACTCCGAGGGTGAGCTCCCACCCGAGGTTGTTCCCATTCTGCAGGAGTATGCTGATGTCTTTCCCGATGAGCTTCCCGAGGGACTCCCACCTATGCGGGATATTCAGCATGCCATCGACCTTGTTCCGGGCTCTTCTTCGCCCAACCTTCCTCATTATCGCATGAGTCCCACGGAGCATGCCGAGCTTAAACGGCAGGTCGATGAGTTAGTGCGGAGAGGGTCTGTTCGGGACAGCATGAGTCCATATGCTATACCCGCATTACTCACCCCGAAGAAGGATGGCACGTGGAGAATGTGCATTGATAGTCGTGCCATCAACAAAATCATCGTGAACTACAAGTTCCCTATTCCCCGCCTTGATAACATGCTGGACATGCTGGCAGGTGCCACTATCTTTTCGAAGATCGATCTTAAGAGTGGCTACCATCAGGTGAGGATTAGGCCAGGTGATGAGTGGAAGACCGCATTTAAGACCAAGGACGGTCTATATGAGTGGTTGGTCATGCCTTTTGGGTTGACCAATGCCCCTAGCACTTTCATGCGGCTCATGACTCAGGTCCTTCGACCTTTCATTGGAGTCTTTGTAGTGGTGTATTTTGATGATATCCTTATCTATAGCCGCACCACAGGGGACCACTTAGACCACCTTCGGCAGGTCTGTCTACTTCTTCGGCCAGAGCAGCTGTTTGCGAACCCACAGAAGTGTGCCTTCATGACACCTCAGCTTACCTTCTTGGGTTTCATTGTGTCTAGTACGGGGGTCTCCGCCGATCCGGAGAAGGTCCGGGCCATTGTTGAGTGGCCGGAACCCCGTACCGTTCATGATGTCCGCAGCTTTCATGGTCTTGCGACGTTCTGTCGTCGCTTCATCCGCGGATTTAGCTCCGTCACCGCCCCGATCACGGATTGTATCCGAAAGGGCACATTTGTATGGACGAAGGCCGCATCTGCCCCCTTCAAGGACATCAAGGAGCGCATGACCCAGATGCCTATCCTTCGGTTGCCTGACATCTCGAAGGTGTTTGAGGTCTCTTGTGATGCGTCGGGTGTTGGGATAGGAGGAGTTTTGAGTTAGGAGTCCCACCCGATCGCATATTTCAGCGAGAAGCTGAATGACGCGAAACTGTGATATTCCACATATGATAAAGAATTCTACGCAGTTGTTCAGGCTCTTAGGCATTGGAGGCACTATCTTTTACATCAGGAGTTTGTCCTATACTCCGATCACGAGGCATTGAGGTACCTCCATTCCCAAAAGAAGCTTAACTCGCGTCACAGTCATTGGGTCGAGTATCTCCAGCAGTTCACCTTTGTGCTTAAACATAAGGCTGGAGTGGAGAACAAGGTGGCTGATGCCTTGAGTCGGCGAGCATGCTTGCTTACCACCATGAGTGTCGAGGTCATAGGGTTAGAGAAGATGAAGGAGGCCTATGTTGATTGTCCTGACTTCGGTCAGATTTTTACCACTCTCCAGGCCGGACCCTCGAGAGACCTTGATGAGTATGTGCTTCAAGAGGGTTACCTCTTTCGAGGTAGTAGGCTATGTGTTCCCCGAACTTCGGTTCGAGATTTCTTAGTGTGGGAACTACATGCGGGAGGTCTAGCCGGCCACTTTGGTCGGAACAAGACTATTGAGGCAGTGGAGCATCAATTTTATTGGCCGAGCTTGAAGCGCGATGTTGCTAACATCGTGGCTCAGTGCCGTACATGTGCTACGGCCAAGATGAAGAAGCAAAGCTCGGGCCTTTATACGCCTCTTCCCGTGCCTGATGTCCCGTGGCAGGATGTTAGCATGGACTTTGTTTTGGGACTACCACGTACCTCTAGGAAGCATGATTTGGTCTATGTGGTGGTTGACCGTTTCTCGAAGATGGCCCTCTTTATTCCTTGCTCGAAGACTTCGGATGCTTCGAGGGTAGCCCGCCTTTTCCTTACGCATGTGGTGTGCAAGTTCGGGTTGCCTCGCACTATAGTGTCTGACCGTGATGTTAGGTTCACTTCCTATTTTTGGAAGACACTATGGCATATGATGGGTACTCACCTCAAGTTTTCTACTGCATATCATCCCCAGACAGATGGTCAGATCAAGGTGGCCAATAGGAGTCTGGGTGATCTTTTGAGGTGTCTAGTTAAGAACCGCATTGGGGATTGGGATCTCATTCTACCCATGGCCGAGTTTGCATATAATGATTCGGTGAATAGGTCTACCGGCATGAGCCCATTTGAGATTGTCACAGGTCGTAGGCCTAGGAAACCCGTTGACCTTGTCCCAATGCCTATCCATGCTAGAGTGTCGGAGTCGGCCGAGTCGTTTGCTAGGCATGTTAGGAGTTTGCATGACGACATCCGTCGTCATATTGAGGCCAACAATGCACGCTACAAGGAGTTAGCCGATGCCCACCGACACCACCGAGAGTTCCAAGAGGGCGAATATGTCGTGATCAGGGTAAGACCTGAACGGTTTCCCTCTGGAATCGTTAAGAAGTTGCAAGCTCGTAGAGCCGGTTCATTCAGAGTGTTGAAACGCGTTGGATCCAATGCGTACGTTGTGGACTTGCCAGAGTAATATGGTATTAGCTCTACTTTTAATGTATCGGATCTAGTTGCATTTAGGGACCCAGCGGTGATCCCTAGTGAGCCTTTCGAGCCATCTCCTCCCCTTGAGAGTGATCCCACACCTGAGTGTCCACCTCCAGCCCCGTTGTTACGGCAGCGTGAGCATATAGATCATATACTGGATGAGCAGGTGACAGTTACCAGGAGTGGATCCTACCCGCGCTACCTAGTGCGATGGAGAGGACGGCCCGCTACCGAGGACACATGGATCACACATGGCGAGTTGCAGCAGATTGATTCGGACCTTCTGGAGCGATACAGGAGCGATGCATACCCTTACTCGACAGGGTCGAGTTTCTCCCACCCGGGGAGAATTGGTGCGGACACCCGAGCAGTTGAGCGGCGTGATACGCCGAGCCACCGGTACCGCACACGGAGCACGACTCGAGCCACCTCAGCGTCCATCTGGCTCAGAGACAGCCTGGAGACTCCGCCTTGAGCCTCCCCATTTATCATATTTAGTTAGACTTTATGTGTGTAATTTGTGTTTATTTCGTTGTATTCGGTTTGCTATTTTGATTGTAAGAGGGGCTTATGTGCAATTTGGACCTCGTGGGCCCCACGGGCCCCCCATGCCCCATCCCATTGAGCCACCTCAGCCTAGGGTCCCATGTGGGGTCAGTCAACCTTCCACATGGAGGCTTCTAGAAGGGTGGGCCAAGTGGGGGACAAGTGGCTCGGAAAGTCCACATTTTGGCCACCCACCCCACCTACCAAGTCAATCCCACTCCACTAGGTCCAAGGGCTGCCCCCCCCCTTAAATATTTATTGTATTTTGTGTGTGTGTGTCACACTCAATCCAAGCCACCTATTCCCATCCCCTAGATCCAACGGTGGACAATGGATGTGAGATGTAACACATAAATACTTGTAATTTCTCATTTTGATGAATTAATGCCATTTGAATCAAACTAATTCCAAGAGCAAGGCCTGGTGCGCCCCCCTCCTCTCTCCTCCCTCTCCCCCTTGAAGCTGTGAAGGCTTCCCTCTGGAGGTGTGACTCCTCCCCTTATCATTCCGGTCACCGCCGCCGCCGCCGCCGCCACGAGCCGCCATCGCATCACCGCCGAGATCGCCGGAGTTCTACCTTCATCCGATCACAGTAGCTTCCACACATTCTCTGTGTCAGCCACGAGCTCAGATCGACCTGGGGATTTTAGGGGATGTTCCAGAGGTGTCAAGCACGTCCCAAAAAATTTGGTTGGTCATAAAGATCCCCTTTGATATTTTTTCATTTTCGTCCAACCTTAATTTCCAGATCTGTCTGCTTGCTATTTCAATTTCCACCCGCCCTGTGTTTCAAATGTTCGGACCCCTTTAAGATTTTTGTTAGAGCTCCCAGTTTTATTGAGAGTTTTGTCCATCAACCCCACCGTCCCCAAATTTTCTTGAAGTTTTGTGAGGCCATCCCATATTTTTCAAAAATCGATCTCAGAGATAGCTACAGTGTTGTCCACCTGTTCCCAGATCCGACCACCCTCCAGTAAACAAATCATAACAAATCACAGCCACCTCCAATCAGTCCACAAAAAATATCCCCGTTCTTCTTGTTCAAAATACCACAAGTTTTATGAAGAGCTCAGGAGCTGAATCAGCCATCTTCCTCACTGTCAAAGGCAGTCTTCAGACAACTCACCTGTAGATCTGAGGTTTCGGTTACTGTACAACAGGGACTTTTAATTCAATAAAGTTCTGATCCGACCAGATCCAGCAGATCTCTCTGGGTCTAGATTGAAGCATTTGAAGATAGCTTTCCAACGATAGCTCATGCGTCCCGATCCGACGTCGGGATTGATCGCAACGGTCATTTTCGTCGGAGCGCGCGCCGGAAAACAGCAATCAAAATCCGTGGGAAGTTAGTTCAAGAATTGGGAATCGGGGCCGATCGACCCCCGATCGGTGTTCCCGGTCGACCGCCGTCCGTGGAGGCGCGCCACCAGGGGTCCCCATCACAGTGGGTCCCACCCCCGCAGATCCGGAGGGCAGCGCAGTCCGTGGGCCCCACGGGCCCATAGAAGCCGCCGTTCGGAAAGCACGAAAATGCGGAGTTCGGCACCGCCGGGCGACATCAAGATGCTGCCCGTCAACCCGAGTTGCGTGATTCCCGGACCCCACATGTGACCTTTTACCTCCCTGCGTGGAGTGGGTCGACTTAGTGTATTGCTGTAATAATTGTTGACCGGGAGTCCGTGATTCGGCCGGGGTTGTCTTCGCCACGCCGGGTGCGTGGAGGTAATGGTCCGAACCTCTTGGCGTTCATTTGCTTAGCTAGTATATGGTCTTTTGCCGCTGCCGAGAGCGATAGGTACTAGCCCGTGTGTCCATGTCACCGCTGTGAGTATGAGAGTGACCCGTCCCGTGACTCGATCCGAGTCCAGAGTGAGTCTGACTACCTTGAACTCTGTCGGTTCTTCAACCGCGCACGATCCGCGTTTCCCTCGCTTGGGACGACGAGTGAGCTTGCGTTTCTGTTAGCGACGTATAGCCCATAGGAGCTCTCCGTGTCGGGCTTAGTGTCTCTCCTATCATGTGTTGCTGGTCGTGTCCGCATCTAGAGTCCGAGGTCCAAACCACGTAGAGTCGATCCCCGTGTCCGTCCCGCATCATCCGGAATATGCCCCGGGACTTGAGCGGCCAAGTGACGCCAGCGGTCGGCGAAGGTAGAGAACTCCTCATCGGACTTCATGTTCTCATGGGCCAGATCAACCATGGAATACCTGGGCCCAACCTGGTCTTGAAACTGTTGAAGAAATTTCTTTTGAATGGCTTGAAAATTCATCACTTGATCTTGCGACAACGCAAAGAACCAATCCCGAGCTAGGCCTTCCAACGACAGACCAAATAAATAAGTCATCAGAAGTTGGTCATGTCGGAATTGGGCCGACTCATAAAGAAACTCCTTCAACTGCACATAGGGGTCACCGACTCCACCATAGAGGCGATATGTAGGAATTTGTGAACGCGGTGGAAGCTGAAGACCTTGGAATGCAAACGAAACACTTAAAGAGGATTGGGGATCAATTCGACGCTGAAGTTCATCAAGCTGGCGTTGGGCTTGAGCAATCATCCCCTCAATAGGGAGAGATCGAGAAGAATACAAGCCAGCCTGAGCAAGAGAGTGTGAATTTAGACCAGGATTGTGGTATTGGGCTAGATAAAGGGATCCAGATTGAGAAGAAGGGAAGCCCATTCTAGGAGTGGCAGGATACATGGGCCTGGAAGAATCATGATCATAAGAATGAGGACCCATTGGGCCAGCAGCAACATGGGAAGGAAGAGCAGTCCCATTAAAAGAAGTGGGCCCATTAGGAGAATAAGAAGGCCCGCTAAAGAAATGGGGTCCATTAAGAGTAGAAGATGGAGGCCCGTTAGAAGGATGAGGCCCATTAGAAGAACGAGGCCCATTGAATGGATAAGGCCCACTAGGAGAAGGGGACCCATTAAAGGAATAAGGCCCATTAGATGAATGAGGCCCGTTATGAGAATGAGGCTCATTAAGGTGATCAACAGTGAGTTTTTGGGCCTGGACCGGGTCCGTTTGGCAAGCTACAGATGATAAGTGGTTGGCTTGCGAGTCGGAAGGGTCACAAGAAGATGGGCCCGCGTGGAAAGAAGAATTCACGCGAGAATAGGAAGATGGGGAAGAAGAAGAGCAATATACAGTAGAAAAATGGCGCTCCATGAGGGCAAATGGAGACTTTAAACATGAAAGTTAGGAAAATACAGTGAGGGAAGTAAGGGCTCGAGGAACAAAGAGGGGGACTGACTCAATAATGCAAAGGGGAAACGAAAGGACCTAGGTCAATGTGACTAGACAAGTGGACAGACAGAATGGACTAGCCTAAATGGGCCTAATGACAAAACCTATATGGGTAGTGGGGAATGCAACACAAAATAACACAAATGGGCTTGGACAAGCCCAAACAACAAAACAATATGAAGGATTTCACCCAAGTCAAACAATTTAATATGATGGGAAATATTTTATTGTCAAAGTTTTGGGTGGGCCTTTTAATGATTTGAATTGATATTAATTCCCTCAAGATAGGTATCCTATAGGGAATAAGGTCCGAACTTGGGTTTGACTAAGGTTAATTCCTTCACAACATATGCAAATGCAAGCCTAAGGGGTGGAACGGTACAACCGGCCCGGTGTCCGTGTGGGTCCACGGCTCACGGGGACTTACGGAGGTCCCGGATAAGATCACCTAGTCGAGCCCAAGGAATATTGGAGAGAGAGGATCACTTACCGAGGGGGAATGCAACTACAATATGCCAATATGCATGATCCTATGTTCACCTGGGTGCATGTAATTTCTAGCCTAAGTCTAGCAAATCAAGACAATCATGAAATCATGCTAACATCACAAAAATGCATGAAAAATGTAAAACAATATAAATAACAATGACGCAGGGCCTAAAATAGGGACAACTAGGCACTAAAAAATAAGAAAAATCATCAAAGGACAACGTACGTTTGTGTTTGCCCCCAGACCTACAAGTGAGTTTTATGTATAAAATGCAAAAATGAAGGCAATATTTAAGTTGGCAAATGAAGTGCAATGCATGCAAATAATATGTGGACGTAAAGATAATACAAAAGACTACCCAATGGAACCAAGAAACAGCCAAAACAGACCCTGGAAGGTAATTTAAATCAGCAAGCAAAACGGCCATGTGAATCTGCCCCAAATCTGCCTAAGACTCGATGCAAAAAATGCAAAAATAGAGACACTATTTAAATATGCAAATAATGTCCAAACGATGCAAATGAGATATGGATGGAAAGATAATACAAAGGTTTACACAATGGGAGCAAGAACAGGGCAATCCGACCTCGGGAGGCCACTCAAATCGTCCAAGAAAGATGCCCCCGTGAACTTGTGCGTAGACCGCATGCAAACTAAATGTAGAAAATGTAAAAATGGAGACACTTTTTAAATATGCAAATGATGCCCAAATGATGCAAACTTTATATGTATGGGAAGACAATACAAAGGACAACACAACGCAATAAGAATCAGCCCAATCCGATGTCAGGAGACAAAGTTATGATCAAATGAATAAGGCCCCTGTGAATAGAAATCCTACCCAGCCAGAACCACTAAAAGGTCCCTGGATGACCGTTTTTACCGTGTAAGATGTCTACTGGATGACCGCCCAAGTGGTGGACGGTCCTGGGAGGACTGTTTATAACCCCAGAGGGTTTGGGCAGTCCTGGAAAGGCCGTTTAAAGGTCTAGGCGGCACTACGATAGACCGTGTACCCCTGACAGACCTAAAAATAGACAGAATGATGGAAAAACGTGCAGGAGACTACCCAAACATGCATGAACACCTTCCCAACATGCAATATAACGTGATGGGCACTAGGTGTCCCATCGTGATCGCCAAAAAAGGTAGATTAATCTACCCCGCCCCCGAACTATGAACATGAACACGTAAACATGAACATGTAAAACATGAAATATAGACAATGAATGGCAAGGGGCAATGGTGAAAAGAAAGAAACCGTGATCGCCACCCAAGGAATAGCAGTTGGAATTAGATGCTATAATGAAATCAAATCTACCGCGCACCTTTGGAAATGAGGAAGAAGATGCGGCCTGAAGGGAGGCCGCTACCACGTGAGATCGCGCTTGAAAGGATGCGGAGAATCGATCGTGGGTACACCTCCTCTCCTTCCAGCCGGCTAGAGGGAGACGGCTCCATGTCCTATTGATTGTCTCCTACAAAACAAAGCCATAAAAATGAAAGAACACCCATTAGATTATGAAAGTGTAGTACATGCCCGTAGTGATGAAATAGCATGAAAGAATGGGGGAGAATGCACCGGGGGAGGGTTTTTAACCCCTATAAACGAGTGTAAATGAAAGGTGGGAGTGTTGTGCATGCATGGAATTTGAAATCACAGAATTTGATGAAGAGAATAGAGAGAAAACTGTTGTGCAAAATGGAGAAAAATGCATAAATGTCCAGGAAACTGTTTAAAAACTAAGTGTAAAACTGTGACGATTTGTGAAAAGTAAGGGAGAAGAACAAAAAATTGGAGCAAGTATAGAGAGCCCAGAGAGATGGAAATCGAAGAAGATACTCCCCTCTTCAAGATGGAGTCAACGGAGGATGAAGAGGACGCAGGATGACTCCACCCCGAGCCGACGAAGGGTGCCCCGCCGCATAGGTTCAAGAACTTTTGATGATTTGCAAAAAGTAGATGCGAAGTTAGGAGGACAAACAATGATGAAATGAAGCAAATGAGGAACCAAAACGAAGCCTATACTTCCCTAAATAGCCTGGGGTCGAAGGTTTGAGATGGTGATTTGGCATGGCTTCGCCCCAGGTCGAAGAAGAGCCCCCCGTCGCGCAGGCGAACTGGGCATCTATTTATAGAAAAGTGGTGAAATCCCCAACTTTCTCCCATGATTCCAGGAGATAGAGTCCACCAAATCTCGAGATCTCTGGATCATTCTCGAGATAATAGTCAAGATATGATGTAGGAACAAACGAGACTCTCTTTGGTGGAAGGATGTGGAAGTTATGGCTCTTGAAAGAAGGCTCTGGAACCTAATCTGGCAGAGTTTTTGTTGCACGAAATGCGTAAAACGTGAACTTGCGGCCAAGATTCTAAGAGATATGGTCAATTAAAAATCATGCTCCATATACCAAATTCAAGATAATACAAAGGGGAAGACACAGAAATAAATGGGGCTCAATTTCGTGGAAGATTCTATAAGATAGAGCCCTAACAAGGAGGCCCTGTTGCACATGTTCGACCTCAGAGTCCAGCGGCGAAGAAGACGGAGTTCAGGAACTTTTGGACTCTCTGTTGAAGAAACGGTCTATCGATCGGCCGCTTCCTAAATAAAATGGTCTAGGGAGGACCGCCATTTGAATATAAAAGGTCATGGGATGACCGCCAGGCGACTAGGGCAACCGGGAGACTTCTAGCACAAGAAATGAATAAACGGTCTTCCAAAGATCATTTTTTGATAGTAGCGGTCTCAAGAAGACCATTTTTTGACATTTCAAAAATAATAAAAATTAAAAATTAAAAAATTAAAAAAAATTACTATTCACACGGTCAACCGTTGACCATTTTCTTCATTGAGCGGTCCACTAGTGACCGTTTATTCATGGGACGATCCATTGTTGACCGTTTTACTGCCAGGCTCGTGCAACTTGAGAAATCAGTAAATTTCTTGAAAACGGTGCAGAATTAGAGACAGTGGTAGAAGAAGAAATTGTAGATAACTAAAACATAAACAACTTTCATGAAGACAGAAAGGTGAAAAGACGATCCGAAGAGAGAGAAAATGGGGTGAGAACAGAGAAGAATAATGGGACATGAAAATGGTGGGGAACTAGCCAATGGAGTAGAAGAAGAAAATGTAGGGCTTTAAAAATGTAACAACTTTGGTGAAAGACACTTAATGAATAGAGGAGTAGAAGAGGATGAAAAATGACAACTTTTCAAGACTGTGCAATGAAAGGGGCCGAATGCTTGAGAGAAGTCGACCTAATTGGGCTGTAAGTCGACTTGGAAGGTCGAAAGGTGATAAGATCAACTCCAGGGCTCTAAGAAATAATGATCTCCAAGGCTCAAAGGGAATGGAATAATGAAATGGGCTCGAAGTCCATCCAAGGAACGCTCCAAAATAATGGTTAATTTGGGACATCAGAAATTATAAATAAGAGAAATGACGCAACTTGCGGGCTAAAAACGGGTGTCAACAGCGCGCACCAGAGCCATGGAGTATCAACGTCGCATCACTCGATACTACAACACAAAAGTCCGAGACAGATCTTTCCAGCCAGGAGATTTCATCCTCAGAAAAATCGAGGCATCTCGACCATTGGAGGCAGCCGGGAAACTAGCCCCTTATTGGGAAGGCCCTTACCGAGTGGTCAAGACGCTCGAAAAGGGGGCATACCGATTCTCTGTATCAACAGTGCCGATCCTTGGTGCCTTCGCTGAATTGGGAAGAGATCAGACGCGGTCCACCCTCTTTGCTTTTTGAGAGGGTCATGGAGGGCGGTCTGATCATGGCCTAGCTGGGGGCCGAGATAACTGATTTCTTTGCTCATCGGGACAGTGAGGAGAGGTCCCTTTCTCAGGTTTGTGCTGAGTCTGACCGGAAGATCAGTTAATTGACTTTCGAGCTTGAAGTCTCCTGGTCGGAGGCCACCTCGGTCCGGGCTCAGCTCCGATCGAGCCAAGAGGAGGCTCAAACGCTGGTCGACCAGCTGGCCCAGGCTCGTTATATGGCCGACCTGAAGGGCGAGCTCCTAGATGAAGAGGGACGATCTCGCGCCTGCCCTGAGGTAGAGGATCTCTGGTTGTGATCACCATGCTTGAATAACTGCAAGGAAGGAAGCAGGTCAGGGGTGCCCAGGGGAGGAGTCCCTGGGGATAACCTTCCGATGCCTAAGTCAGCAAATTTTGTGGAGCACAAATGGAGAGAAGGTGGCAGAAGAAGAAAGGGGCGCGAGATGCGTCTTCATCAAGAAGTGTGGTGGCTCTTGCTCAGGATTATGTCTTACCTCTCCGGAGGGTCTCCATGGGATTTTTATTGTAACCCATTGTGCGTTTGAGTCCTAGGAGTTGAGGGGATTACGGGTAGGTTACGTCCTTATAGCGGGCTCTTTATAGCCAAAGGACTCTTGCTCTCCCTTATCCTTTGGGATTCCCCGTCTCCGCCGAGTACGTAACAGACACTTAGATTAGCTTCCAATGGTCGGCCTGAGCCTAAACTCTCGCTTGAGATATTATCCCGAGCGATAAGCACAAAGCTCGGGCAGGTTCTTCCGGGTCCCCACAGGGGTCTTCCCGATTGATCTGTTGCTTGGGCTTCCGGAACCTAGGGCTGCTTAGGAAGCGCTATTCCGAGTGATTGTTGGGCTTAAGGTAAGTGGGCCCCGACAGAGGCTGTCACTTTAGAGAGTTGGGCCTGGTTGGGTCACATTTGACCTAGTTGGGCGATGCTCATGCGCGGTTGATTTTCCCCCTCTCCACTTATCCCCCTCCTACTCCCGAGCCAAGATTGGGCTCAAATGAGTGGCAGTTATGAGGAGGATGTTGGTGGCTCGGTTGGAGTGAGAAATTACCTCCGATCAGTGGCTACTTAATGCGGCTGTCCTGGGAGTTTGCCTGTAATGATGGCTTTCTCTAGGTCGATGCGGGGAACCCCCTCCTTCGGTTCTAGAACGTCGCGTCGTTCCCCGCCAAGTCCACGGGGAGATAAATATTGTGCGTGCTTGCGTTCTGAACCGCCTTCATTTAGGGTTTTCTTTTTTCTTTTGCATCAGTCCCTCGGACGGGCTCATGCGCCACGAGAGAGATTAGGAAGAGCAACGTCTAGCGGAGGTCTTTGCGGAGCTAGTGGAGATTACGGCGGCATCGATTCGCTAGCTTCCACCTCCTCCGGAATCGTCCGATTCGGTGTTCTCTCCCTCTTCTTCTAGTTCCTCTCTTTCTTCAATGGCGGAGCAACATCCCTCATCCGAGACACGCGAGGCTGGGCCTGGCACTGGGAGTTTGGTGCCGCAGCCCGAGCATCCTATGCGCAGTGAGCTGGGTGAGGCCGAAGTAAGTAGGATGGAGAAGCGGTATGGGCTGCCGTGGAAGTATTTCTTCTCTCCGCCGCAGCCTCATGAATCCAGCTTGTCCTATCATCTAGGCCTCTTCTGTACTTTTCTTTTGGCTTGGAAGAGTGGGTTCCGCCTCCCTCTTCACCATTTTGTTGTGTGACTGCTTCAGTTTTACCGACTGGCTTCTATCTAGTTGGTCTCCAACTCGTATACTTCTATCTTTTCTTTCATCTCTCTCTGCCGCTCGTGCCGGCTCCGAACTTCTTTGGAGCTTTTTAATTCTTTCTTCGAGTTGAAGGAGTAGACCCACGCGGGTAAAGGCTTCTTCTACCTTCAGGGGAGGAGGGAAAGGAGCTACGTGTCTCTTTCCGCCAAAGATCTCACAAGGGGTAGAAGACTCAATTTTTTTGGGTGGGTTCATCTGTGGAGGACGCCACTTGGGATTTCCCAACGGCGATTAATTTTCATCCATGCATTCCTCCGAAGCAGGCGGCGATTTCTCCGGAACTGGAGGAGGAGATTAGGGTTCTTCAGGAGAATCACCGCTCGACCGCCTGTGAATGTGTCACATAGACATTAAGAAGAAGGAAAATTAAATTCTTTAAAAGAAGAATAATGAGAAAGTATGTATGTGATGAGGAATAAAACAAAGATAATAACAAGGGAGCATGTGATGCTCTAAAGGAGTGTGATCGCCAGAGGGGTTACCTCCAAAAAAAAGAAAGTGATCGCATGTACCTTGTGAAGCGGGTGAGATTGTGAGTTGCACTTCCTCCTTCTACCGGCCGGCCGATGAAGGGGGTTTTTCTTCTTGATTACCCTTAAAAGAAAAACAAACAATCAAAGTAAGAGATTTGGATTAGCCAATAGGAGTGTAGTATCTATACTCAATAGAATGGTGATGTGCAATATGGGCATAAACACACCTTGTGGTTTTGTTTTAAAACCCCTAAGAGGAGTAAGGGATGGGAAATATGTGTATGCAAAGAGAAATATGAAAATATGGCAGTACACTAGATGAATATGCAGAGGGTGGATGATGATTATAATATGCAGAGCAGAAAAAGAATTAAAAAGAAAAAGTGAGAAGTCCTCTTCTACGCCTGTGAGCAGGATAGAAGAAAGCTCAAAGAGAACTCCACGGCAGCACCCTTGTCAGTAAGGATCAGCATCAAAGAACCTCAGGGAAAGAACTTAATAATGCCTGTGCACATGTGTCTAACGTCTTCGCGCGAGAGAAACCAAACGGGTTTTTATTGGGATTGAAGACCTTATTCTAATAGGATTAAAACAAGGAAGGATAACTCTTGATCATGGGTCTCCTTCCTTCAATCGAACGTAGAGTTAAAACAAGGAAGGAGTTTGTATGGGAAGGTTGCAGCCGAAACGGAAACAAAAATTGAAATCGTGACCTAGAAATAGTCGCTGTTCTAAATAGCACCCCTGGGTCTGTCACTATTTCACTAGAATTTTGGACTTTTCATATTTAAGAAAATCATAATCCGTGACCGCGCACGTGGGCGTTCATTAATGAGCGCCCGCCTGGAAATTATTATTTCAAATAATTTAATTCCGAACAGAAATTGGAAAGAGTTAAAACAACGACCATGCGTACAGTCGTTTACTTATGAAATAGCGACATCCCCAAGGGCGCTATTTAAATAGCGACCTGATGACGGTCGTCATTTTCAAAATGTGAAGAAATGGAGAAACCACCTTACTAAGCCAGTAATGTAGTCCACTTCGGGGCACTACAATGTGACTTGAATTTTACTCAACATAGCATCGATTTTGGTGTGTCTACAGCTGCCCCGCCTTGGCGTCTACTTTGCAGGGGAGTGAGACGGAATGGAGTGTAAATGGAGATAAAACGGAATGAAAGTGAAATGAAGCAGAATGAGGGCGAAATGGACTGAAAAGTAGATGCCAAGGTGTGATGTGACACACCTCCTACACTAAGTGTTGAAATCTTTCCATGGCTCTGAATGAAACAATCTCGATGATTACAAGAAAGCAACAATTGCCTGGATGAAAACTAAGCTATCAAAATGAAATGTGCATGCGAGCACGAAAGGAAAGACATCATTGGAGAGCGGTTACCAACCAATATGGACGTGCTACAACCAAGGTGGATTTGTAGGAAAATAAAGTGAAGTAAGGTAGGAATTCAAGTAAAGGATGCTTTCGAGGAATCAGCCTGAGCGGCTTCAACGAGATCATAGTACTCGATTTTGAATGGAATATTTCATGTCAATGCAAATCAAGAGCAAGCGGCCCTCATTACTGGCTTAATATGAAAATTTTCTGACGTTAAGCTCAAAGTCCTACATGATGCATGCTGGGCTAAAAGAAAAATTAAAACAAACTAAAAATAGAAAATAATCAAGGATAATATTACTAAATCATCCAAACTTGGTCAAGAATACAGATCTCTAAGTTAACACTAAGCTGAGGCTCGTTTATCCACGTATCAACTTAGAAAGTGGAACCATCGTCCCAAACCTTAAATGACTTCAACAGCCTATCCGTGTGATCAAGACTCCCCTGGAATTATCATTATTTTTTATGAAGGGGAACTCAAATTCCAAGATCATCAGAACCACAAGGTCCTTGATATACTATAATAGCGTATGTAACATATAGTAACAATGCATACATGAAAAAAATACAGGGGAAATGAGAAATGTCACCCAAAAGCGTCCTGAGAATTTAACAATTCGCGTGGCTTATTCTTCCTGCACTCAAAGATTGATCAGTACCATAAAAAAATAACACAATTGACAATAATTTCAGCATATATAAAGCCCCATATGATCTTTAAAATGGTACTGTTCACCAGAAATGGCGCCCCTACACGAGGGCGTTGCGTGAAAGATATATATATATAAACAAAATCCACGAAATTTAAGCATATCACTATTCACAAAAATAGTGACCATGTAAGAAGGCGCTCCATAATTGAAACGCGACTCTCGATAAGTCGCTCTTTAAATGGCGGCACAGTGACTGTCACTATTCCCCTGTGTTCTAAAAACCGTGTTCTAATCGGAAATTGAACACTCGATCCTTTTTCCGCTTCGAACTCTAATAGAGCACTTGCTCTTCCTATAAAAAGAGCTCGAAGGTTTCTTCAATTCAAGCACTTCTTCTGTGCAGGGAATTACTAGGAACCGTGAACTCATCTACTCAGCAGGCTTCGACAGAGAACAACTTCTTTCATCAGTCTTACTAATGGAGAGATTACTACAACGACCCTTGAAGAGGACTAAAGCTGGATTTGCAAGGATCAATGAGATTGACAGACATGTTAATGGAAGAATTGCACTAAACCAAGCAAGTATTCAAAAGCCTTACTTCTATCTAATTTTACCCCTTCTCTTCTCTCGAGTTCTAATGGAATCCTCCCCCTTCTTCCTTCTTTCTCAATTTTCAGGAATATCCACTTATTCTAGGGGCTAGGAGATTTACCAAGATTCAATGGTTTCCCCTCCTTCTCTCCAAGATTACTCTTGACATGAGATCCCACCTCTCCAAATGGCATCTCTTAGGCTTAGTGACCCATGCAAAACACTATAATGACATTCATTTTGATTGGGCCGCCATAGGAGCTCTCATAGAAATATGGCACCCACACACCCATACCTTCCTGTTCCCCACCTTTGAAGCTACCATCCTACTAGAAGAAGTGGAGATGCTATTAGGATTGAAAGTCCAAAAGCAAGGGGATGAAGGAAAGATAGCAATCATGTAAGAACCTATAAGTGCCCTGGAGATGCTAGCAAGCCTAATCCCAAGCCAAAAAATAATAGAGCAAATAAGAGTGTCAAAAGGAATCAATTTGATGAAGCTAGCACCATGGGTATATAAGGCTTTGGGAAAAGAGAGCAAAGAAGAGGAGATGGAACTAATTATGAAGGCCATGGTGATTTGCCTTGCAGGAGCTTTGCTATTCCCTTCGGTCGACGATTTCCTAGAAGAGACACAATTGAGTGCCATATGTGGCATCTGGGAAGGGAAGAGAATTGGGCCAACTATCTTAGCTTACCTCTATAGTGGGCTTACCTCGGCTTCCATGGGAAGGCCCCTATATGGGTCTATGCTATTGCTCACTAGTTAGGTGGACCTCCACTTCAAATTTGACCCTTGTGAGGAAACCCAACAAGCTTCTAGGATCTATTCTAAGAGCCCACTCCACTATATGACGGGCACACTTGGACTATGTGAAAGAGTGGTTAACCGAGTACCCAAACTCAAGAAACGAGTGGATTGGCGTGGCCACTTCAAGACAATGCCACAAAACGGCTTTACTTGTGCACCGGGGTTCCTCAAGACCCAAGATCTTCATGCAATGCTCTCCTCTAGAGTGGAGCTAAGGCTAATTGGCGCCACCGAGTTCGTGCTTTACAATGCTCACCGGTGCCTCTCACAACTCAGCCTTCCTCGCCATCTATTTGAGGAAGCTTCTCATCTACCACCAATTAAGAAGAGAGAATTGGGCTCAAGTAGCGACAAAGAAGATATCAAGACCATCCAAGCTCTATGGCGAGTTAGCAAGCTTCACCGGCCCATGGAACACGTGGAAGAAGATAGAGAGCAATGGAAATCATATGTAATAGCTCTTAGGAACTTGAGGGCCAAAGTGGCTCATTAATTATGTAATAATGCTTTCTTTTCAATGAATAAAGAGATTCTTTCTTAATTGAGTCAATAACTATGTGTAACAATGATCAAATCTTCCAAATTCCTTGATTCCGTTCAAAAACACACTCTCTGTAAGAAATAGCGACTACCACAGGGTGCTGGATTTTGATGACACGCGCCTCCCACATAGGTGCTAATTCCATCAACAACACAAAAATAACAATTATAAATTCCTTAAACGATGCCTTCATGAGAGGTCATTGTTCATGAAATAGCGCCCTTACAATTGTCGCCATTCCACGATGACCGTTGAATGACATTCCCATAATTGCCTGACAGCTTTGCTTTCCCCGATGCACCCAACGAAATAGCATCGGCGCATTAGAGTGCTTTCTTATGATATAACGCCTTCCTGACAGTCGCTAATACTCAATATTTTCTAAAAATGGTTAATTCCTAAAAATAGCACCCTAATGAGCAGTCGTTTAATATATGAATAACGACGTCGATTTAGGCGCTATTTCTTTCGAAACCGAAAGCGCTAAAACCCACCATCCATCTATCTTCTTCCATTTCATTCTCTGCGATCTCCCTTCCCCCATTCTCTGCAACCTTACCAGAGGCAACCCCCTCATCTCTACCCTCTCTTTCTCTCTCCCGTTCCCAAATCCATTCCCACATGGCTCACATTGGTGGCTCAGACGGCTCTGGGAAACGGGAGAGGGTCATGGCCCCTACCGTGGTTGACCTTGACGACAACGACGGTGCCGGCGAGGAGGGGCTTCCTCCCGTGGCGGCCGAAATAGCTCCGGCAGCGGAGCACGGCGGCGACGGAGAAGAAGGAGAAGAACACGATGAAGAAAACAATGAAGAAGAAGGGGATGAAGACGACGATGAAGACGAAGAAGATGAAGATGGTGAAGAAGAAGAAGAAGAAGAAAGAGGACATGATGACGGTGATGACACCAGTGCCGACAACGGAGGCGATGCACCCCCTCCTCCCTGTCGGCCAATGCGGGGAGGGCTCATGGACCCGGCACCTAGCACGATGAGTGAAATTTCCATTATTTTTATTTTTTATTTTTTTATTTTTATTCATAAAAATAGCATGAACACCATGGCCACCACGGTGGTGGAAACGAACAGACAAATGGCGACCCAGAAGAGGGTGCCATATCCTGAACAGCGACCCATATGGTGGTCGCGAAAACAAAAAACTTTTTATTTTTTATAATAGCGACAGCATGCTATGTGTCATTTTAAATTTTCCTTTATTACATAAAAACCCATGAACGGTAGATAAATGGCGACTCAGGGGACGAGCGCTATTTTAAGAAATAATGACCCGTATAGTGGTCGCGATAACAAAAACACATATATATATATTATTTTATTTTTTTACATATATTTTTTTTTGTTATTTTAGTTATTATATATATATATATATACCACTGATTACCCGCGACCTGAAGGAATTAGCGCCCTGACCCCGGACGTCTTTCAAAACTAGAAGATTGGGTGACCGGGGTCAGGTCGCTATTTCATGAAATAGAGACCCCTATGCAGTAGCCAATTAAAATTAATGATCAATTAATTAAATCAACTAATATATAGACCATGCATTTATTCATCCATCTACTCTTGTGCTGCAGGGATTGATACGGACCCACATCTCTTGGGTCCAGGTGATAGCTGCCTACCACGGATTGCCCGATTTCCAGAGGGCGAGGGTAGAGGCGATGGGCTTCGGCCCCTTCCTTAGCATAGAGCCAGTGCGCCCAGATTTAGTTTTGATTCATGTTTTGAGGGAGAGATGGGATAGGGCTAGTCGGGCATTCTTGATGCCCTGGGGACATATGGTGCCCAGCTTAGAGGATGTCACTAGGATCACCGGGCTAAGGGTAGACAGTGAGGCAGTGAGTGGAGTGACCATCCCAGACTATGGGGATTTAGTAGTGAGACATTTTAGGTATAGACACCGTGTACAATCCTCCATTCAAGATGATTAGTCACACGGATCTGACGAGGGCTATGGGACTGGGAGACTCCCAGCAGAGGTCGAGGGAGTCTTTAGGAGAGTACGTCGAGAGGTTGATCGGGAGAGCCCGAGCCGTGTACTGCCAAGACCCAGCTCAGAGAGAGAGAGCAGACGTAGACCTGAAGAGGTTCTTATTCCTGATGCTTGGGAGGGTGCTACTGGGGACGAAGGGGGATGACATCAACTGCAGATTCCTGAGCGTCCTCGAGGACTTGGAGGGAGTGGGGCGATATGCTTGGGGAGACGCCCTGCTAGCACACTTGATAGCCGACCTTGTCACGAGGACAGGTCGAGATACGACCGTTAGTGGCTTCTCACCTTTTCTTCAGGTATGCACTTTTCTTTAAATTATGATTCTAATTCTGATTATGATTATGAATAATTATGCATGTGACTAATAAGTGCCGATGAATGCAGGTGTGGAGCAATCTCTACGTCCCTATGGACCATCTCAGCCCCCGACCCGGAGACGAGGCTACTTACCCTCTTGCTAGGCGGTGACTGCCACTTGTGACCGGGGCACCTCACGCCTACAAGCTGAGGGTCCTACGACGGGAGCTTCGAGACTTCCCTCCTTCACTGGTACGTATGTAAATATGATGCATTTTTTTCTGCTTTATATATATAAATGTGATAACATGATGTGCATGCAGGTGGTCTGGAGACCATATGAAGGGATGCCCGATGAGGGCCAGCCGTGGGTCGTAGCGGGCCGACCTCTCTTCGGGCACGACCTTTGGGTCCATTGCCTGAATAAGATCGAGCCACTACGTCTTAGGCTGGTGATGAGGACACTCGGCCTACACCAGGAGTGGGTCGAGGCAACCGAGCCGCGAGGGAACGGGCAAAAGACCAGAGGACATAACAGAGCGACCGACTGGAGGCTACGGTTCCTAGAGCAGTTCACCGACTGGCTGCGGGGCGGGATCCCAGTTGTCTCCCATGCTCCAGACAGCTCGACGTACCTCCAGCGTTACTGGGAGACGTACGCAGACTGGCCTTAGATGAGGCCAGGAGGGGTATGTATAAATGCTTTCTAATTTAAATTATATGCTTATGAAATATGCAACTAATGAATGATTTATGCAGGATGCACGGGATGCAGCAGCAGTGGACCTACATGCCCGCCTCCACAGCTTGGAGGCCCAGTTGGCAGCCACGCGGGCGGACTTGGAGACTCTAGTGAGTATGCCCTATTTAAATGCTATTGATTATCTTATGAAATTATGATGTGCAGCCACTGATAGTTTCAATGAATGCAGCGTCCCCAGCAGGGAGCAGTAGCTGGAGGAGCAGGAGGAGCATCCAGCTCGAGGGAGCCGAGTGCAGAGGTCACCGCCCTGGAGGAGCTACTCGAGGGAGCAGTAGCGTGGCCCGAGGCGGCGGAGCGCGACCTTGCCGAGCGGGTCGGCAGTTAAACAAGCAAGTTTTACTTCAAATGTTTATGGAATTAGAATATGAAACTGATAATTGACTGATGGTGCAAGTTGCAGAACTACAGGACGCGCTCACTCGGGTTACCCTAGCCGGCACCGAGCTTGCGATTCACGACCAGCGGGTCGCAGAGCTTGAGGAGGCGCTAAGGCGGCGAGAGGAGTTGCCTAGTGACGTGACCGAGTTGAGGATCCTCCTCGAGGTGGAGCGGAGGGAGCGCACCCGCGAGAGGGAGGAGCGCACCCGCGAGAGGGAGGAGCGGATGGCGTGCGAGTGCGAGCTCACGAACACGAGAGCACATCTAGCTGTCCTACAGGAGCGGCTACGAGCGACAGAGGAGCGCCTCTAGAGAGGCCGAGAGCGGGCTCGAGCTGCGGGACATTCCAGCGCCTTCGCCAGCACGACCTACTTAGCATGTTCCTCGACCCGGCATAGGAACGAGGTGGAGGAGCAGGCTCGAGCTTCTACTGCTTCTCGGGGGTCCATGCCCCCTCCACGGGCCCGTCGCCGAGACGACGGTGAGGTAGAGAGTAGGAGAGAGGAGAGTGGAGGTGAGAGTTAGAGAGAGACTTGTACTCCTCCACCTGCATGTTTTTTGTACATAGACATTTATGCATATATATATGAGATTTTGATGTCACCTGAGTTGTCGCCGTGAGCACTTGTGTACTTGACTTGTTTCTTTCATTTCTCCTTTCCCCTGTGCCTGTATTTCACACTTAAGCAAACAGATTAATTCATCCGTTTGGCTTGGCCCCTTACTCAATAAGCAAGGGGTTGTCGTTATTTTGACCTTGATGACGGGTCAGGGGGCCAAGCCTTTCATTAATTAAGGTAAAATAACAAAGTCATAAGGAAGTGGAACATGTAAGCAGGCAAATGCAAACTCGAATAAAAGAATGCCCACATCGTGCAAACAAGCAAATGATATGGCAAAGGTAAAAGCAGCGTACGTTAATCAGTTCTTTCTCTCTTTTCCTTTTCTGTTCCCCTTTTTTTTATTTTTTTATTTAAAATGATGACTTTACCAAAGACGTTAATTATAGAAATGACGCCCTCACACGCAGGCGTAAATTGAAAACCAATTTTTTTATTTTGTTTTCAAACTTTAAATGACGGCGTGATGACGGACGCTAATCACAGGAATGACGCCCTCGTGAGGGGGTGTTATTTGAAAACTATTTTTTTAATTTTTTTTCTTTTTGAAAATGACGACATGAAGACTGACGCTATTCATAGGAATGGCGCCTTTGTGAGGGGGCGTTATTTGAAAAACATTTTTTCTCTTTTTTTTTAAAATTTTTAAATGAACCTAGCATGGTATATGGGTCATCTGACCTTACTCATTCATTATCTTAATTTCATTAACCTTTCTTCGGTAATTAACAGAGGGTCATCGTGCTCAAGGCCTATGCTTTTACCCAAGACTTCGTGTAGTGCATCCTCCAAGGTCAGTCTCCGCCATCCTTCAGGCTTAAGACATACCACGGGGAGGTAGAAAAAGGTGTTTCAGGGAAGTCCACAAGGGGCTTTGAAAGACCGAGGGAATTTTCCTCCCCTACACTATGCCTATTGGGGTTCGGTCTTCGGCATAGAGGAATTTTTGTTGCCCTTTTGCCCTTATTCATGCATGCTTACGACCAGGGTTTTCCCTACGGGGACTTTACCCTCTTGTCATGCTTTTCTTTATATTTGACTTGACTTTTCTCTTTTTTTTGAAATAAAAAATTAATTGTACTTGGACTTTTGTGGCATATTGTTCCCTTTTGGGCCTTGACTTCCACCTACTAGGGCGTCGGGTAGGTTTGGTAATCTACCCAGGGTCTAACTCCTCCCTTTGTGGACTGAAGAGAAGAGAATGGGTAACATCTTTATACTTTCAGTTAGGCTTTGACTTCCCTCGGACTTTGCACCGCTTGAGTTCAAGAGCTAAGCATGTAGTGTGTGCGGGTGTTGACCCCAAGTTAATCCATCAAGATTGGAAAATGAATTAGAGACTTTGATTTTTTGGATTTAACGTTCCCCACACCATGCCAGCCATTTTTTTCTCTCTCTCTCTCTCTTTTTAAGAGGTAGGGGTAATACTTTTTCAGATACAAACTGTTCCAAGGGTGACCCAGTTCTTCCCCTTCAGCGTTAACCAGTTTGTAAGCGTTACTAGGATAAACTTCTTTTATTACGTATGGCCCTTCCCAATTTGGTTGGAGTTTTGAACGGGGTTCACCAGGTTTTACAAAGATTCTTTTGATTAACATTTCACCAACTTTAAAATTTCTCTCAATTACTTTCTTTTGATAAAAATGTGAAAGCCTGTTTTGATAAACGCGCGCGTGCTCGGTGGCGGCCAGACGCCTCTCATCCAAGAGTTCCAGCTGAGCAAGGAGAGATTCACGGCATTCATCAATAGAGAGCTCCTTGTCCAATTGTACTCTGAGAGAAGGAATAAGAATCTCATAAGGAACTACCGCCTCCATTCCATAAGTGAGGGCAAAAGGGGTTTGCCCAGTAGGAGTACGAATGGAAGTGCGGTAGGCCCAAAGAGCTTCAACCAGCTTTTCTGGCCAATCCGCGAATTTGTTAGCCTCACATGTTTTCTTGATGATTTTGATTAACATTTTATTCATCGCCTCTGCTTGGCCATTGCCATGCGGATAATAAGGAGATGAATGATGCAATGTAATGTTATACCTATCATAGAGATCCTGAAGCTCTTGAGAAATGAATTGCGGCCCATTATCGGTGACGATGGTACTTGGGATGTCGAATCTTGCAATGATGTTCTTCATTATAAATTTGCAGACGGTTGACGCTTTGATCTCCACATAAGCTTCTACTTTTGCCCACTTGGTGAAGTACTCCGTGGCCGTGAGTATAAATGATTTCAGTTTCATGAGGAGGTTTGAATCACCAAGAGGTCCGATGATGTCGAAAGCCCACATGGAGAAAGGGCATGGGGAGGACATAGGATGGAGTGAAGAAGCAGGAGAATGAACTTTATTGGCGTGCAGTTGGCACTTGACACACCTTTGGACATAGATAGAACAATCCTCTTCTAGAGTGGGCCAGTAGAAGCCTAGTCTAAGGATTTTCTTAGCTAACATCTGGCTATTGACGTGACCCCTACATACTCCTGAATGTGCCTCCTCTACGACTTTCCAAGACTCATCATCGTCGAGGCATCTAAGCAAAACTCCAATGAGACCTCTTCTATAGAGCACTCTTCCAACCAGAGTGTATCTCTGAGCAACTCTCCTGATGGCCTTCTTCTCTTCAGCCGTAGCCTCTTCAGGATAAGATTGATCTTGACAATACGTGGCAATCTCATAATATCACGGCTTTTCTTCATCATTCAACTCTTCCTCTAGATCTAATAACATGATCTCCTTGTTTTCAATGATTCCACCTTCCTTAACCTTCTTGAGCACCTCCTCCTTAATACTAAGGAACGCCGGATCTTTGATAGCAGGAGTGAGACGCTTTTGAATGATGATTGAGTGGAAGTCCCTTTCGGGAAGGAAAACCAAGGAAGAAGCAAGAGAAGTGAGGGCATCAGCTAGAATGTTCTGATCTCGAGGAACATGGACGAAGATTAGTTTAGTGAAAAGCTTGGCGTAAGCGGAAGCCAGTTCCTGATAGGGTTTAAGTTTAGGATTATGTGTGCAGCATTTGGTGAGCACTTGGTGAAGAATAAGCCGACTATCACCTACAATCCGCAATTGGGTAACACCGAGTCGATGAGCGGCCTCCAGTCCAGCCAGAAGAGCCTCATACTCAACTATGTTATTTGTTACTATTGATATGTTTTGTTCTACTCTCTTTTTCTCTCTCTTCAATACCGGCTTGAAAGATCTTTTCTCTCCTTCTAATGAATCGATATGTAAAATAAAATAGGACAGTAGAAGGAGAACAAAAGAGAGTAAAGAACCGTGATCGCCACCAAAGTGTCGTACGCGATGAACACGTCGTACCTTGGAAAGAGGGAGACACACTCGCTTGGCTGCAGCGCTGGGAAAATGAACGGCTCCTGGAGAGCCGCCTATAGAATGCACGGTCTTACGATAGACCGTTTAAGGCTGCTGTAGGAGATGCGGGATGAAGCGCTCCTTGAAGTTGAACGGCTCTGGAATGACGGCAGGAAGAAGAAGGACGGCCCAGGTAGCACCGCACGTCTCCTTGAACGGCTAGTAGAGAACCGCGCAAGACCACCAATCCAGAAGTCACAAAGGCGTCCAACCTCCACCCTCTCCAGCCAGCCAGAGGGGATGGGCCTCGTGCTAGGAATTGCTGACCTGTAAAACAACGTGAAAACACAAAGATAAAACCTAGATTAGAACTGGACAGTGTAGTAAATGCCAAAATAATAAGGAGTGAACATTAATAAGTGGAAAGGGGGATACCTGGGGGATTTTAAACCCCTAGGGCGTCAAAACGTGGATGGGTGTGTGCATGGCAATGAAGATGAAGAAGAACGTGGGGGAGAAAAGGAGGAAAACAATGCATGCAATGAAAAGGTAGACCAGACCAATCAAACACAAAAGATTCAAAACTAGACTACTCCCTGAACTGGAGGCTTGTATGGACGTAGAAAGCCTCCCTCCTTGGTGCTAGGTCGCTCAAGAATGCGGCAGGGCTTCACCGTTGACCAAAATCTCCTCCCTTTTCAAACCCGACCTTTAGGGTCTATTTATAGAGCACCTAAAGTCCTAGCTCAAAATTAGGGTTTAGAGGCATTTTCAGGTCGAGATAATCAAAGGAAAATCATAGATAAAGATATTATCTTTTATCCAGTTGAAACGGCACTTAAAATGGTTGATTATCCGCGGAGGAAATGATGGGAGAAGTTGGGGATAAAATCACGGATAAAAGGGATAAAATCTGTTGAAATTCATGAATCGAACGAATGAACGGTCTTACGATAGACCGCCCAACTGGATGTGTGGTTACCTTCTGGCCATCCAACTCCGTCGGTGGAAATTAGAAATAAATCATAAATGATCTAAATTATCCATCGAACTGACCAAAACCTTCGCCGTTGGACTCTCATAGATTAACAGCTCGGATGAGACGGTTCAAACGTTGAGTGGCCAAGGACAAACCATTCTAGCCTTGTCGGTGATAAATAGATTAATTGGATAATTATCTGAGAAAACCCTCAAACGCAGGACTCTGAGAGATGAGCGGTCATCATCAGTCCGTCCATCAAATTGAACGGCTAGAGTAGGACCGCATAAAAGCTTGTCGGTGGAAATTCAGAAAATTACCCACAATATTCCAAAATATATGAACAGTCCACAGTCAACTGCACATGGATTGAGCGGCCAGGGAGAAACCGTACATGCACATGGACGCTTGAAAACTCATAGAAAAGCCCAATCAACCAACACCAAGGCCCGTTAAGCCCTGTATCAACTTGGACCTAACCAAGGAGGGAGGCAACCCATAAAATTGGCCCAAAACATGCCTGAAAACAGCCCCAGCGAGTGACAGACAACTCAAGGCATCAACAAATGGGAGTAAGAGGAACGACTCAACTTATCGGCATAAAACGGGTGTCAACAGATGCCCCTCCGTAATGTCCTCTTTGCAGGGGAGCGAGCAGAGGTGAAGCGAAAGTGACATGGAACATGGAGATGAAGCGGAAATGCAGCGGAGTGGACCCGAAAAGTGGGCGTTAAGGTAAAACGACACCCGTTTTTACCAACAAGTGATAAGAATCTTCCAGAAAACTCTGAACCAAACGCAAGGAATGATAAAACCAATAGTGACACCAGTCTGGAGGAACTAAACTAAATGAAATAAATCGACAAGACCTGTAGAGTCGGGTGACACGCGGAAGTAGATCAAAAGGGGGGGTGAATGGATCTTTTACAAAACTTGCCCAAATAAAATTGCTAATGAGATACCAAGGACTGATTGAAGAATCACTACCTAAAATCCCAAACGATCAGATTGTCTATTCAACTAATGAACAAACACTAGGAGCACACTTAAGCATGCATCTTACTAGATGAAAGAACACATCGAGCCTAAGCATGCATCTAGCAAAACACAATGAAAACAGACAAATCAAACCACTGCACAGAAGATTTTTAGGTGGTTCAGTCCGCAGACCTACGTCCACCCCACACTCAACTTGAGTGTGGATTCCTGCTGACTCACAGCTTGAATGTCTGGGCAACACTGCTTGCCTACATCAGTTGGGCCTCACAGCTTGCCATCCGCTGAGCATCACAGCTTGCTATCCCGCTGAGCATCACAGCTTGCTGTCCAAGGTAACCACCTTCTCTGCTGAGCATCACAGCTTGCTCTGCTGACTCACAGCTTAAAAAAAGGTTTAAAATGAAAACAGGAAACAAGAAATAACAGCGACTGAAAGCTGTAATCAATGAAATGCAGGTGTGGGTCTCATGGAGCAGATTGGTCTGGATCTGATCCAAGCGCCAACAGATAACATATCTTCAATGAAGTCTTTTCTCTTCTTCTTCACGAACTCTCTATCTCTCTTTTCACTCTCCTTCTATCTTTTTCTCTCTTTCTCTTCTCTCTCTTTCTCTTCTCTCCTGATCGTTTCTTTTCTTCTCTGCTACTCTCTCTCTTTCTGTTTCTCTTCACTTTTTCTTCTTCTTTCTTTCTCTTCTTCTGGATCGTGCAGGCTCTCTCTCTCTCTCTCTGCTTCTGCTCTTTCAGATGGGCTCCCCTACTTCGATCACTCTGCTCTCGATCTCTACGCTCCTCTGGAAGAAGCTTCTTATTTATAAAGCAGTGAACAAATAGGGCGTGTCCTCTCCACGATTCCCGCCCAAGATCCTAGACCACGTGGCAGTATTTCAGCTCACTGGATTACACGTGTCACGATCCTGAGTCATCTCTATTCTTGGATCACGTGTCCTTATTAATCTCCTCGAGCAGCAGTCCTGTTAGAACAGACTTGTTATCAGTGTGAATTCATCTGAAAGGAAAGAAAGGATGCATCGAGTAAGTTTGATATTTGAACTGAGCCTATACAGACTTGATGCATAAAATGCAGTGTGCATATAAGAAAGTATGTACAATGAGAATGAATGCACGGACATGTCATCCACGAGTGTACAGACTTTGAATGCATGTAATGCATTTTACATATGGAGAAGTATGCACATTGAAAGTGAATGTACAGACATGCCATCAACGAGTGTACAGACTTTACGTGCAATGTACAAACGATGTACAGACTTTCTGTGCCTAACGCTTAAGCCTGAATGCATCATGTATAGACTTGCTAAGACATCAAGGTAGTCGTGTGCAGACTTAGTGTATGTGCGAGACAATTCCTTGCAGTATGCATATAGTAAAGTATGCACATTGAAAGTGAATGCACGGACATGCTGTCAAGGAATGTACAGACTTTGCGTGCATGCGCCAAGACGATGTACAAACTTTGCGATGAAATGATTCATGGACTTAAACATTCATACCGGAAACGGTTGTACAAACCTGTGAAGCAGTGCACGGACTATGTGTATATGTGAAACAAAGCAATGCACTGAAATCATCTTCCAAACAACGTGGTATGTATCGATGCCATTATGCCTTATCACTAACATTGCACATACTATGTGTGTGCAAGCTACAGTTAATGCACCGACTATATATATATGCATGACTTAAGACGATGCACTGAGTATGTCGAGAGTAGTAACATGGGATGCACGAACATATCAGCAGAGAATGTGCAGACTTTGTATATGCATGAGACAACCGAATGCACTTATTATGCTCATGAATGTATAGACTTGCTAAGTCATCAAAGCAACCATGTGCAGACTTAGTGTATGTGCGAGATAAATCAATGCATTGACTATGTATGTGCATGAAGAGCACTGGCTGTACTGACTAGT
The DNA here is from genome assembly GCA_022559845.1 of Amorphophallus konjac. Taxonomy (NCBI): domain Eukaryota; kingdom Viridiplantae; phylum Streptophyta; class Magnoliopsida; order Alismatales; family Araceae; genus Amorphophallus; species Amorphophallus konjac. The sequence goes on along the minus strand of CM040128.1, from coordinate 107,045,396 downwards.
CGAGTGAAACAACGGAGGTTGTACAGACTAGCCACCAAGGAATGTACAGACTTGAGTTGATGCAGTCTAGGCAAAATTCTGTACAGACTTTGTCCCTTGAACATGCACGAGTCTAGGCATTCACTAACTTATGGCCACCATGAAACATAGTTATGAAATGCACAAGCCTACACAATTAACCCGGTACAGACTTAAGCAATGTACTGACTCTGTTGCATGCTTGCATCGACTTTATGTATGCATGTACAAGCTTAATGACATGTGAGCAACCTTGCACGGACTCAAGGTTTATGCAGCAAACATATACACGTCTAGGCAAAACTCTGTACTGACTTAACTTGTGCATGGGCTTAATCAGAATAATGCATTCGAAACATCATTTTATCATCACACACACTATCATTATCATCATCATTCTTATGTGGTGACTCATTGAGTTGCTATCATCAAAACATCACAACAACACACACTATCATCAAAGCATAAGGGGCACAACAATCTCCCCCTTTTTGATGATGTCAACACAATGAGTCACACAGACTCAGCAAACGATTCTCCCCCTTTGACACAATAAAAAACGAAATGGTTTGCGAGTGGAATGAAAGACATGTATGAAATCTGAGACCAATACTCCCCCATAGAAATAGCAAAATGAGCACTGAAGAATAAAATATAAGAACTCCCCCTATCAACATGAATGTTTGACTACTCTCCCCTTAAATGCAGATGACCCAGAACTCCCCTTGAAGTGCAGGAACGAACTCTGGTTAACCAATAAAGCAATCTAAAATCTACCATTATAAGCAATCTGAACTCTGGTTGAGGCACCTCACATATGCATGGACAGAATGAAATAGGTGGAAAGTCCACAGAACCAGAACTAGTTACAAAGCAAGATGGAAGATTCCAACAGTATGGAGAGCGAGACAATGCTGTAAATGATGTAGATGTAGCCAACTATAGGAGTAAATAACATCAAGCAAAGCA